>JALIGW010000017.1:8650078-8852578 GCA_023053685.1 Diadophis punctatus similis
TTGCTGATACAGTTAGGAACAGTTTTCCAAACAGTATGATGGACCCCTCAATTTAACCCTGTCCTTACTTGTTCTGTTTTAATAAGGTGAGTTATTTCTTTCCTTTCTCTTTCTCTCTCTCTCTCTCTCTCTCTCTCTCTCTCTCTCTCTCTCTCTCTCTCTCTCTCTCTCTCTCTCTCTCTCTCTCTCTCTCTCTCTCTCTCTCTCTCTCTTCTCCTTTTCCCAACACATTTGTATTCGGAACTGATGCCTTTGTCCTTTTCGTGTCCTCATTAATAAGAAGTTAAAAAAGAATAATGAGACTTTAACTGAAATCAAGGCACAGGATGAACTGGAAATGGCCATTAATGTAAGACGTACTGTGCCATCCATCACCAATAAAAGAAAAACTTGGCTTGGATAATATGTCTGGGATTTTTCTTCTTTCCCTTCTGCTTATCAAAGAGCCAGAATAATAAGATGGCCATTAACTACTTTAGATAAAATCATGACAGCACTCAATTGAGTAGTTTCTACTCCACCCTGACTCAAGTTCTCACCACGTGGACTTTAATAATTGGAATAGCCTGCCATTAACTCAATATCAATGCTGCAGTCTCAATTCATAGAACATAGAATAATAGAGCTGGAAGGGACTTCAGAGGTCTTGTAGTCCAACCCCCTGATCGAGCAGGAGACTGTATACCATGTCAGACAAACTGTTGTCCAGTCCCTTTTTGAATGCCTCCAGTGATGGAGTATCCACAACTTCTGAAGGCAAGCTATTCCATTGGCTGATTTCTCTCATCGTTAGGAAATTTCTCCTTAGTTCTAGGTTGCTTCTCTCCTTGATTAGTTTCCAATCATTGTTTCTTGTCTTGCCTTTTGGTGCTTTGGAAAATCTTTTGTCCCCTCATCTTTGTAGAAGCCCCTCAAATATTGGAAGACTGCTATCATGTCTCCTCTAGTCCTTCTTTTCATTAGACTAGACATACCCAATTCCTGTAACCATTCTTTGTTTGTTTTAGCCTCCAGCCCCCTAAGCAGTGGTGGGATTCAAATGTTTTTACTACCGGTTCTGTGGGCATGGCTTGGTGGGTGTGGTGTGGCTTGGTGGGCGTGGCTTGGTGGGCGTGGCAGGGGAAGGATACTGTAAAATCTCTATTCCCTCCCCACTCCAGGGGAAGGTTACTGCAAAATCCCCATTTCCTCCCAATCAGCTGGGACTCGGGAGGCAGAGAATAGATGGGGGCGGGGCCAGTCAGAGGTGGTCTTTACCGGTTCTCCGAACTACTCAAAATTTCCGCTACCGGTTCTCCAGAACTGGTCAGAACCTGCTGAATCCCACCTCTGCCCATAATCATTCTTGTTGCTCTTCTCTGCACTCTTTCCAGAGTCTCAACATCTTTTTTATATTGTGGCAAGCAGAACCAGAGAGACACTTGTAAAAAATGTTGCCAAAATAACTTCAGGGACTTGTCCCAATGGTCACCAGGAGTCAAGGCTGGTTTGATGGACCATTACACACACAAACACAACTAATTGGCCTACTCAGATGAAGTCACCAAGTTGATCTTAGCCGGTTTCATAAAACAAACTAGTGTTAAGCCTGATTCGTACTTGGACACAGACCACTGGAAATGTCACATCTCTAAGCTAGACTAGGAAGTTTAAAAAAAGGAAACTATTTCTGTATTGTTGCTGAGAAAGCAACGGTGATTTGCTCACGAAGTCACAGGAGGTGAGCTGAATTCAAATATATTTTACTTGTAAGTCCTAGCAGGTGGCAGCACCTGGCTAACCTTGCCTCTTATGAAGCTAAGCAGAAGAACGCAACAAGACTTTTGCATTATTGCCACGAAATCACATCAGCATTCAAATCTCAAAGCAGATTTTGATTATTGATTAAGATGAATGCTTGCAACCACCACCATTTCCCTGCAGTAAGACAAAACCAAAGCATTTTCTTCAGCCTGAAGAAGTGTAAATCACAGAAGATTCCCTTCTACTTTTCTGAGTAGAAAAAAAGTCAGAAAGATCATTTTGTCAGTTTCAAGGGAGGAGATATTAGTCAACAATTTTACCAGTTTTTACAGAATTATGATCTAGTTTTAATTTGTAAGAGTGAGAATTAATTCATGGGGTGAATGGACTTAATATCAAGACACTTTTTAAAAAAGATATTAATTAGAATTTTGGACATTATCAGATTGGCTCATGAAGTTGAGAAGACTCAGCCATAGTGATAAATCAACAATGGGCAACTTAATGTTCAAGATTATCTTAACTCTCAAGCTGATCATAACCTAACGTCCTATAAAGTTCATAATCTCTGTTTTAAAGTATCAGTTCAGTTATGCAGACTGGAGACAATCCCATCAAAAAAGCAAACTCCAAGGATAAATTAAATCCAAGGATTAGCGTAATAAACTGTACACTTCACAATTTTCAGTGTCAGAACAGAGATAGAGGTTTATCAGCAAGTCCTTCTTGAACATCACTTAGATGTTGAAGTTGGTCTGGAGGGAATGACAGAAATGGGTTGAGGTCATTTGAACTATAAAGAGAGCACGCGAACACAATGACACACAAGAGAGATAGCTTCCATTCCCAGCAATGATGGAAACGTTATCACACTTCAAATAGCCAAAATTATATGGTTGGGTTTCAAAGAAATCAGGAAATGGAAAATTATTCCAGAACTGCTTTTTCTTTTTTGTTGGTGGTGGGGTCGGTGGGTTTGGCTTGGTTTCCAGGCATTGAGGAAAAGTTAGAGATGGAATTACAAAAAGATCCACAAAAAAAGAACATAAAAAATCAAATGGACTTAAAAAAACATGAGTTGAATTTAATAGACAAAGAAGAACTAGAACAAAAGATTAAAAACTCGAAACAAAACTTTTTTGAAAATGCTAACAAGGACCCTGGGCTTAAGCTGCTGCTGTTCAATGCCAGGTCTATTGTCAACAAGGCTCCCCTTGTTCGGGATTTAATCTTGGATGAGGGAGCTGACCTGGCATGTATTACTAAAACCTGGCTGGGCCAAGAGGGGTGTGTGCCCCTCTCAGAGATGTGCCCAGACGGGTTTCAAGTATTGCATCAGCCGTGACCCCAGGGAAGGGGTAGAGGAGTGGCAATTATAGCTTGCAAGAGTCTACTTTCTCGCAGGATCCCTGCCCCAGAGATTGTTGGGTGTGAGTCTCTCCTCTTGAAGTTGGACTCAGGGGTTCAGTTGGGCCTACTGTTGACGTACCTGCCTCCCAGCTGTGTCACAATGACCCTGCCTGTGCTGCTAGAGGTGGTAGCTGGACTGGCGGTGGAGTTCCCCAGGCTTATGGTACTGGGGTACTTTAACCTGCCATCGCTTGGCGAAGGCTCTGATGCAGCCCAGGAGTTCATGGCTTCCATGACAACCATGGACCTGACTCAAGTAATTCAGGGTCCGACTCATAGGGGAGGTCACACGCTCGACGTAGTATTTCTCTCGGGGCAGTGGAGAGATGATCTGAAGTTAAGGGGTATAGTCGCTTCTCCCTTGTTGTGGTGAGATCATTTCCTGCTGAGGTTAGACTTTAATGCACCACTCCTCCATCGCAGGGAGGCGGAACCGATTAAGTGGTTCTGCCCCAGACGCCTGATGGACCCTGAAGGGTTCCAAAAGGAGCTTGGGGAGATACCTAAATCCCTTGTCCACAATTCATCTGAGTCCCTGGTGGCTGCTTGGAATAAAGTGGCTTCTGGGGCATTAGACCAGATTGCGCCTTTGTGACCTCTCTGCAGCAGTGGATCAAGGAAAGCTCACTGGTTTACCGAGGAGCTCCGGGAGATGAAATGCCAAAAGAGACATCTAGAGCGACACTGGAGATCCAGTAAATCCGAATCTGACCGAACACTTCTAAGACATTTATTAGGACTTATCTGGTGGCAATACAGGCGGCAAAATGTTCACATTTTTCCCACACTTATTGCATCTGCTGACTTGTGCCAGCCGCCCTTTTTAGGGTGACTCATTCCCTCCTGTGGAGGGAAAGGAGGAACCATTGCAGGGCAGAGCTGAGGAATTTGTACAGTTTCTGGTGGATAAAGTCGCTCATATTTGGATGGACCTGGACTCTAATTGGGCAATTCAATCCGAGGTGACAGGGGTGGATCTTAGTCCTATTATTTGGGAAGAATTTGAGCCGCTCCAACTCCAATGGTTATTGGATGAAACGGATTATCTAGACCAGTGATGGCAAACCTATGGCACGCGTGCCACAGGTGGCACGCGGAGCCATATCTGCCGGCACGCGAGCCGTTGCCCTACCTCAGCTCCAGCGTGCATGTGCACTCTGGCCATCTAATTTTTGGCTCGCACAGAGATCTGGGAGGGTGTTTTCGGCTTCCGGAGGGCCTCCGCCGGGCAGTGGAAGGCGTTTTCACCCTCCCCAAGCTCCAGGGAAGCCTCTGGAGCCTGGGGAGGATGAAAAACGGGCCTACTAGGCCCACCAGAACTTGGGAAATGGGCCATTTCTGGCCTCCAGAGGGCCTCCAGGGTGGTGGGGGAGGCCATTTTTGCCCTCCCCAGGAATTGAATTATGGGTGTGGGCACTCGCGCATGCGCGATAGCATGCGAGCACGCTCTTTCGGCACCCAAGGAAAAAAAGGTTTGCCATCACTGATCTAGACCTTTTTCAATTGGGTTTCAGGCCTGGTTACAGCACAGAAAACGCTTTGGTCACTCTGATGGATGATCTCTGGTGAGCCCGAGATAGGGGTCATTCCTCTATCTTGGTGCTACTTGGCCTCTCAGCTGCTTTCGATACCATTGACCATGGTATCCTTCTGCACCGATTACGGGAGCTGGGAGTGGGAGGCACCATATTACGGTGGTTCTCCTCCTATCTCTCTGATCGGTTGCAGTCGGTGTTGGCTATTGGGCAGAGGTCGACCCCTAGACCCCTTTTTTGCTGGGTGCCTCAGGGATCGGTCCTCTCCCCCTCCTATTTAACATCTACATGAAACCAACACCTACATCATCCGACGACACGGGGTGAGGTTCCAGCAATATGCTGATGATATCCAGTTGTACATCTCCACCCCGCGTCATTTCAGTGAAGCGGTAGACGTGATGTGCCAGTGCCTGGATGATGTGAGGGTCTGGATGGGAATAAACAGACTCAAACTCAACCCTGACAAGACCGAGTGGCAGTGGATATTACCTCTGAAGGACCGAACCGGCTGTTCTTCCTTGGTTCCCCTCAGAACGGGTTCACAATTTGTGTGTCCTCCTAGACTGACAGCTGAAATTAGACCAACATCTGACAGCTGTAGTTAGGAGGACCTTTGCACAGGTTCGCCTGGTGCACCAATTGCGACCCTATCTTGATCAGGAGGCTCTGCTCACTGTCACTCATGCCCTTATCACCTCACGGCTTGACTATTGCAAAGCGCTCTACATGGGGCTACCCCTGAAGATGGTTCGGAGACTGCAGCTGATCCCAAATGCAGCCGCGCAAGCAGTTGTGGGTGTTCCTAGATACACCCACATTACACCAATCCTCCGCAAGCTGCACTGGCTCCCCATTGGTCTCTGGACAATAGCAATAGCAATAGCACTTTTCTTATATACCGCTTCATAGTGCTTTACAGCACTCTCTAAGCGGTTTACAGAGTTCAGCATATTGCCCCCAACAATCTGGGTCCTCATTTTACCGACCTCGGAAGGATGGAAGGCTGAGTCAACCTTGAGCCTAGTGAGATTTGAACAGCTGAACTGTTGAACTAGCAGTCAGCCTGCAATGGCTGCATTTAACCACTGCACCACTTCAGCTCATAATTCAGGACATAATTCAAGGTGTTGGTTATCACCTTTAAAGCCCTATATGGCTCAGGGCCAGAGTATCTGCAAGACCACCTGCTACCACATACCTCCCAATGACCTGTGAGAGCTCACAGGGTCGGTCACCTCCAGGTCCCGTCAGCTAAACAGTGTCGACTGATGGGCCCTCAGTGGAAGGCCTTCTCTGTGGCTCTCTGGAACCAGCTACCTCCCGAGATCCGTACTACCCCTACTTATTGGCCTTCTGTAAAGCCGTTAAGACCTGGCTTTTCCGACAGGCCTAGGGCCATTGACCTCTGGTGATGAGAGACGAGGTCGGCCCATGAATGGTGGATGACTGTAATTTTAATGTATTTTTAGTCTGCTTTTTAAATTTTAAATTTTCTATTTATGTTTCTTTCTGTTGTGAGCCATCCAGAATCCTTCAGGAGTTGGGCAGCATAGAAATGTAATAAATAAATAAATAAATAAATAAATAAATAAATAAATAAATAAATAAATAAATAAATAAATAAATAAATAAATAAATAAATAAATAAATAAATAAATAAATAAATAAATAAATAAATAAATAAATAAATAAATAAATACATACATACATACATACATACATACATACATACATACATACATACATAAATACATAAATACATAAATACATAAATACATAAATACATAAATACATAAACAAACAAACAAACAAACAAACAAACAAACAAACAAACCAGGAAGATGGCTGGCATATAGACTGAAAAGAGAGAGAGAAAAGAAATTGATTTACCAATTAACAGATGAGGAAGGAATATCCTACTATCAGAATGATGACAAAAAGAAAATAATACATGATTATTATGAAAAACTTTATAAGCAAGAGACAATTCCAGAAGAAAAAAATAAAACAATATTTAGAAAAAGCAGAACTATCCACAATACCAGAAACAGTTAAAAGGGCATTAGAAGAGAGAATAACAATGATGGAATTAACAGAAGCGCTTAAAAGACAAAAGAATCATAAAACACCAGGTCCGGATGAATTACCAGCAGAACTATACAAAACACTATAAGACACTATAGGTAATTTAATGCTGGAGGTTTTTAATGTTAGAAGCGAAAGTACCAAACTCTTGGATGGAGGCATATATTACTCTCATACCGAAAGAAGATGCAGAACTGAAACAGATAAAAAATTATAGACCTTCAAATCAAAATACAATAAAGATAAAATAAAATACGGATTTCAAAAAAAATGTGACTTAGATAGAATATTAATGGGCAAGGACCAAAAAATGACTTCCAAACTATATAATTTCCTACTCCAATATAATCTATTTGAAGAGGTGGTGAAAGGCTCGATGATTGCGTGGGCACAAAACTTTGGTTATTCAATTAATTTAAACGAATGGGAAAAAATTTGGTCTATAAATTATAAACTAACACTGGCGATACCATACAAAGAAAACATATACAAAATGTTTTACCGGTGGCACCTTCCTCCAGCACGATTGGCAAAAATGTTCCTGAAACTTTCCCCAAAGTGCTGGAAGTGTAAAGAAGGTATAGGAACATACTACCATCTATGGTGGACCTGCCCCAAAGCGAAAAACTTTTGGATTAAGATCAAAAACTGCCTTGAACAAATAACTTCAAAAACGATCCCCCTAAAGCCGGAGCTTTTCCTATTAGGTATCTTCAGGGAAAAAATGACGAACGAAGACAGATATATAATTCTACACATTACAACAGCCGCAAGAATTATATATGCACAGATTTGGAAAACTGAAAAAATCCCAACTATGTTAAATCTCATTAATAAAGTATTTGAATGTGCAGAACTTAGTAGGATGTCACTGGAAATGCAAGATAAAGATGACTTTGAATTCTATAAAACTTGGGACAGGTGGTATAACTGGCTTAACCAAAATAAATATCAAAAATTGCTATAACTATATGTCATGATCTTAGACACATTATGAGTTATGATCTCAGACAGTATAAATAATAACAAATGTCTACTTTTTCGCAAAGACCGGAACAAAATATCAGAATGTATACAATTTTACAAGGTTATAAAATATTAATCAAGCTGAACAAAAGAACCATTGTTGAAAAAGGGAAAATTGTTTTATTGTAATGATAATAGACTGAACATAATATAATAACAGAAAAGAATAAGGGAAATATTGGAAGATATAAGAAAGATAATGATGTAAATATTTTTTGTATCACTAGGCTGTAAAAGGATAGCGTCGACGAGATGGTTGACATGTATGTTCAATGTTCAATGTTTTCTATATTCAAAGATATTTCTTACTCTAATTATATATACATATGTTTATACACGTTTTTATGTTTGTTTGGATGTTTGTTTGTCTTTTTTATATAATTAATAAAGATTATTTTTAAAAAAAATAAAAAAAATTATAGACCGATATCGTTATTGAATGCGGATTATAAGATTTTTGCTTCAATAATAGCAGAAAGAATTAAAATATTTTTAAATCAATTTATACATGCAGTTCAAAATGGCTTTTTACCAAAGAGACAAATAAAAGACAATATGAGGATAATTTTAAACACGCTAGAATATTATGAAGTACATTCAGAGAAGCAAATGGCACTGTTGTTTCTCAATGCACAGAAGGCATTTGATAACGTGAATTGGCAGTTTATGTTGATGCAACTAGAAGCCAAGGACTTTGGGGAGAGATTTATTAAAATGATTAAGAAAATATATTATAAACAAACTGCAAAGGTGATAGTAAATGGAGACATGATGGAAAAGGTTAACATAACAAAGGGGACAAGGCAGGGTTGTCCGTTGTCCCCTTTGTTATTTATACTGACATTGGAAGTATTAAACAGAAATATTAGAAAGGTTAAGGAGATAAGAGGCATGGAAATAAAAAAGGAAGAATATAAATTACTGGCATTTGCAGATGATTTAGTCTTTATTTTAGAAGAACTACAAGAAACAGGACCTAAATTGTTAAAAATAGTAGAAGAGTATGGTGAAGTGACAGGTCTGAAAATAAATAAAGAAAAGACTAAGATTTTAGTAAAGAATATTACAGAAAAGCAAAAAAGAGAACTAATGAACAGGTTAAACATTCAGATTATAAAGAAAGTAAAATATTTAGGGATTCAATTAACAGCAAGATGTGTAAAGATAAAGGAAGATAATTATTATAAGGTGATTCAACAAATTAAGACAGATTTTGAAAAATGGAAAAACTTGCAATTATTTTATTTATTTATTTATTTATTTGTCAAACATGTATAGGATAGTAGTAGTTTGTATAAACATAAGTTAAAAAGTAAAGATAAAAAAGGACAATAGGACAGTAGGACAGGGACGGTAGGCACAGTGGTGCACTTATGCATGTCCCTTACAGACCTCTTAGAAACGGGGAGAGGTCGACTGTAGACAGTCTAAGGTTAAAGTTTTTGGGGTTTGGGGAAGAAACCACAGAGTCAGGTAGTGCATTCCAGGCATTGGTCACTCTGTTGCTGAAGTCGTATTTTCTGCAGTCAAGTTTGGAGCAGTTTACATTTAGTTTGAATCTATTACATGCTCGTGTATTGCTGTGGTTGAAGCTGAAGTAGTCATTAACAGGAAGGACATTTTGGTATATGATTTTATGAACTACATTTAGATTAGATCGGAGGTGACGTAGTTGTAAATTGTCTAATCCCAGTATTTCAAGTCTGGTGGAATAAGGTATTTTGTTGTGAGTGGAGGAGTGTTGGCCGCCATCTGGCACCTGCTTCACATCAAAGCAATTCAGAGGGTGCCGGTGGGCCAGCGGGGCCAGGGCTTTTATTCCATCTTGTTTCTTGTTCAGAAGTCCTCGGGCGGGTGGAAAGCCGTCCTTGATTTAAAGCATCTCAATAAATTTTTGATTTACAAGAAGTTCAAAATGCATACTTTGCAGTCTATTCTAGCCAGTGTATGGGAGGGGGATTTTATGTCGTCCATTGACCTCACAGAGGCCTACCTCCACGTTCCGATTCGGCCCGCCCACCAAAAGTACCTTCATTTCGGTTACCTCGACGAGCACTACCAGTACTCTGCTCTGCCCTTTGGACTTTCCTCCGCGCCCCAGGTTTTTACCAAAATACTCACAGCTCTCGCTGCACATCTTAGGTCCATCCCGGTCAGAGTCCAATGCTATCTGGATGACATTCTCATCCAGTCGTCTTCCCCATCTCAGGCGGAGCTCGATATCCAGCTCACATTGGAGACGCTTCACCTTCAGGGCTTCTCGGTCAACCTTGAGAAAAGCCAGTTATGCCCCACGACCAGGATCACTCATTTGGGGGCCATCATTGACTCTCTGGAGTGCAGGGTGTACCTATCGCAGGAGCGGCAGGACAGCCTGTCCGATCTATCATGTCAGGTTCTCAGCCAGGGACGTGTCCCATTAAGCTTTCTGTCATCTCTATTGGGCAAAATGATCTCGGTGATACATATCACACCCTGGGCACAGCTGCACTCCAGAGATCTCCAATGGTTTCTCTTGCCTTTTCAGCGAGCACGCCAGAGCACCTCCTCGGCCAAGGTACTGCTCCCATCATCCATCCGGCGGTCCCTCCAGTGGTGGCATTCTCAGGTGATAGCCAGGGGTGGCTGCTTCGATGAGCCACAATGGGTGACGGTGACCACCAACGCCAGTCTCCACGGATGTGGGGCCCACTTCCTTGCACAGGTGGCCCAGGGCACCTGGACGCAGACGGAGGTGTCACTCAGCATCAATTTCTTGGAACTGGGAGCCTCGTTCCTAGCCCTGCAGTGGTTCAAGACCATCTTAACGGGCCAACATGTCCTCCTGCTGACCGACAATGTTACCACCAAAGCTCATATCAATCGGCAGGGGGGCACCGTGTCCCATTGCCTGATGTTAGAGGCCAAGGCTTTGGGCCTCTGGGCGGAGAGGCATCTGCCGTCCCTCAGGACGGAACATATATCGGGGGTGTCGAACCGGACAGCGGACTGGCTCAGTCGCCACAAGGTAGACTCGGCGGAGTGGATTCTTCACCAGGACCTGTTCCAGGATCTCATCATCAGGTTCGGCCCTCTGCTTGTCAATTTGTTCACTACCCGACAGAATGCGAAGCTACCTCTCTTCTTTTGCCAGTACAAGACTCACAGAGCGGAAGGGGTGGACGCTCTTCGCTGTCCCTGGCCAAGGGGCCTGCTGTACGCATTCCCCCTCTCCCTCTAATCCCATGTGTGATCCACAGGATCCTCTCTGATGGGGCAAAGGTGATTCTCCTGGCCCCTCACTGGCCAAGGAGGGCCTGGTTCGCGGACCTCAAGGCGCTGTCCATCAGTCCACACTGGCGGGTCCCGCCGACAGAGTCGTTGCTTTCTCAGGGGTCAGTGCAGCATCCAGATCCGCACTGGTATCAACTGACCACCTGGCACTTGAGCGGCGTACTCTAATGCACCGTGGGGTCCCAGACAGCATCATTTGCATCCTCCTCTCATCCCGAAGGGCGTCCACAGTCTGTATTTATAATTCCACCTGGAAGGTCTTCTGCGAGTGATGTTCCGCCGCTTCCTTTTAGCAATAGCACTTATAGCACTTAGACTTATATACCGCTTCATAGTGCTTTACAGCCCTCTCTAAGTGGTTTACAGAGTTCAGCATATTGCCCCCAACAATCTGGGTCCTCATTTTACCGACCTCAGAAGGATGGAAGGCTGAGTCAACCTTGAGCCGGTGAGATTTGAACAGCTGAACTGCTGAACTAGCAGTCAGCTGGAGTAGCCTGCAGTAGCTGCATTTAACCACTGCGCCACCTCGGTTCCTGTGGATCTCTCTGTTATCCAAGTCTTGCAGTTCCTGCAGGCCGGCCTGGACAAGGGTCTGGTGCCCAACACCTTGCGTTGCCAGGTAGCTGCGCTCTGTTGATTTGGCATTTTCTTAAGGCAGCATCTAATTTATCTCCACCAGTTGTGCATCGATACCCTTCATGGGACCTTCAGAGGGTCCTTCTCTTCCTGACCGAGCCGCCGTATGAGCCGTTGCAAACGGTGTCTCTTCAGCTTTTAACGCAGAAAGTTGCATTTCTGGTTGCGATTACATCCACGATTTCAGAGTTGGCGGCTCTCTCGGTCCGGGCTGACCTCTGCGTCTTCTACCCGGAAAGGGTCGTGCTCTGCTTGGATCCAGTGTTCATCCAGTGTTCATCCCTAAGGTGAACACCTATTTCCACCGTGCTCAGGAACTGGTGCTCCCTGCGTTTTGTTCACGGCCCTCTATAGCTTCTCAGCGTCGGTGGCATGCCATCAATGTCAGGCGGGCTGTGAAGGTTTACATTCAATGGACTGCTTCCTTTCGTCAGTCTGAAGCACTGTTTGTTGGCTTCAAGCCAGCATCCATGGGGCGGAAGGCTTCTTCCGCGATGGTAGGACATTGGATCCGCAAGGTCATCACGGCGGCCTACGTGCAGCAGGGTCTTCCGTGACCGAGCCATTTGATGGCTCACTCCATGCAGATCATCGCCACCACCGCGGCGTGGGCAACGCATGCATCAGTCGAAGAAGTGTGTTGGGCAGCAACATGGTCCTCCCCGACGCCTTTCATCAAACACTATAAAGTGGATGTTTTTGCTTCGGCAGATGCTGACTTTGGGTGGTGTGTCCTCCAAACGGCTGTACCACCTGGGGTCTTGGATGTTGTATTCTGAGGCCCTCCCTAGGGACGTTACTGCTTTGGCATGTCCCAATCTTGGAGGCTAGCTCCACCCACTATGGAGAAAGGGCGTTGTCTTCTTCTGAACGCCCTTCCTTGTAGGGTGGAGCTAGCCTCCAAGTCCCTCTCTTTTTTGGGTTTTGGGTGTTGTGTTACTGTTGTGCTTGGGGATTACACTCGAGTCTGACCTGGTCCTTCGTCTCAAGAGGGGGAGTAGGAATGGAGGACAGCTTTTATATGTTGTCAGACTCAGTCCTGATTGGCTGTGGATCGTGTCATCCCAATCTTGGAGGCTAGCTCCACCCTATGAGGTGGCGTTCAGAAGAAGACAACGCCCTTTCTATTGCTTGGCACCTTTTCAATTTATGCATTACTAAAGCACTTGGAGAAACAGTTGGTGTTTTAGGTTGGACTTTTCAGGAACATTTTGTTTTATTCTACTTCTTTATATTGTTGCTCATAACTTTCCGTGGGTACCGATTTATTTATGTTGGACTCTTCCATCTGAGACTTGAAGTCCTTTTCCCAAACTCAATCTTAAAGATAAAACTCAATCTTAAATAGCTCTTTGTGGAAACTATCTGGAGAATAGATTCTTGGAACCTCAACAGAAACCTGTCCTGAGATAAGATTAACCTTCACCCTTATTGACTTTTAGGAAAGACATTTTTTTTAAATAAAGAGAGCCCTGAGAGAATTCAGTTATGAGCAGAAGCCCTCCTCTTAATGGGGTCTGGATATTTATGACCCCTGAGTGGACATCATCTATCTTGCAATTTTATTTGTTATTTTTAACTTTCTCATTGCTTACTTATTGAAATAACATAATGCCAGCTACTAGAGTCCCCTGGGAGTTGGGCGGCATATAAATCCATTTAAATAAATAAATAAATACTTACTGGTCCTCAGGACTGGAGAGGCACATAAGACCAGGAAGCAAGCGAATTGATAACATCTTTTTTTGCTTTGGCCCAATTAGCAAAAAAAAAAAAACCACCCAAAAACCCCCAACCCCCAAAACACACACATACACACACACACACACACACACACACACACACACACACACACACACCAGGGGCGGGTTCCTAATTTTTTTACTACCACTCTGTGGGCGTGGCTTATTTTGTAGGTGTGGCTTGCCAGCCATGTGACTGGGTGGGCGTGGCTACTCTGACTGCTGAAGGGAGGGGAACTGAGATAGGTCCTGCCGCCCATTCCCCCTCCCCTCAGCAGCTCGAGAAGCCTCAAACGTGCGAAAATGCCTAGGATCATCACCGCGCGTTCGTGGCTTCTCGGACTGCTGAAGGGAGGGGAATGGAGATAGCTCCTACTGCCCGTTCTTTCAGCGTCTCACACGCTCCCTCAGCCATCCTCCCCTGCTTGGACTCACTGTGGGGTAGGAAGGCAGCGCACGTGCAGTGCTGGAAGCTCGGCTTCTGGGCATGCACAGAAGAAATATTTTAAAAACATTTAAATTTTTTTTAAAAAAATGGTGGCGCCCAGGCAACAGCAACCGACCGCACCGGTACTGTGACGTCACCAGCAGGCCGCTACCGGTGCTATAGAGTGGACCGCACCTGTAGGAACCCACCACTGACACACACCTACCCAAACCTCCCCCAAACAACCAAAAGAAAAACCTCAAAAAGAAAAACCAGACCCCAATTTTCTGTAGTCTTCAAACCCCCCCCCCAAATCTGCAGCCAAATATCAACAATAAAAATAGTGAATCAATAAAATTTACTAATATGCCTGTTTATTAAAACAAGTATTTCCTCAAAGTTCACACCTGGCCTCCCATTCTACCTCCGTTATGACCCTAAATGATTGACAGATTAAAAAATGTGTTTAAACAGTACAAGTTCTCCCCATAAACCTTTTTTTCAAATATATGTTCTCTGGGTCTGCCATACACATTGGTTTGGCTCTACTTAGGTCAAAAGAGGCCACAGGACAGGGACTCACCTTCCTCCTTGAACGCAAAGGTCCAAATTTCCACAATTCCAAATCTAAGCTTAATAACTGTGAGGAGGAAGCAATGAATGCTGCTAAATAGGCAGCAAAGAGATCCTGGAGGGTTGTAGTAATTTAAAGGTTGGAAATACAATGTCTTTTATATCACCCTCTCTTTCACTACTGCAACTTGCAAGGATGAAAGTCGTTACTTTTCTCACCCATTCAGCCAAGTCTGTTTAGCGGCTGGATTGAGACAGAAGAGCCAAAATCAAGCACAAACTGTTAATGCCTAAATGCCATGCCTGTTCTTGGCAAGTCCCTCTATTCCTGGAGAAAGAGGCTGTTTGAAGGCAGGACAAGAAGCAACAGATGGAAACGAATCAAGGAGAGAAGCAACCTGGAGAAGAAGGAGAAATGTCCTGACGGTGAGAACAATCAATCAGTGGAACAACTTGCCTCCAGACATTGTGGATGCTCCATCACTAAAGATTTTCAAGAAGAAACGGGACAGCCATTTGTCTGAGATGGTCTAGGGTCTCCTGTTTGAAACTAGAAGACCTCCAAGGTTCCTTCCAACTCTGTTATTCTGCTCTTTTGCAGGAGGTAAAAGAATTCTGCGTGACAGAAAGAGTGTTGATTCCTTTGAACTTTGGTGTTGGAGAAGACCTTTGAGAGCACCATAGGCAGCAAAAAGAATAAACAGATGAGCCATTGAACAAATCAACCCAAAGTTCTCACTCAAGGCACAAATGATCAAATTATCATACTTCAGACAACAGCTGGATCTCTGGAGAAGTCTCTAATGGTGGGAGAGGTAGACGGGAAGAGAAGAGCATCAACAGCAGCAAGATGGACAAAGACAGTTATAGTGGTGATGAGCATACTGTTATTAAGATGTGAGAGATAAGATGGGGACAGATGATCATTGAGAAAATCTATGCAACACTGACTTGATCAAAAATCAGAATAATTAGGAGGAAAATGGAATTGAGAAGGGAAGATAACCTTACTTTTATAGTCTGTTAACTGTGCGCCAATAATGCTCCATTAAAACAAGTTTTTGTAATATCCTAATTTTGTTACGTGCTGGGAAGACGTCACTCCACATGATAGGGGTGACATGACAGCAGTCTTCCAATATTTGAGGGGGGGATGTGACAAATAAGAGGGGGTCAATCTATTCTCCAAAGCAATCTGAAGGCAGAAACAAGAAGCAATGGGTGGAAACTAACCAAGGAGAGAAGCAACCTAGAGCTAAGGAGAAACTTTCTGACATTGAGAACAATCAACCAGTGGAACCAGATTGCCTTCAGAAGTTGTGGGTGCTTCATCACTGGAGATTTTAAAGAAGAGATTGGACAGTCATTTGTCTGAGATGGTATAGGGTCTCCTGCTTGAGCAGGGGGTTGAACTAGAAAACCTCCAAGCTCCTGTCCAACTCTGTTTTTCTGTTATCCTGTTATTCTGATTTACACACAAACTTGCTTTTGAAACAGGATTTAACATTTTTGGATGTCTATGTTTTTTCAACAACGTAACTATTGCCTGGAAAATGGCAGATGGACAGTAAAAATAGTTTCTCCGGACCATTCCTTTTGTTAAAGTCTAGTCCTTCAAGACTGGAAAGAGGCCTTCATGAGAGATGCCTTGCTCAATAGACTGAAGCTTTGATGCTTCTTGCAACTTATGGACAACTTGCTTCCAGGAATAGATTGAATATGGACAAAAAGCCTGAAATAGGGCCATCCATTATTGACACACACAGAAACACACAACAGGGCATTGACTTTTTGACAGAGAACCACATTAACGGCATCAAGTGTTCACTGCGCTGTGAATTCAACTTAGGAGTTACCCGTTCATTTCTTAGCCAAAAATTGGTACCAGTTACCAACCCCTCTTATCATCCTATATAAATCTTGATACTATTCCTCAATGAAAGGAAAAAACCTCCGACTTTCATTTTTTTAAAGTTTTGTTTTAATTTCACACATCATAAGGAAAGGTTTGCTGTGAAAAGGCTTAAAGACAAAGTTAATTGGCCCATAAAATATGCATAACTTTTTAGTGAAAATCCATCTTCCTTAGAAGCTCTTTAGAATTCTGGGCTTTAATGGGGTTGAGTATTTCTCAAGATAGAAAAGAGGAAAAACACAGAAGCAGAGAGAGGGGTCCCCCTCCATTTTTTTTGAAAGACATTATTTGTTTATAATTGCTGCTTTATGTGATTAAAAAGCCACACACATTCTTTGATTGAATAGATCTGTCTCCTTGTCTCAAAATTGTAGTTCTGATGGCTACCCTGCTTTATAAATTTCATTAAAAATTATTAAAAGTTATATGGGTGTCCATTAAAGTCCTTAATAATTGTGTAACATGGATAGACTGAGTGCCATCTGTTTTCTTCTCAGCACACCAGCTGAGTGGTAATCCAATTTATGTGTTTACAGTCTTCCAAATAAAATACATTTTCTCTTTAGTGATAAGCTTGGCTAATTGCAGCCTGACCAAGGAATAGAGGTTTGGTGTGTGCATGCTTCTCTCTGCATTGTTAACATTTAGAAATAACATTCAATTATTTTAATTGCTTTTTAAAAACTGTCTGATTTTCATATGAACTTCAAATCTCCTTTGTTGGGTAATGTTGAAAACTTGCCATGAATATGCTAGAAAGTAGATAATAAAATTGTACAGCCTTATACTCAAAGTGAACACTGGTGTCCAAAAAAAAAAATCCCCTCTCCTATTGTAATTTTTGGCATTTCCCTAAATGCACTTAAAATCTTGATTTTGCTTGGGCCAAAAGGTATGCAAAGGCCTTTAAAAACATTCAGTGGAAAACCTTCTGTCCTGTATTGGAGATGCAACTGAAACTTCCTTATGCTCCTCATGAGTCTGACATGAAACCTGTCTGGAGCCTTTGTAGAAGTCCATGTATTCCTGCCACCCTCAACAACATCTCTAATGCATTTCAGGTTGAGAACCAATAGGGTGTAATGGTTAGGATTCTGAAGTGAACATAGGGAAATCCAGGATCTGGTTCCCCTCCAGTTAGAGCAGCTCACTGGATGTTTTCGGGCCAGTAATTCCCTTTCAGCCCAACCTACCTCATAGAGAGCCCTCTTTATTCTACCTGGAGTTCTTGAATTGCTTTGAGTTATCCCCAACTCACCAGTAGTCTGCTAAACCTAGCTATCCTCCTCCTCCTCCTCTCTGCAAACCCCACTCCCTTCTAAGCACTGATAATGAATCAGTGGATAATGAAACATCTTCAAGAAAACAATCAAGCTCAGAGAGTAACAAGGATCTCATATTTGTGAGTAGATATAGTGTATACCTTTTTAAATGATAATTATCAGTACTTTTGATCAGTGACATCATCAAAGTAAACAAACCCATGTGGTGATTACGTCACCAGGTCATGACCCTAAGCAGAAGTGATGTGTCCAGTCCCCACTCTCTGGATATGACGTGCATAGCCCTCCTCCCCGGATGTGATGTGCATAATCCACCCCCATGTGGTGCAGGACTCACAAGGTCATAACCCTAGCTGGATATGACATGTTGGCCTAAGCCCATCAAGATAAGCATGAGTAACCCTAACAGATAAGGTGTGGTGCAAGGCCATAGCCCTAGGTACATGTTTTTGGGAAACAAACCCTACTTTGGGGGGGCTGTGAAATAAAAAATGCTTTTTATTTCTAATCATTCTAGCCTAATGATGCTTTTAATTTTTGTGGAGTTTTAAAAATCAGTGCCTCAAAAGCTGGGGAAAAAGGAGCCCCTAAAAGGCAGCCAGGGCCTGCATTTAACCCCCCCCCTTTTGTCTGAAGACACATATTTTGCCAATTGCACCCTCAAAGCCTCATGAACACGTAAGCGTTCGAAGCATGGCCTTAATAAAATTTATTCTGCCCCCTACAGCAAAAGACAAGGAATATTAACAGGAATTAAAATGCTCACAAGAGGCAAGCAGCCAGGCGGCAAGTAGGGGTTAAGCCTTATTCAGGCATGCCTGGAATTATGGTCCTGACATGCATGTCATACCCCTATGATTCTGGGCATGCGCAAGTCTGAAGGACGTGTCATTGCAAGGGCAGGGGAGTTTGTGCAGACAGGCCTGAACAGCTAGCGATTTAATTCCAGCAGTCTTTGGAAGATGGCAACCTCTGATTCCAAAGATGTTTTTAAAACAACATCAAAAGTTAGCGTCACACACTCTGACACAAGGCCTCAGCCGGAAGAATGCAACAAACTCTGTTTTTATTCAGACCTGTTTTGTACGGCTGCAGCATGGCGTAGGTTTGTTTACTTTGATGACATCACTGATGTCACATCACTGATCATGATCAAGAGCTGAAGTGGTGCAGTGGTTAAATGCAGCCATTGCAGGCTGACTGCTAGTTCAACAGTTCAGCTGTTCAAATCTTACTAGGCTCAAGGTTGACTCAGCCTTCCATCCTTCCGAGGTCGGTAAAATGAGGACCCAGATTGTTGGGGGCAATATGCTGAACTCTGTAAACCGCTTAGAGAGGGCTGTAAAGCACTATGAAGCGGTATATAAGAAAAGTGCTATTGCTATCAAAAGTACTGATAATTTTCATTTAAAAAAGGTATACACTATATCTACTTTTGTGGATGAGGAGTTCTCTCTATTTCTTTGTCTATAGCATGGACAATCTGGAGTCACATTTAAACAGTGAGGTAACATGGAGATCCTTGAGATACAATTCCCAATTCCATCATATTTTATGGTTGAACAAAGCATGTAATTCATAAAGTTGTTGTTTTGGAAGTGGAAACTGAGACAAAGAGATGCAAGATTTTCCTCCTTCTCCTCCTTTCTTCTCTACCAGTTCTCCTTCTCCACCGTCAATTCTCCTTCTCCTCACCCCATCCATGTGAAAAGACAACCTAACAAAGGGATATCACCAGACTACTTAACACCAAGGACATTTAGATATCTCTATATGTTTCAATAGAAAAGGGAACACTTTCACAACGAAGGATACACTGGAAAAATTTAGGAAATCCAATGATTATTTGGCATTGCTACAAATGCCTGCAATATGCCTCCCCCACTTCCTGGCCTGAAAACCTGGATGCATATTCTTTATCCGTTCTTCTCTGGCCAATAGCTAAAACTGCAGCATTTCTTGTAGGCACTAATGAGAACATTTATTCTTAGATTCAGCCAAGCAGCATCCTAAGTGGAGGTGCTGACCTCCGTCTGCATCATGCTAGGCATAGAGCCTTGTGATCTAAGCCAAGGTATTATTGACTATTTATCTCCCACCCAGAGTCTCCACTAATTTCATTGAGTAAATGAAATCCATCACAATGTTCAAATTAAAAGATTTATTGCATGGGTTTTCAGGGACAGCTTCTTCTCCGGTCTTTCCCTTACCACAACAGTGTGAGTGTGTGGGAGCTGGAAGATTTTCTGATCTGCCAAATGTGCCCTTTTCTATCCAACACAATCACAATCCTCAGTCACAATGTTGCCTGATTTTTCATGCCAATCCTAGATAGGTTTTTGAGTAGACCAGGGGTTGGCAACCTGCGGCTTTTTTGGGCCCTCTGCTGAAGCTCCCTGTGGCCCTGTCGCAGCAGAGATTTAGATTTATTATTAGAGTTGGAAGGGACCTTGTAGGTCATCTAGTCCAACCCCCTGCTCAAGCAGGAGTCCCTACACCCTTTGAGACAGATGGCAGTCCAGTCTCTCCTTGAAGGTCGCAAGTATTGGGGCTCTCACAACCTCCGCTGGCAAGCTGTTCCACTGGTTGATCGCTCTCACCATCAGAAAGTTTCTCCTCACTTCCAGGTTGAATCTCTCCTTGGTCAGCTTCCATCCGTTATTCCTTGTTTGGCTTTCTGGTGCCATAGAGAACAGCCTGCCCCCCTCCTCTCTGTGGCATCCCCTCAAGTATTGGAACACTGCTATCATGTCACCCCTGGTCCTTCTCTTCGCCAGACTGGCCAAGCTCAGTTCCTGCAACCGCTCTTTGTATGTTTTATTTTCCAGACCCTTTATCATCCTGGTTGCTCTCCTCTGCACTTTCTCTAGGGTTTCAATGTCTTTTTTGTAGTGTGGTGACCAAAACTGGATGCAGTACTCTAGGTGTGGTCTGACCAAGGCTTTATAGAGTGGTACTAGTACCTCTCTGGTCCTTGATTGTATCCCTCTATTTATGCAGCTCAGGACTGCGTTGGCCCTTTTGGCTGCTGCTGCACACTGCTGGCTCATATTTAGTTGGCTGTCTACCAGGACTGTCGTCCTGTTGTGGCAGTGGCATGGTCGGAGCCTTAGTGAAGGAGCGAAGCATCCCTGCACTTGCCTTTGCATGGCAACAGCATTTCACCTTTGTCGCGGTACATTTGCTGTTGCCGCCAGCAAAGAGGGCTGGGAGAGAACGGCGGGGGCGGATCTTGCAGGGTGGAGGCCTGGCAGGGCCAAGAGAAAGAAGGGGGCGGCATGGGGAAGCACTCCCCTCCCCTGCCGAGTGCAGAGCACAACAGCCCAGTGGGGGGAGGTGTGATGGTCTGGCAGAAGTGCCCCCATTGGTGAGTTGGATGGTGGAGAGGCATGGTCCGGCTTTCACAGCGGAACACTGTTCGCCGCCTTTGAAACACGCCACTTTCTGTTGCCTATGCCTTTCCCGGGCAGTGATGGCTGGGGGGGAGGGGAAGCAGAGGCTTCAGGGCTACTTCTGCCCCCCTCAGCAAGCCTGGAGGAGCACGGAGAGTTGCGTGCAAGTGCCGGAGGGTCAGAAGAAGCTCTCCGGGGGTTGCAAGAGGGGGGGGGGAGAGGAGTGAAGCCTCCTCCTCTTCATTCCTCACGCAGCCTGGATTTCCAAAAGGAAGAAAAAAAAATGGTAGGGAAAAGCCCCAAGGAGAGTGAGCTTTCCAAGAGAGTGAGAAGAGACATAGAGACAGGGAGCGACACACACACACACACACACACACACACACACACACACACACACACACACACACACACAGGGGGGAGAAAGAGAGAGAGAGAGAGATGAGGGAGAGAGGGGGATGAGAGGGAGAGGGAGATAGAGAGAAAAAGAGAAAGAGATGAGAGAGAAAGAGAGAGAGACAGAGAGAGAGAGAAAGAGAAATGAGAGAGGGATGAGAGGGAGAGAGGGAGAGAGAGGATGATAGAGAGGGAGATAGAGAGAAAATGAAAGACAGAGGTGAGAGAAAGAGAAAGTTGAGAGGGAGATAGAGAAAAAGAGAAAGAGAGATGAGAGAGAGAAAGAGATGAGAGAGAGGGAGATAGACAGGGGGAAAGAGATGAGAGGGAGGGAGGGAGAGAGAGAGGGAGATACCTATTTCCCATAGAAAAGAAAATGGGGAGCCACAAAACCTGGGTAGGCATGGCTGGAGGGGTCATGTGACTGGGTGGGAGTGAGTGATGTCGAGTTGGCCATATTATTTAGGTAAAGGCTTTGAAGCTCCCTGTCAACTTGTAAAGCTTTCACGTTGCGGTAAGACGGAGGGGCGGGGAGAGCTGACGAAGTGGCTGATTGTACTAACTGAAACTACATTCCACAAATGTTTCTTTTACTGATTGTGTCCTAGGTTACTGGAGTCAGAAGTAGGGATGTAGGGTTTCACAGCCCGCCAACATGGTTCATTGGAGAATGTGATTTATGACATGTCCAGTGAGGAGGGGGGAAACAGGTTATATTTCTTTTGAAGTTTGGCTCGTGGATCATGAATTAATTAGGGCATCTTTCAGAAACTTCACACTCCCTTTTGATCTTGTGGAGAACAGTGCCAGAGTTTCTTATGATTCTGAGGCATGAAGCATTCATTTTAAGATACATTTTTTAAATAAGCAAAGACTACAACACTTCATTTCAGAGGAGGGGGGAAAATAGCAATAGCAATAGCACTTAGACTTATATACCGCTTCATAGTGCTTAACAGCCCTCTTTAAGCGGTTTACAGAGTTCAACATATTGCCCCCAACAATCTGGGTCCTCATTTTACCCACCTCGGAAGGATGGAAGGCTGAGTCAACCTTGAGCCGGTGAGATTTGAACAGCTGAACTGCTGAACTAGCAGTAGCCTGCAGTGCTGCATTTAACCACTGCGCCACCTCAGCTCTTACCTTGAAAATTGCTTATTTGAAACCATCATCACAAAACATTGATCCCCATATCTTCCAAAATATTAAGGGTGAACTGAAGTGTGTCCACAGAATGTGGTTTAAAAAAAAGTCAAGATGATGTTGACAATGGATGAATGGAAGCTCTGTTTTTTCAGATACCCCTGTGTGGTCCCCCGACAAGAGCTTACCTGTCCTTTTTCAACCTCCCCTCTCTTTTCTTAGCTCCTTCAGAGTTCCTAAGCATCTTTCTTGCCCTTTCATCTTAGGGCTTGGGGGTGGGGGGTTATCCCATAAAGACAATTATTCTGGAGGCATTTCTTTGTTGCAAGCTCTCCTGCTAAGACTATTTCCTCATTTTAAAAAATTACCACTTCCTGGATTCAAGAACAGTTGGTTTCTTATGTATTAGAGATGAGATCTAAGGTAAAACTCTAGAAGATTTCATTTCATCATGGGCTACACAGGGTCTCTCCCCCAAAAAGTAAGATTTCAATCTATCACTCATTACACTGTTCTACAAATTTACAATTTTTGTTAGTTTCAGAAATGAAATGTGCCATTTCTTAATGAATTTCACATGCTGAATTCAAATAATAATGAAAAATAATGAAATTTGTTAGTTGGCTCTAGTTTTCATGCAACGGATATTTTACATTTTCCAACTACAGGTAATAGGCAAATAATGCACCAAAACTTAATACATATATATAAACCTGTATATTTTTATTACATTTAAGTGAATTACGTTAAGTGAACGACCTCTGATCGTTCCGCTTGGAGGCTAAAGATGCAGTATGGCCTTCTCCAGTTCGAGGAGACACTTGTTCGGCAGCCGAGGCAGTGAGGCAATCCCGGAACCAGAGAAATCCGGGGGGCGGGCAGGGGACGGAATGGATCTGCCCTCAGTGTGGAAGGGATTGCCACTCTCGGATTGGCCTTTTTAGCCACACTAGATGCTGTTCTAGGAACTCTTTCCAGAAACTCTTTCCAGAGCACGATACCATAGTCTCTCAAGACTGAAGGTTGCCAAAGAAGAAGAAGTGAATTATATTTGCAACAGTGAATACATGAAATAATCTATTGTATATGTTTATCAAGAAAAACTAAATTAGTAAACAAGTGTAAAATGTTCAAAAGTTTAAATTTCTCATTAATCTTGCCTTCAGTTTGTGTCCCTTTTGCTTCTCTTGACTTTTCTTTTGTATTGTCTCTTACAATTGTCCAACAGTAGTCTGCAAGCATTGATGGGCTCCATTTACCTTGATATCTTTTTTCCATAGCTGCAACGTCTTGATGGAAGCGCTCCCCATGCTCGTCACTCACTGCTCCACAATTTGATGGAAAGAAATTCAGATGAGAGTGTAGAAAATGATTTTTTAAGGACATGTTACAACCAAGATTTTTGTAGGCCTGGATGAGTTTTTCAACCACTTTCTTGTAGTTTGCTGCTTTATTGTTTCCAAGACAATTTGACATCACTGACATGAATGCTATCCACACAGTCTTTTCCTTGCCATGCAACAGAGAAAGAAACTCATCATCGTTAATAAGTTCATGGATCTGTACGAACATCACTTGCCAGGAGATTCCACTGCTTTAGTCTTGAACCTAAAACCTCTGCCTTGTTCTTTGGAAGATCCAGATCTCTTATTAAGTAATTCAATTCCATTTGTGTTATGAGGTGCGGTTCAGCGGATGTGGATGGCAGATAATCCGGATCATGTAAGGCTGTTGGTTCATCACTGCAAGCTTTCTGAGGTTCTTCCTCACTGGACTCAACTACGAAAGATTCAGGCACTTTTGGAATCGGTAGTCCTTCTCCATGAGGTACTGGACGTATTGCTGATGGAATGTTTGGATACTGCACAAACAACTTTTTTTTTCTTAGTAAGACCTTTCTCAATTGGAGGCACCATACAAAAATAACAATTACTGACATGATCTGTTGGTTCTCTCCAAATCATTGGCACTGCGAAAGGCATAGAAGGCTTATTCCCATTCAGCCATTGGACAAGTCTCGATCCATATGAATTACAGCATATGTGTGGCGTCCAGTTTTTGTCCTGGTCTCCTATTTTGCAACTGAAATACAAGTTGTAGGCTTTCTTAATCACGGTTGTGATCCTTTGTTTTTGGGATGCAAAAGTAACTTCACCGCAAATATAGCAGAAATTATCTGCTTTATTTAAACAGGTTCGAGGCATAACTAAATTTACTAGCATAAAACAATGTTTAAAGACGCTGTCTAACTCGCCAAGCAACAGATACTGTGACTTTTATAGAATTTGGTGATGTAATATTAGCTAATATTGCATCATCTTGGTACGCGTGGCGGTTTTCTATTGGTCACCAATACTGACTATGTAATCTATGGCGTAAGTTGCATCATGCATTTTATAAACCTCACTTCATTAGTTGGTTGCTTATGTCATGGAAACTAGAGCCAATATACATTTTTAATGTTATTTTTGTATTTAGCACCCCAAAATTATGTAAGAACAGCTGTTTTCATGCTCGCAACTTTTTACCTGTAAAACAGTGTTATGCATTATTAGACCAAAAAATAATGCTTTCTTCTCCTCCTCTTCCAAGGGAAATGAATGCTTCTCCACCACAAATATAAAAAACAGATTTGAAGCAAGACTCAACCTAAGCAAAAATACAGTAAGAGATCACCTATCTGAACTTAACGAATACAAAGCACCAGGACCTGATGGATTACACCCCAGAGTCCTAAAAGAACTAGCAGAAGTCATTTCAGAACCACTGCACCACATCAAATCACCCTGAGGACTGGAAAAGAGCTGATGTGGTCCCCATCTACAAAAAAGGTTAAAAAACAGACCCAGGAAACTACAGACCAATTAGCCTAACATCAATACCTGGGAAAATACTGGAAAAAATAATTAAAAACCAGATCTCACATCTTCTAGAAACAAACCAAGTAATAACCAACAGCCAACACGGATTTGTTAAGAACAAGTCATGCCAAACCAACCTCATTTCATTCTTCAACACTGTGACCAAATTAGTAGACCAGTGAAATGCAGTAGACATAATATACCTGGACTTCAGCAAAGTATTTGACAAAGTAGACCACAACCTACTCCTTCATAAGCTAGAAAAAAGCGGGATAGACAGCTACACAACCAGATGGATTAACAACTGGCTGACCAACTGTACCCAGCGAGTAGTCCTCAATGGCTCTAAGTCCACATGGAGAGAAGTAAGCAGTGGCGTACCACAAGGTTCTGTCCTAGGCCCAGTACTCTTTAATATCTTCATAAATGACCTAGATGAGGGAATAGCAGGAGAACTAAACAAATTTGCAGATGATACCAAGCTGGCAGGAGTAGCAAACACCCCAGAGGACAGACTCAAAATCCAGAGGGACCTTGACAGACTTGAACACTGGGCCCAAACCAATAAAATGAAATTTAACACGGAGAAAAGTAAAATTCTACACCTAGGTAAGAAGAATCAAAAATACACATACAAACTGGGTGAAACCACACTCAATAGCAGCAATTGCGAGAGGGATCTTGGAGTCTTGGTAGACAGCCAACTAAATATGAGCCAGCAGTGTGCAGCAGCAGCCAAAAAGGCCAACTCAGTCCTGAGCTGCATAAATAGAGGGATACAATCAAGGACCAGAGAGGTACTAGTACCACTCTATAAAGCCTTGGTCAGACCACACCTAGAGTACTGCATCCAGTTTTAGTCACCACACTACAAAAGAGACATTGAAACCCTAGAGAAAGTGCAGAAGAGAGCAACCAGGATGATAAAGGGTCTGGAAAATAAAACATATGAAGAGCGGTTGCAGGAACTGAGCTTGGCCAGTCTGGCGAAGAGAAGGACCAGGGGTGACATGATAGCAGTGTTTCAATACTTGAGGGGATGCCACAGAGAGGAGGGGGTCAGGCTGTTCTCTATGGCACCAGAAAGCCAAACAAGGAATAACGGATGGAAGCTGACCAAGGAGAGATTCAACCTGAAAGTGAGGAGAAATTTTCTGACGGTGAGAGCGATCAACCAGTGGAACAGCTTGCCAGCGGAGGTTGTGAGAGCCCCAACACTTGCGACCTTCAAGGGGAGACTGGACTGCCATCTGTCTCAAAGGGTGTAGGGACTCCTGCTTGAGCAGGGGGTTGGACTAGATGACCTACAAGGTCCCTTCCAACTCTAATAATAAATCTAAATCTAAAATAAATCTAAATCCACCCCTTCTCAACTAAGCCTCCCCCCAAACTTCTTGGAGAGATTTCTGATGAACCCCCTTCAAGGGAGAGGAAGTATCAGCTCCAGATAAGTCTTGCAAATAATTATGGGTTCAGTCACTCTGATGATGATGTTGATTGCAATGATTAAATCTTATCAAGACAGCTTCCTGATTAAAATTATATTAAGGGTTTCCACTCCTGTTTTGATGATTCTTCATGCTCCATGATGGTTCTCAAAATATTCTGTCAACAAAGGAAATGGCTCCTTTTTTACATCGTGTCTCCCCAGGTTGTTCTTCCAAAACTTAGCATGAGGTAGATTTTTTTTCCTCAGTTGGCTGAAAAGGATGAAATCAGGAAGACAAAATCCCACTTACTTGTTTACGAATGGTGGGAGGGAAACACATCGTTTTCTCTGGAGGATCTCAAAGTGAGCCCTTAAACCGGCCTAAATCCAGTCCTATCAATAGAATTCTCCTGCTGATCCTACCTCATTCAACATTTTGCATCAGAAGGTGAATTTGGGGGTGCAAGTGAGAAATGAGCAGCAGAACTTCAGTGCGCCACTCACTGCTCAATAAATGGGAGTTTATCCTTTCTGAAAGAATTTCTGAATACTATTTGTAGAGGTTAAAAACTCTGGCCAATATTTGTATTCATAGGTACCTTTGGATAACAGGTTCTTGATGTCCTGTTTGGCTTACAGGCTGAGTAGAATAGTGCTTAAGATGATGGATTGGGGCTAGGAAGATTCATGCTGAAGTCCACCCACAACTACATTGATTAAATGGTTGACCTTGGACTTTTCATAGACTTTCTTTCTCTCTGCTCAGCCCACCTCCCTAGTTCTATTTCAGTATTTTTATTTGTTTATTTATTTATTTGTCAACACGTGTACAAGATAACAGGTATGATATAAACATAAACAAAAGCAAAGTATGTATAGGTAAATTTGGACAATAGGACAGTAGGACAGGGATGGTAGGCACATTGGTGCACTTATGCACACCCCTTACAGACCTCTTAGAAATGGGGAGTGGTCGACTGTAGACAGTCTGTTAAAGTTTTGGGGGTTTGGGGAAGAAACCACAGAATCAGGTAGTGCATTCCAGGCATTTATTACTCTGTTGCTGAAGTCGTATTTTCTGCAGTCGAGTTTCGAGTGGCTTACATTGAGTTTGAATCTATTACGTGCTCGTGTATTGCTGTGGTTGAAGCTGAAGTATTCATTGACAGGTAGAACATTGTGGCAGATGATTTTATGAACTACATTTAGATCTGATCAAAGGCGACGTAGCTCTAAGTTGTCTAAGCCCAAAATTTCAAGTCTGGTGGAATAAGGAATTCTGTTGCGAGCAGAGGAGTGGAGGACTCTTCTTGTGAAATATTTCTGGACTCTCTCGATTGTATTAATCTCTGATATGCAGTGCGGATTCCAGACAGGTGAGCTGTATTCAAGAATTGGTCTAACAAATGTTTTGTATGCTCTGGTTAGCAGTGTAATATTGCCAGAGAAGAAGCTACGCAAGATTAGATTAACAACTCTTAGTTCCTTTTTGGCAATGTTGTTACAATGGGCTCTGGCACATAGGTCATTGGATATGAGTACTCCAAGGTCTTTGACAGAGTGAGGGTCGTCTACAAGGTCGTGTCCTCCAAGTTTGTATTTTGAGTTCTGATTCTTTTTGCCAATGTATAAGATTCCTGACTTGAATCTTTTTTCATTCCTTGTAAGTCTTAAGGATGTCATCTGCTCTCAGTCACAAAATTTGAGAGCCGAGGTGGTGCAGAAGTTAGAGTGGGGTACTGCAGGCCATTTTAGCTGACTGTGATCCGCAGGTCAGCGGTTCAAATCTCACCGGCTCAAGGTTGACTCAGCCTTCCATCCTTCCGAGGTAGGTAAAATGAGGACCCAGATTGTTGGGGGCAATACATTGCTTAATGGTGTAAACCGCTTAGAGAGTGCTTGCACTGTGAGGTGGTATATAAATGTCACTAATAAATTTAAGCATAGAAGCATTACACAGACACAGGCTTCCCAGCTGGGTTCTGAGATGCAAAGTCAATAGAGAAAGCCAAGTTGCTTAATGACTCTGAGTCGCTTAACAACTGTATGATTCCCTTAACCATGGCAAAAAAAGGTCATAAAATCAGGCTCAATTCACTGAACAACCTCCTTGCATAGCAATGCAAATTTTGGCACCAATTGTGGTCGTAAGTTGAAGTGTGTTAGCTGTAGCACACCTGTCACAAGCCATAGAGTAGAGGGATGCAAACCTTTTCCTCATATTTCTCAGAAGAAGTCCACCGTTAAGAAATGCTGTAAAATAATTTGAAATGGCTTATTATATAGGAGGAAATGTACTTCGGAGTATAACAATATCTGAATGCAATCATTTGCTTCTCAAGGGTTAGGTATGAATTCAGAATTGTACAGTGTATATTGGTTTCACCCGTCTCTCATAGCATTTCAAAATATGATAATCCGTGAAATTGAAATTTCATCCTCAAATCTTTATTCAGTCACAGACCAGCGTATAGAATACAGAAATCATGTTTAATTAGAATGCAAACAAAATATTGATATATAGATACACACACACACACACATATAAGTATTCTAAAACATTTAATATTTTTCTGTTACTGCCACCTCACAAATCAAAGTCTTCCTTCTGTGTTTCTGATGATCCAGATCTCATGGCCATTCCTGTAACTACGGAAACCACATCCTTGAAACTATGCACCTTGGATGTCAGAATGATATCGCTGTACTTTAATATTTTGTGTAGATCTCTCAAAGTCTTCCTCCTAATGTAACAAGCATCTTTTTATTTCATATTGTAGCTGCAATCACCAACCCTTTGAACGTTTAACCTTTGGAAGGTAAACTCAGTTACTTCTCCATTGGGATTTGGCTCTGCTTATGGATATCACCTTAAGTTTTGTTTGAGAGAAAGCCCGGCAGCCGTCTGGTTTACATCATCTGTTGCAAAGATTCCAGCCATACATGAAATCTTCCTTCTTTCCAGCCATCCAAATACAGCTAGTCCCCCACTTATGACTGGTAGTCATAAAATGTCACGCTGCCATCCACCCCGGTCCCAGGACCACATCAACACTGGATCATACTTCCAATTGGTTCCAGCATCCCACCGCCACATAATATTTTGAGATATTTTCGCCAGCTTCTGCCAAAAAATATTGTTTTAAAAATATTTATTTTTTAAAATAAAAATATACAAAAAATACTTTGTGATGTTTTTTTGCCAGATTCTGAGGGGGGAGGCCATTCTGGGTTCATATTTATAATGTGATTCATATTTATAACCTTGTGATTCATTTAACAATCACTGCAAAAGTGGTTGTCCAGTTGGGTTCAGTCATGCGGGTGCCTCAACTTACAACTGTCATGTCTTATGACTGAAATTCCAGTCCCAACTGTGTTCATAAGTCAAGGACTGCCTGTAATTTCTTTAGCATTTCTGAGGCTGTGTGTGTTTGTTCCTGTGGTTTTTAACTCCAGTTTCTATTTTTTTTTTCAATTAATAAGCTAAATAAATAAGATAAAGAGTACACAGTTTCGGCATACTGTACCTCTTTCCCAATCTTGAAAAATTTATATGGTCCATTATATGATATATTGATCCATATTCCTTCCTAATCACCGCTTTCCTGACCATTATACAAATTCTTCAACAGGCAGATACCCTGATCAAGTACATTGTTTTTTCCTGGAACACACTTCCAAGCCTTTATATAATCAATCAATCTCCAAATAGTTAGATTTGTGGAATTGCTTTGTCATTTCCATGACCCCTCAAGGTTAGTACAGTTTGTTGGGTGCCTCTGCTTCTTCTGTTTCTACCTCTGTGGTTGGTCTTCCATGTATTGTGTCTGGATTGCAAACCCTCATGCAGTGTCTCACTCGAGATAAGAACAACTGTCCAGGAGTCTAAATATGCCTTGGCACTTCCCTCTTTCTGTACTGGAATATAACTGGACTTTTCCATCCCCAGCCTTGGCTGTTGCTTTCTCTATCTGTTTGCAAAGTTTAACTGCATTATCTTACAAGATTTTAAGCCAATTTTCTTCAAAGACAAACCAGAAAATCCAGTTGCCTCTTGAAAAAGCACCTTTGGGACAACCGTGATTTGGATGACTGAGAATCTCCGCAGACCACATTTTAAGCTGTTTTTCTTTCTTCCAGTTATGGTAATAAGCTAAATAAATAGGATAAAAAGCACACAATTTGGAAGAGCCGTCATTCCCATTGACAGCAGATTTCAAGGGTGTGTAGAATGAAAATATGCCTGCTCTAAGAGTCTTGCCACCCCAGCTAATTACTAGGTAGAATCGCCCAGCTTTCATGGCAAAAGTGGTACTAGAACTCAGGTCTCCTGGTTTCTAAGCCTGGTGCCTTAACCACTAGGCATGAACTATAACTACTGATGTGCTCTGGGATCTGTCAATCAATGCGGCCTTGGAGACTTGATAAAACCATCAAGACTAAAGCTCCAGAGATCACAGCACAGAGGAGTGAGAATTAGATGGTATCAAAAACATAATCAGACATGCACAAATTACACTATTGTGTCCCATCTAACTCTCTGGCCACCCAGCCTCTCTTTAATGCAGGAAAACATGAACAAAGTGCAAAGACATTTACACATAAAGCTTATCAAGGCAGCCCTCCGGAGAAGGCAAGAGAGAGAGGCTGCAGATAACCCTGCTTACCTCCAAACTGTTAAAAAAACCTTCTCTTCTCTTCTCTTCTCTTCTCTTCTCTTCTCTTCTCTTCTCTTCTCTTCTCTTCTCTTCTCTTCTCTTCTCTTCTCTTTCTCCTCTCCTCTCCTCTCCTCTCCTCTTCCTTGATGAGATAGATCAGAAGATTATTAGAGTTTGTTGCAAAATCAAAACCAGAAGCGCACACAGATGACTGATTCAGCTGGATTCAATAACTTATTTATAAACATAATAACGGATGAATTTACAATACCATAAGCAGAGTTCTTCTTCAAACAGTTACAGACAGCAGAGAGCAGTTAGTTTCATTTCAGCAGAGTTCAGAGTGAGAGAGTACAGAGTGTGGACCTGAAGCCACGCCCAGCCTTAAGCTTAAGTTTCAATTTCGATACTCTGCACAGACTCAGAAGTGTTTAGCTCTCATTGGCTGACTTAGTTGCCATGCCTATTCATTGGCTAACCTTGTTAACATGGCTCTCCCAGTTTGTGAATATCTTAACAAAGATACCAAGGAGGCCCTCGAGTGGCCCTAAGGACTCGGGATGTTGATGGGGCCATTAAGATTGGGCTTGTCTCTTTCCAAGGCCCAGGATAAGAGATGAACCTAGACTCTATATTCTAGAGAGGACAAGGCTATGGCATTTGGTGAAGTTATTTGTATGCACAATTGTTAGTCACCCAGGACTGTTTTACATAATATGGATAAGGGAGGGAAGATGGGGCCACAAAGACCTTTTCAGCCAGACTGTCCTGGGGATGGACATTCCCTTTGACAAATAGATTTCCAGATTGTCTGCCTGAGAAATTAGAATGGGAGAGCCTTTATCAATTTCATCCAGAAGGAAGGATGGATGGATGGATGGAAGGAAGGAAGGAAAAAGAGAGAGGGAGAAAGGAAGAGAGAGAGAGAGAGCAAGTGAAGGGAGACAGGGAGTTAGGGAAAGAAAGAAGGAAGGAAAGAAAGAAAGAAAGAAAGAAAGAAAGAAAGAAAGAAAGAAAGAAAGAAAGAAAGAAAGAAAAAGAAAGAAAGAAAAAGAAAGAAAGAAAGAAGAGAGAGAGAAAGAAAGAAAGAAAGTCAATCAAGTTTTTTCTTAGATCTGCTCCAGCAGGATCTTCAAGTCCAATGCTTAAAGATTCCCCAACACTGACACTTCAATTGTGAGGCTTTCATCATCTCATGTGGAACTTTCTGAGGGATCCAAACTCTCCCATTGCAGACGTTCAGGCTGTGAAGGTATCTCCAATGTTAGGAGAGAAGGAGAAAATTGCTAAGCCTGCTCTTCATGATAAATTTTATAGCACATTTAGAAAAGGTTGCTCTTCAGACAATTGAATAAACTATACCTACATACAGACTTTTTTAAAAAAAAGAAGCAATAAAAATACTATTTTCCAGTGGATACACTATATGTACCCAAACTAACAAAACTCGTTTCCAATTTTCTGCCTCTATAAAGCCACTTATATTGCCATTTATAAATACGAGCTGGAAAATAAATTAAGAATTAAGCCTGCCAGTCAGTCTTGTCTCTATTATTTCGTATTTTCTATCCCAGCTGTTCACCATTGGCTGACATTGGCAGGAAAAGATGTAAATCTTATTTAATATTCTGGGAAGAGACAAAGAATATGAATTGTGTATAATTCTATGAATTTACTGATTCTATCTGCTTTTGATCTATAGCAGTTTTACACCTGTTCTTTCCTAAAGTTCTTCTGTCAGCTTTTTACAGCAGTAATTTCATTTAATATCAATTTTTACAAAACAAACAAACAAAAAATAAAATAAAATACAGTATTATTGTATGCCTTTTATCCCGAAACACATATGGAATGCCTTTTAGTTTTATTTATTTTATTACCGTATTTTTCGGAGTATAGAACGCACCTTTTTGCCCCCCAAAAGAGGGTGGAAATGTCGGTGTGTCTTATACACCAAATACAGCAATTTTTAGCCTCCCGAAGCCCCGCCCCCGCATCCAATTTTTGCAAAAAAATGGGCCTTTTTTTTGCAAAAATGGGGGGGTTTGCCTTCCCCCACCCCTGTCAGGCTGTGATTTTATGTTGCCTGTTACATGTATATGCAGGGAGATGCATCCCTATCAAATATAATGGTTTATTCCTGAGCACGTGATTAATATGTTCCTAGTACGCATGTGTACATTCCTTTCTTTCGATCTTCCCTTTTGTCTTCTGCTTCTGCACGAAGCAACACCTATGTTTATAGCCAGAATGTGATTTATTATTTTTGTAAAGAAATAAATATCTTATAACTTAGCATTTGAACTGCGGTTTATTTTGATAATGTCAGAGTTTCAGGAAAAGATTCATTTCGCCTCTGGTGAGAGTAATTCTTATCCCAACAACCCCCTAGGAGTGCTCTGCAGGCTTCCCAGATCCTTTGCATGCCCTGTTTTTGCAAAAAAAACCGAGCAAAAAACGGGCCGTATTTTGCAAAAATTGGCTTCCCAGATCCTCTGCATGCCCTGTTTTTGCAGAAAAATGAGCAAAAAATGGGCCTTTTTTTTGCAAAAATGGGGGCGTTTTTGCCTTCTAATTACCCCATCTAGCATAACTGGAGGAGGAATTCTGGGAGTTGAAGTCCACTAGTCTTAAAGCTGTCAAGTTTGATGACCCCTGGGTTAGGGGTTAGGGGTGCAAGGGTCTTCAAACTTGGCAAGTTTAAGACTTGTGGACTTCAACTCCCATTCCTGAGCTAGCATGACTGGAGGAGGAATTCTGGGAGTTGAAGTCCACAAGTCTTAAAGCTGTCAAGTTTGAAGTTTGTAAAAAGTGTACATGGTTGTAAAAAGTGTACATGATTGTAAAAAGTATTCTGCTACACTGGTATTTTATTAAATAATATATTACTGCACCATTTGGTTCAGAATACTTTTTTCCTTGTTTTCCTCCTCTAATCTTGATAACAAGTATTTTTGAATCAATGATTGGATAATTAGATTTGTTTAAGATTGTAAATATATTGTGTATGCTGTTAAACTTAGAATTAAATATTATGTTAAGTTTAACTTAGTGTTAACAAGAGGTTACTTGATTATATATTTGTATTACCTTATATCCACTGAGGAAGGTAAAATTATATATGTATGTATGTATGTATGTATGTATGTATGTATGTATGTATGTATGTATGTATGTTTTTCTGTCGTTTTATCTTGGTGTACCCAAATATGGGAGAAAGCATCACAGCTTTCATTTTGCCTTTCGGACCCTCTCTGGGACCATCCAGGCAGTTTCTATAGCCGACACACTATCTTCTATATGTGTAGCATTTTTTGTTGATAAATGAAAATAAAGGGAGACTATTATTTATTTTATTTATTTATTTTATTTATTAAAATTTCTATGCCGCCCAACTCCCGGGGGACTCTGGGCGGCTCACAGCAGATATAGAAACACATAAAAAACAATTTTTAAAAGGAGCCATATTAAAATACTATCCATTAAAAAACAAACTTTCATTCATACCCTGCCTGCCGGAAGAGCCAAGTTTTTATTGCTTTACGGAAGGCCAGTAGGGTGGGGATGGTCCTGATCTCTGGAGGGAGCTGGTTCCAAAGGGAGGGGGCTCCCACAGAGAAGGCCCTCCCCCTAGGTCCCGCTAGCCGACATTGTTTGGTCGACGGGACCTGGAGGAGGCCGACTCTGTGGGCTCTAACCGGTCATAGGGAGGTATGCGGCAGGATGCGGTCCCGAAGATAACCTGGCCCTGAGCCATGTAGGGCTTTAAAGGTAACGACCAACACCTTAAATTGGATCCGGAGACTAATGGGCAGCCAATGCAGCTGGCGGAGGATAGGTGTTACGTGGGTGCATCTAGGTACACCCACCACAGCTCGCGCAGCTGCATTTTGCACCAATTGCAGTCGCCGGACACTCTTCAAGGGTAGCCCCATGTAGAGCGCATTGCAGTAATCCAGCCGTGAGGTGATAAGGGCATGAGCGACTGTAAGAAGTGCCTCCTTCTCCAAGTAGGGTCGCAATTGGTGCACAAGACGTACTTGTGCAAAGGTCCCCCTAGCCACAGCTGAAAGATGTTGTTCCAATTTTAGCTGTGGGTCTAGGAGGACACCCAAATTGCGGACCCGTTCTGAGGGGGCTAATTTCTCCCCCCCAAGAATCAAGGAGGGACAGTTGGTTGAGTCCTTAGGAGGCAATATCCACAGCCACTCAGTCTTGTCAGGGTTAAGCTTTAGCCGGTTCTTCCCCATCCAGACCCTAACATCGGCCAGGCAGCGGTCCATTACGTCTACGGCTTCCCCAAATTGAGACGGGGTGGAGATGTACAACTGGGTATCATCAGCATATTGCTGATACCTCACCCCGTGTCGTCGGATGATCTCACCCAGCGGCTTCATGTAGATATTAAACAGGATGGGCGAGAGGACCGAGCCCTGTGGCACCCCACATAGTAGGGGCCTAGGGCTCGACCTCTGCCCCCCTGTCAACACCGACTGCGTCCTGTCAGAGAGGAAGGAGGAGAACCACTGCAAAACAGTGCCGCCCACCCCCACCTCTCCGAGACGACGCAGAAGGATACCATGGTCAATGGTATCGAAGGCCGCTGAGAGGTCAAGTAGCACCAGGATAGAGGAATAACCCCCATCCCGGGCTCGCCAGAGATCATCCATCAGGGTGACCAAAGCCGTTTCCGTACTGTAACCGCGCCTGAAGCCAGATTGAAAGGGATCCAGAAAATCAGTGTCATCCAACAGTCGTAGGAGCTGGAGTGCCACCACTTTCTCAACAACCTTCCCCGCGAAGGGAAGGTTGGAGACTGGACGGAAGTTCTTTAAATCCGCTGGGTCCAGGGAAGGCTTCTTGAGGAGGGGCCTCACCACCGCAGCTTTTAAGGGCTGCGGGACGGACCCCTCTCTCAAAGAAGCGTTGACCAACGCCTGGAGCCAGCCGTGTGAAACCTCCCTGGTGGCCGAAACCAACCAGGAAGGACACGGGTCCAATAAACAAGTGGCTGAGCTCATAGCTCCTATGGCCTTGTCCACATCCTCAGGAGTCACCGGTTCAAACCTATCCCATATAACCGGACTAAGACTCGCCCCAGTCATCTCGGCCTGTACTGCCCAATCGGAGTCCAGGTCTGTCCGAATCTGAATGACTTTATCCGCCAGAAACCGAGAAAATTCCTCAGCTCTACCCTGCAAGGGATCTCCGCCTTCCTCCTTAGCAAGAAGGGTGCGGGTCACCCTAAACAGGGCAGCTGGGCGGGAGTCAGCGGACGCAATAAGAGCGGAAAAATGTGAACATTTTGCCGCCCTTATCGCCACTAAGTAAGACTTAATGAAAGTTCTTAAAAGTGTCCGGTCAGACTCAGCTTTACTAGATCTCCATCGTCGCTCTAGGCGTCTCTTGTGGCGCTTCATCTCCCGGAGTTCCTCGGTAAACCAAGGAGCCCTCCTGGATCCACTTCCGCGGAGAGGCCGCAAAGGCGCAATCCGATCCAGAGCCCCTGCTGCTGCCTGATTCCAGGCCGCAACCAGAGACTCGGACGAACTGTGTACCAGGGATTCAGGTATTTCCCCAAGTTCCCTCTGGAATCCGTCGGGTTCCATTAGGCGCCTGGGGCGGAACCACTTAATCGGTCCCGCCTCCTTGCAGTGGGGGAGTGGTGCCATGAAATCCAACCTCAGAAGGAAATGATCTGACCACGACAAGGGTACTGTGACTAAACCCCTCAGCCTCAGATCATCTCTCCACTGCCCCGAGAGAAACACAAGGTCAAGCGTGTGACCACCCTCATGAGTCGGACCCTGAACTACTTGGGTCAGGTCCATGGTTGTCATGGAAGCCATGAACTCCTGGACTGCCCCTGAGGCTTCGCCGGGCGATTATAGATCTATTTTGAGCTATTTAGGGTATGGCTATCTGATGAGAGCTAAATAGCTTGAAATAGATCTATAATAGTCTCCCTTTAGTTTCATTTATCAGCAAAAAATGCTATACACACACACATATATACATATACATACATACATATACATATACATACATACATACACACACACACACACGTACGTACGTATGTATGTATGTATGTATGTATGTATATATGATTTTTTGCTGATAAATGAAAATAAAGGGAGACTATTATAGATCTATTTCGAGCTTATTTTGCTGATTATATATATATCAGAGGTAGTATTCAGCCGGTTTGCACCGGTTCACGTGAACGGTTGGCAGAAATTTGGACATGGTTGCCAAACTGGTAGCGATGGCCGGCTGGTCACGCCTCCGAACCAGTCCCCCGGTTGCTGCTTGCTCGCCGAAAATCCATTACAGTCGCGGAAATGCTGCTGCCATCACCGCCATGTTCTTCGTGCATGTGCACCACATCCCATTGGACTTGCAAGGCAATGGGATGCGCATGCACGAAGAACATGGTGGCGACGACAGCAGCTTTTTCCGTGACCTCCGGTACTTTTTGGCAGCCTGCGGCCAGCCGCTGCAACCACAAAGCGGCCCTCAAAGAGGGAGGGTTCTTTGCCAGCCGCTTTCCAGCAGCAGCGGCTGGCTGGGGGCCTCTGAAAACTCCGGTAAGCTTGCCTTCCAGACTCTGGACCAGCCGATGCAAAAGGTAAGCAGCCCGAACAAAGAGCAGTGGTGGGGGAGGAAGCAGGGCTAGGACCAGGGCTGCTAAAAGAGGGGAAATGGGGGCGACTGGCGAAGGGAGGGGGAAGATAGGTGGAAATGCCAAAAATTTTCCTACCTTTTCCTGTGGATGTAGCTAAGTGGGGGGGGTCATGTGACTGAGTGGGCATGGGCATGAGTGATGTCAGGTTGGCCATGCCCACTCAGTCACATGCCCCCCACCTAGCAACGCCTAATGAACCAGTAGCGAAAATGTTTGAAATCCACCATTATTCATTGCTTTATCCCTTCCTTTCCCTTTTTCTTTCTTTTCTCACTTTTTAACTTTTTCTCATTTTTATTTCCTTTCTCCTTCCCTCTTTTCTTTTTCTTTTTTGCATTTTATTTTATCAAAATTTAATAAAGCTGGGGATTTTTTAGGAAAAATGTATTTCTTTATAATAATTATGTGTACTCTTGTTTTGTTTCAAAAATCAATCCATTTTTAGGAATATTAGCATAGAAATATGTCATACTTTTGTAATACTTTGGTCTTCATATGTCTGGGACATTTTAGCACTAGATCACAAGATTGATGTTATTATTTTACTTTAAATTCTAAATTTTAATAGCTGGCTGCCCTTATAGAATGCTGGAATATGTGCTAAATTTCTTGGTCAGTTCCAAATCTAATATACTCTAAAATGACAGCTGTTTCATGTTCTAATTTCCAATAGGGAGTTTTTATATAGTTAAGTGTGCACCAGCGGTGGGTTGCTCCCGGTTTGGCCTGGTTCTGCGAACCAGTAGTGCCGGCGGTGGGAGGCTCCGCCCACCTGCCCAGGATGCTTCTGCGCATGCGCAGAAGTGTTGCGTCCGTGCATGAGTGTGCATGCTAACTGGTAGCAACGAGTTTTAGAACCCACTACTAATGTGCACCCGCTGAATTTTCTTATCCACACTGATATTCTAGTAAAAACCATTTTTGTTTAACAGGATAGTTATAATACTATTTTTAAAAAGGAGACATTATATGTTATGCCTTTGATGGCTGCAGGCCTCCTATTGATTCAAAACTTTTCACATACAAAATGAAAGTTAAATCATATTAGGTGAATGAGAAAGAAAGAAATTCTCTCTCTCTCTCTCTCTCTCTCTCTCTCTCTCTCTCTCTCTCTCTCTCTCTCTCTCTCTCTCTCTCTCTCTCTCTCTCTCTCTTCACACACACACACACACACACACACACACACACACACACACACACACCATCCATTCATGCATCTTCCATTGAAGAAAACACAATCCACCTTGGGTAAACTTTTCAAGCAAATGATATGATTATAGAACAGAAAAATCATGCATCAGATTAAAGCAAAAAGTCCTTGGATTTGGAAATAAAGGTGAATGAAATACTTGAATGGCCATTTACCCAAAATAATATATAACCCACGCACGCACATACTAAGTGAATAAATAAACTATTGTGAGTTACCTTTTTGCAGGCACAATCACATACGTTTCCCTTCTACTTTTTATGGCCCTTGGCCAATCAAAGACATTAAGTCATAACTCTGTTTTCCTTGTGGGTGATCTGTTGTAATACCCTCTACATCAGTGGTTCTCAATCTTCCTAATGCCGCAACCCACAACCTGCCCCCGTGCCGCCCCCGTGCCCCAACCCGCCCCCGCGCCCGCAACTCCCGCCCTGTTGCTGCTTTTTGGGTTCTTTTACCCTCTGCGCATGCGCAAATCATTCTGTGCATGCACAAAGGGTAAAAGAACCCAAATGGCGGCGTCCGGATGAAGTCTCCCGACCCGTATGAAAGGGTCGTTCGACCCCCCAAAGGGGTCGCAACCCCCAGGTTGAGAACCGCTGCTCTACATGGAGCTGAATGCAAACAAAACCTCAGAATCTAGAGATGATTCAGATTTTGGTATCAGGAACCACGATTGGTAACTTTCAATTTGCTCAGTTGCCCGCTAGTTGAGCTACACTGGTTTCCAGCTGGATTCCAGGTGCAATTAAAGGAGTTGGATCCAGGAGGTGGGCTTTCTCTACCTGTCTGTCTGCCCTTTTAGGAACATCTCCCCAGAGATTTTTATGACCCTCACCTGGCCTATCATTAAAAGGCCTGGCTCCCCCCCCCACCCCAGATCTTGAGTTAGGATGTTTGGATGGACCTCCCTTTAGGTCCAGGGTAATGTAAAAGGAGAGTATGTGTTTATAAGATGCTGGTTTTATATCATATTATTTTTTATTTTATGATGTTTTTAATTTCAGGAAGCTGTCTAGACTTGTTTTCAGCAGCAAAGAAATCTGATAAATACATCTCTGTCTAGCTTCAGAACTGAAATCAATAGTCCCAAAACTAGTAGGTAGAATTGTCTGGTTGGGAAAAAAATGGAACATTATGATTCATTTGAGTTATGTATGATGAAAAAAGCGCTGCATGGCCAGATATTTTGTTTTCCATAGTTCCTCTCCATTCTTTCTTTTCTTCTAATTTGAGAACTCCATCATTTGGAGAAGAACTGAGCATTTCTTCAGAGGCCAGAAGAGACAAATCCATCTGGGATTTCCCTCTGCCAGATGGATTCTTTCCTCAGCCTTGATCTGATCTATCCTATGATCCTTTGATGTAGCTTGAATACTGCCAAGGTCTTGAAAACTCAGAAAAATTAAAATCTGTTAGAAAGAGTAGAATAGGGCCACAGAATCCTGCACCAACCTAAATGGACGGAATTTACAAATTAATTTTCCTTACCCTAACTAACCTTTACTCTCTTTATTTGTTACATTAATTGCCAACAGAGCAATTCATTCATTCATTCATTCATTCATTCATTCATTCATTCATTCATTCATTCATTCATTCATTCCAACATTCAATTTCTATGCTGCCCATCTCACCTGGTGACGATAGACAAAAGTCTTTATGGGTGGGATTGTCAGAAGGTGCATGTTCTTTGCGGGAGAATGCAGCTGTTTTATTAAAAGAACCACATGCTCATGTAAACGAGTTGTCATGCCTCTAAATGAATTTTTATCTATCTCAAGACTCTGTACTCCGCATTCAATTGTTGCAACCGCTGCCAGCATCATCACAACCACAATTTCTGCAAATACAGCCATAAAATCCCAAATGATGGTTCAATGATATAAACTACAGAAAACCAGATATATTTTATAGTCCCAGCTATTCTTAGTATGTGACTTTTCCTCTCGCAATGAGAAAAATAGCATTTTCTGTAGTGCTTCTAGCTGGATCAGACCATAAGGATACTGATTGATATGACATCACTTGATGCTCCACAGATTCCCATGGATCAGGCCTGTCAGCAGAAGCATGATCAGGACCTGGAATCTGACATTTTCCTTCTAACAAAGAAAGGAGCACTGCAGGCATGCAATCTAAGCTGTGTGTGTGAGATGTGTTGTGCATGGCCAAAAGGGGTGGATCTTTCTGATGCTGCTTTTATCATTTATCAGGTAGCTTTGATCTCACTATGGGACCCTTTATGCATCGGAGATCTTTACAAATATAGTATATTCCAGTATATTTTCTCAACTCTTTCATAGGGTGGATAAGGCAGAGGACAATACCTCTGGATTTTGTGTGCAGCAAATGTATATAAAAAATGCACAATCTCCATAATTAAAATGTCAAACCGGAATAGAAAAAGTATTCAGAGTCTAAGAGGGAAAATAAATCAGAGAACAGAAACGTTGTCCAGATTAAAGATGCCCTGGATCCAAACATCTTTCAGATTTCCCCTTAATTGAATTGAGAAGAATGAAGTTATGTTCTTAGCAAATAACTACATTAGTCTTTCATGTGGTTAATATTAATGTCTCTCTATTCAAACATGCTAAAAACTGAATAGAACAGATAACATATAACAGTCACACATCCTCAGTTGAATACAGAGAGCATTGCTAACACAATGGAAGATTTCCCACCTTTTTAGATCTTCAACTCTCAGGTCAGTTCAAAACAAAAGCCAAAATTAAACAAAAAAGAAAAAAAAACCAATAATTGGACCATTAATACATTGCTGGTCTAAATTTGCTGCATTCAAGAAAAGCAAAACAGTGTTACGTTTTAAGACAGGCATAGCCTAAAACAGAGAATTCCTTCTCCAACAGAAATCCTTCAATGTGTTTCCAAAATATTTTTTTTGTAGATAGCTAGGATGCAAAAAACATTTTATGTGTCCATTCTTAGGCATCCCAGCCAATTCACTATATCTGGTCAAGAGAAACCTTAAGAATTTCCCAGCCTGAAGACGGCCCCTGCTCTTAGCTGTAAAGTATTAGAAAGACCATTCTTGTTGTTTTGTGGGAATATCAGTTCTGGTACAAATTTGCCCTCCGATGTGGCTTTATTGAAAACACATGTTCAAGATTTCAGCTTTAGAAAGTTGTGTAAACAAGATAAACATTGAAAAGGGAGAAAACAAGTGGTTTGTGCACTCTCTTTTTAGAAATATATAGTCTTATAGCAGAGGGCTGTGGAACTGGGAGAAAAATAAAACATACTTTTCAACATCTTTTTATCCAGTTCATTTCAGATGTTGCTTTCTTCGGATTCGGGTTGGAAACAGAATTAGGAGATTCCACTTATAGAGAAAACATGGAATCATGCTAACTCAATTGATCCCCCCACCCCGCAAATGCTCTGACTTTGAATCGGAGTCTTAAATGTTTTTCATCTACATTGTGCATGTATTTTAAAATATATGATTCTGCATTAAAGAGGGTAGATAGATGAGAGAGAGAGAGAGAGAGAGAGAGAGAGGGAGGGAGGGAGGGAGGGAGGGAGGGAGGGAGAGAAAACAGTTGAACCAGCTGTTTCTTTAAAAGCAAAATTAAAAAAGTACTAATACATAGGCTGTTACTGAACACAACTTCTTTATTCTGATGCCATAGTGTGGTTTGTGGTTAAATAAAAACAATACAAAATAAATTTCAAGTGCTTAAGAAAACCCCAAATTATCTTTTTTTGATTTAAAAAAAAATACGGACTTGATCCTGTGCTCACCCAGAAATCCCCTCAAACCAATGAACCCCTTTTTTTTTCCTGAAACCACTTTGGCTCAACAGAATGCACAACGTGTATAATTAGCATCCAACTACAGATAGATGCTAATGGGCCCGTTAAGATTTGGGGGTACCACCAATGGCCACTTTATAGGTCTCTAAGGGCAAATCGGAATGATAGCTCTGGACCTTACAATTTGCAGAGAGTACATAACCGTTCTATGCTTTCATAACCTCAGAAGTTAAATTAGTGTGAGGCCTCTATGGGGAAATGTGTAAATTCTTCTAATGACTTTGCAAAGAAGAAAAGAAAATAGGAAGTGTATTTCTTGTTTTTGACATCCAAAGCTCTCTAGGTTATGCCCAAGAAACCATATATTTCTACCACATATTAATGCCTGAAGACTTCAAACGTATTCGAGAGGTTGCGATGTTTGTGGAAAAGTCCATAGAGGTTAATCCATTTTCTTGGATCCCATGAAATTCCTCATGAGGGCAATTAGGAATAATGTGAGAAAATTAAGCCTTACTTTTTGACATGGCCAAAGAAGCTTTGGATCATGTCTGTAGCTGGCACTAACAGGAATATTAGAAATGGAACTGACAGTTGTAAATATATGTTTAATGTAGAAACAAATTGGATCCTTTAGTTCTCGGGTAAGAACTAAAAAACAGATAATGCATATATTTGAACAATTTCCTTGGAGTTCGCAGGTAACCTTCAGGAACAACATGGTAACAGTAGCATACCTTTCCTGGAAAATAATGTAGTTTAAGGGACCTTCTTAATTTTTTAAAAAATCATAATATATAAACATAACCAACATATTTGCCACATTTTACCTTCCTCGCAAAGGATATAGATTTTAAATTTAAAGAGTGAAAGAAACAATCTCAGAGTAATAATCCCCAGAAGTAGGTCCCAAAGATAAAACAATGTTGCTACTTAAATAGTCTTCTTTTGAATTAAGCTTCCAGACTAGGTGAAAGAGGAACAAAGGAAAGAAAAATCTATTGTAAAACAGTCTTACTCAATCTGGCATCGTCCAGACGTTGTTAAATTATAACTCACAAATTTAAAAAAAAACCATCTTTCATTGGACTGGTTGAGTTTGGGGAATTGCAAACGCAAGTGATCTGGTTAGAAAAGGGAGTTGTAAAATATTTATATTTGCTAGAGTATTAGAACGTGAATCTTGATGTGGCAATAAACAGTGAAAGTCATACAGGAGAAAAGTCTATTTGCATTAATGAAGGGGAAAGAACATTCTGAGGAATGTTGCTAGCCTTACCTAAAAGCACTTTGGGATTTTCTTAAAATTTTAAGAGAAAAGACACTTGCAAAAGACAAAACAAAAACCCTTTCCAAATTCCCTTCACCCTCACAATAAATTTAATTAACCCAGACAAATAGTTTATTACTTGTCGAAATGTTCCTTTTATGATGTTTAGTTTTCCGCTTAAGCCAATGTTCTGATGTTCTCCTTCAGATATAATGGTTGGGTTGATCATCATCTCCAACATAACAAGGCTAGCTGGGGTGAGAGGTATCAATCATAGAATCTGGAGAGGTTTGGACAAAACAACTCAAGTTGTTTTTCATTGATTTTGTCATTTGTATTTGTTTTAATATTACAAATTTGTGGCCTAAGGCTTAGGGTTTAGCAACTGTGTTCGTTGTAGATCTGGAGAATGAAGGAGTCAAATTATTACTGAGGAACTTTGAAAATTTGGATTACAAGTCATGAATTCCTTGTAAGCGATGGAAAACCTTTCAGATAAAACGCTCCAAAATCAGTGGGAATTTAGTGAGACTAAGAGCTGTACTGTAGGGCAGTTTCATTAAGGTGAAAACGTCCCACTGACAGTTCAGTCAACAAAGTCAGGGAGAATATGCAGGCTTGGTAGGAGCAGCCAAAGAAGAGAGATGGGCAGAAGTGAAAGAAAGGGACGAAGGGAAGAAAGAAAACCAACCAGAAAGAATAATAATAATAAATAAACAGAACTTCTAGTTAAGGGTCATACCACCTGGTAACTCTTTCCATTAAAAAAATATTTTGTTAAAAAACACTGAGATGAGGGCGATAGACTATTTGGTTTCTTCTAAGTAGATGTTCTTAAATTAATGCATATAAATAATTTGTAATTTCCTCTCTTTCCTGTTTAGCAAAGCTTCGAATGCACAGAACCATACAGCCCCTCCCCCATCTTATCTCCCCCCTCCCCCCCAGATCAAAGTCACTTGATCGATGCCAAGTCTCTTTTTGATTCACTTTTTAAGACAAACTGTGCCTCCTCTCGCTCCGATTTTGCCACTGGGCTCATGGGCAGAAAAGCCGTGTTTCCACTCCTACTGTTTTCCGCCTTGACCTTGGAAAGGTCAAAGTTGTCCGACCTCCTTGCATCAGTCAGAATTCGGATCTGTTCCTGGACAGTTTCTAACAATAGTTTGACTTCTTGTTGTTCTGCAATAAGACAGCTGCTGGCTGGGGCACTCATATTGACCATTTCAGTGGAATAGGAGTTTTTGCACCATTTGATGCCTGTAATATCTGAAATGTTTTGAGTCTGCATGCAGGCTTCATCTAAGCCCACTGAAGGGATGATGGGGACAGAGTTGGCTCTTGGCGATGAGTAGCCCACCGTGTTTCTTGGAGCCGTGCTATTGAAATAAGAGCTTGCTTCTCTTGAAGGCAGTTGCATATTTATCGAAGCGTTCTGTGAGGTTTTTAAACCAGGAGATAACCTAAGAAGGAAAACATATGATAATCATTAGTTTATAAGGGACAACAAGTCAACACGGCAGGTGCTTTGATGTTAGAACATCATGCAATCATAGGGTGGAAGAGACCTTGGAAGTCTTCTAGGCAGGATTCCTTACAGCATCCCTGACAAATGATTGTTCAATCTTTTCTTGAAAACCTCCAGCAATGTAGCACCCACAACTCCTGGGAGCAAGCTGTTCCATTGATTCTCACTGCCAATTGGATCTCCCTCTGGGTATGATTGGATCGAAAACAGAAGAATGTAAAAAGTAGTGATAAAATGAAAATAGAAGTAAAATGTATAACTGCAATGTATGAAATATATTTAGATTGAAATGTAATGATTTGTAAATAATAGGTAAATAAACACAGTTAAGTAACAATTATGAATATTTATTTAATGAGAAAACACAATAAAAAAGAGGATCTCCCTCTGAGGCATTTCCACCTGTTGCTTCTTGTCCTGCCCTCATTCTTTGGTGAATAAGTCAACCTCCTTTTGTCTGTGACTGCCCCTCAAGGACTGGAAGACTGCTATCATGGCATTCCTAAAACTTCTTTTCGTTAGGCTAAACATACTTCGTTCCCTTGTCTGTTCATTGTAGGAGTTAGCCTCCAGATCCCCTTGGATCATCTTGGTTCTTCTTCTCTGTACTCTTTCTAGGATCTTAGCATCTTTTTTTGTAACATGGTGATCAAAACTGGACACAGTGTTCCAAGTGTGGCCTCACTGGGGCAGTCTAGAGTGGTACTTGATGTTATCCATCTGTTGTTGTAGCTCAGGACTGTGTTGGCTTTTGTAGGCGTACTGCTGGCTCATACTTAAGTGATTGCCCACTAGGACACTTAGATCCCTCTCATGGGCGCTAACATTGAGCCAGGTACCACCTATTCTATACCTTCATGTCATTCCATCACTTTGACTTCAGCAACCTTTCTATGCTCAATGGAAAATTTCTTGGCTGTTCTCATTTTCAAATGTCCTCTAATTTTTATTTGTTTGTTTGTTTGTTTGTTTGTTTGTTTGTTTGTTTGTTTGTTTATTTATTTATTTATTTATTTATTTATTTATTTATTTATTTATTTATTTATTTATTTATTTATTTATTTGTGAGATTTATATACCGCCTCACAGTGCAAGCACTCTCTAAGCGGTTTACACCAGTAAGCAATGTATATTTATATTGCCCCCAACAATCTGGGTCCTCATTTTACCTACCTCAGAAGGATGGAAGGCTGAGTCAACCTTGAGCCGGTGAGATTTGAACCGCTGACCTGCGGATCACAGTCAGCTAAAGTGGCTTGCAGTACCGCACTGTAACCACTGCGCCACCTCGGCTCTAATGATCATCGCCCATTGATATTTTGAAATTGGATAGTACAATTCCATATTCCATACTGTGAAGTAACCACAACTCTTAATAAACGTTTCCACTGAAAGTGAAAATTAAGTCTAGATTCAGCAACAAGGGGTTTAATTGTATCTGTTGTCATTCTGCCGAGGTGGCGCAGTGGTTAAAAGCAGCACTGCAACCTATGTCAGCTGACTGCTAGTTCAGCAGTTCGGCTGTTCAAGTCTCACCGGCTCAAGGTGGACTCAGCCTTCCATCCTTCTAAGGTCGGTAAAATGAGGACCCAGATTGTTGGGGGCAATATGCTGAACTCTGTAAACCGCTTAGAGAGGGCTGTAAAGCACTATGAAGCGGTATATAAGTGTAAGTGCTATTGCTATTGCTATTCACAACCTTATATCATCCAAGTTATTGTTGTGAAACATTAAAAAGTTTTAATTAGCAATGAGCTGGTCCAAAGTGTTAATGTCTATTTTGTCCATTAATTCCAGAAGAATGGTTTGTCAGCAATCTTCAGGGTTGGATTATCTTATAATGTCAAGTTTTGATGAGATCAAATCTGACTCACCTTCTCAACAGATTCCAAAATGTGTTTTAAAGCTTTTGATATGGGAAAAGCAACTGAGTTGTGAGTAAAATAAGAACCAAGGCCCTGCTAAACTATTAAAGGGGAAAGATAATAACTTTCCAGGGGTGCCCATAATGGTTTTCGAAATAAATTGCTTGAGTTCCAGGAAGCAATAAAGGTCAAAATATAAGTCTGATGGTATAATTGAAAAAATATGTTTAGGGCCTGTTCTATGTTGACACCTTTTGATTTAATATTCATAAGGTTGTAAATAGTGCATTGGGAAAAGAAATAAGGGTCAAAGATGTGGATGTGATGTTAAATTATATTCCAGAAATTTGGAATCTATTGAGGCATGAAGAATTTTAAATGCATTGTCTGTGAGCCTCAGCTAAGAGGATTGTTTTTCTCTGGTGGAAAGACTCTGGTGTATTTGATCTAAGAGAAGCTGAGTTTCAGTGCGTACATGCTCCTTCGTCTTTCTTTTTATTGCACATTAAACATCAAAGCAAAGAAATTAAAAATTAATTCTAGGGCAACCAAAATGGCCGGCGAACAGGATTCCTGAAGGAATAAAAGAGCCGAGTTGGTGCAGTGGTTAAATGCAGCACTGCAGGCTACTGCTAGTTCAGCAGTTCAGCTGTTCAAATCTCACCGGCTCAAGGTTGACTCAGCCTTCCATCCTTCTGAGGTGGGTAAAATGAGGACCCTGATTGTTGGGGGCAATATGCTGAACTCTGTAAACCGCTTAGAGAGGGCTGTAAAGCACTATGAAGCGGTATATAAGTCTAAGTGCTATTGCTATCTCCTTATAGCAAGTAGGGTACATAGATACTAGATATATATTACTATTTAAAACTAAACAGTTGGACACAAGAAATACATCTAGTCTATACAGGTATTCCTCGTTTAATGACTGGTTGCTTAGCAACTGCTCAAAGTTACAACGGATCCTCCAAAGGCTAATGACCTAGTTCCAGAGATCCAATGACTGCACACCACTCCGTGGACACACGATCACCTGGATCACCTGTATGGCTGGTTGCAGTGTGAGGAGGTCATGTGACTATGATTTAAGATGTTTTGGGCAGTTTCTGGCCATTTCAGCTGGCTTCTGGCAAAAAACACCCGTAAGAATACATTTCTTCATTTAACAATTACAGTCTTCATTTATCAACCGTTACAAAAAAAAAACCTCACAACATCGGGGCTGGTCACATGGGTGCCTCGACTTATGACAGTCAAGACTTATGACAGAAAGTCTGAGCTTCATTATGGCCAGAAGTCAAAGGATTGCCCAGTAAGCATGCCATCTTTGCTGTTAAGATTGTGCCTTTTTAAATTAAAGATTATTAAAAAATAAGACTTTAAAAAAATTAGGTAGACTTAACTACTGTATAGATTATTAAATCCAACTACCAGATCTGGGCTGCAAAAATCTGGATAACCATTAGAGGACCACAAGACATTATGTATCCTGGCTTTTAACTAGTGAGTGCCATGATTTTTTTAGTCCAGATCTGGTAGACCCAGATAGAGGAACTAGTAGTATCCTTTTACAATCAATACAGGGGAAATAGTACATATCCCAGGATCATCCAAAATCTTGTAGGATGCTGTAGGAGAAACAGACAGTTCTGGACTTTGATGCTGGAGTACTGTGGAGTTCACTAGCAATAGCAATAGCACTTAGACTTATATACCGCTTCATAGTGCTTTACAGCCCTCTCTAAGAGGTTTACAGAGTTCAGCCTCTTGCCCCCAACAATCTGGGTCCTCATTTTACCCACCTCGGAAGGATGGAAGGCTGAGCCAACCTTGAGCCTGGTGAGATTGGAACTGCCAAATTGCAGGCAGCCGGCAGTCACCACTGCGCCACCAAGATTCTTATAGCTGATGCTCATCTATCCAGCAGCATCTCAAGCAGTCTGGTTGAGCAGACTGATGTCAACAAAACACTGAACAAGCCAACGTAGAATAACCAACATCATGTTGGAGCTATTCTGAGGCCACCAAGCTGATTAGTGATTAGTGCCAGATACTTTTTTCTTGTGGAATATCTCCTGTGATGCAGGAGGAATTTCTGTTTGGTTTATGCTGCATTCCTGGAGGACATTGTGATGACATTTATGCAAAGTATTTGGCTGGCACTGTAAACCTGGGTTGAAAGAATATGAATGGAAACAATATCTCAGTATCTTATTGCAGCAGTGGAAGGATGTGCTGGTTAGGATTTTCCAGAAAACAGAAGATGAGTGACAGATGAAAATGAAGGCGATTCTTTTTGACCAGATACAAAAGTTAAAGAAGGTCCCTTAGAGGAAACCTCAAACTCTCTCCTTAATGAGCACAGAAAGAAGGACTTTTCTCGCTGAGGTTTGGGATAACTAAGCAGGGACAATGGGACATCTATTTCTGTTTACCTCTGTGAAGATGTGAACTGTGGGACTTGAGGTGGCAGGATCAATCCAGATTTGCTCACAAGCATCAAGAACATCCATCCATCAGAGATAATGCACAACAGAGCCCACATTACGTTAACACCTCTTCACTTCCTGGACCCTGAGTGAGTGGAGTAACTAATGTTTCTGGAAATAATTCTCATGCGTCTGGAGTATCCAAACTGAATCCTGGGAACAAGCGAGTCTCCTCATTCTGCTTCTGCTGATGTTTTTGCTAGCTGTTTAATTATTTTCCTACAATCCTCCAGGCTTGCAGCTCTGATCGTTCAGGGTGTGTAGAGTTGGGGGCAGTTTTCAAATATTCAACTTTATTCATTCAGGCTAAAGGAATACTTGAAGGTTCAAGGACTCTCCCGTATTTTTAATCAGGCCTCAAAAATATTGTGTGACACTGACTTTCCAAGGCTGCCCTCTTTCCAGTTGCATGCCATGTGTGCCCCATCGTGCCATCTGCACACTTGATCTAAGGAATCTGCTGAATGGATGCATATGTCATTTCTTGCTCATGTGCCTGCCAAACCCCCGCTGGTTTGTATGCCCACACTTGCCTCTTTGCTGGTGCCAGCCTGCAGGCCTTTGTGCCTGCCATGTGATGACAATCCAGCTGGTTTTGGCCAAAATGGCCCAATGAACGGCTATGAATGTCTCATCTTGCTCCTTTTGCAGCTTCCAGGCTGAACACCTGCCCCATCTGGCATAGTTACTCAACTCTGAATGGTTCTTTCACAACGCCAGACTCTGGACCATCTTCTGTTGCCATTTGCCAAGCTTTCTCCACTTGGCAGCTTCACTCAGTTCTGAAACTTTTTCTGTGCCAACTAGCCTGCACCAACCTAGGTTTCTTTCTGTGGCTCCTAGCTTGCCTGCTTACACTTGCCTTCTCAGGAACCACTTCGGGAAACTTTTGAGGACATGGAGCCATGCCAATCAACACGCCTACATGTCTGGTATTGATCTGCCTTCAATTATTTCTGAGGAAACAAACTCCTTTCACGAGATCTTTCTTCTCTCTTACACAGAACAGTGCCATCAATCCACAACCTCAGGGCTTTATGTTCCACCAAGCATTGGCCTCATCTGCATGATTGCAACAAGAGGCTAATGTTTAAGGAAGGCATGCCAGGGTTGGCAGTTTAGAAAGCCATCCCTTAGGGTTGTAGACTTCAACTCCCAGGGTTCCCCAGCCAGTCAGGCTGGCTGGAGAATTCTGGGAGTTGAAATCCGCAACTCTTAAAGTTGCCAGAGTTGGAGATCCCTGCCCTAGAGAGTAGAAGACGTGTGAGGCTATGGTTTTGGATAGCCTGGGCAAGTCAAGTAACAATTTTCTACTATATGTCCTTTTAGGCCAATGTGTCTTCGAATATGTAAAACTAAGGTTTTATTTTGAACCAGTTGTTATCATTGTTATTTCTAAGTCAGAACAAAGGGGGGGGGGTGTATTTTCTGCATTGGTTCATTATGTGAACCTTATACAATCTTTCTTATACAGTTAGGAGGTTGCTAGGCTGTCCTTGTGATTGAATTGCTAACTGGATTTTCCCAGGAGAGAAAGAATGCATTTAGAGTAGCAAAAGACAGCACAGTTTAGATTGTGTGGGAGAAAGAGGGTGAAGACAGTTCCTCCCTAATGGTCCCCAGAGTGTATGTTTCATGGTGCAAGTAGTCGGCTTTAATTTTGCAAGGTTTCTGTCTAGAAGTGAGGAACAATAAAGGAAATCCCTTAGAAGAACTGCAACATGTCTCTCTTGGTTTTGGGAAGTCTTGAGAGTCCTTCACTCATTCTGCTGGTGCTTTTTAGGTGTGAGGTCCCCTATCAGATAGACCACCCCAGCTGTGATTGTGCCCTGAAGAAGTTGTAGGAGTTTTGATCATTCACTCATTATATCCTACAGTTCACGTTATGTTTTCAAAGCAGAGTGGCTCAAATTTAATTCTTCCACCTCCAGATCCCAAGCCACAAATCTAAATGGAACCATTGACTTTCCAATCTGCCTCATTGCTTACGTCTTGTCTTTCTCTATCGTGGGCAGGCCATGGCAAACCTTCATCCTTCCAACCCTAGTTGGCCTCCTGCAAGGAGAAATGTTTGCTGTTGGGAGTACAATTCCATTAAGTTTCTTCATTGGGTGTAGTCAGTTTTCATTCGTAACACTGCAGCCTCTGCCAATCTAAATGCCAGCCAGTGTCTGAATTTGAACTCACAGCTTCTCTCTGCCATGCACATCAGCAGGTCTGCTTGAAAGACAGAGAAATGGAATTGTTCGTTGAAAAGGGAAAAGTCGGAACTGCGGGCCAATGGAGCATAACCATGTTGGGCATCTCCCCAGCAGCTCTTACAAAGAGTTACTACAGAGATTGGAGAAGAGGCAGAGGATTTAGGTTAAATTTGGAACAATTGCTTGCTTCGTTCCGTCAGGTAGAGGCTACTGAAACCCTGATACTTGCATTATGCTGAGATATCCTAATTGGAAATAGATTTATCTAGAGAACCATAGTCAATGTTTGAGTTAAGTGGTTCCAATTACTATGACTAACAATAGCAAAAGATCAAAGAGAAATCTCAGTGCCACATGAAAACCAATAATGTAAATATTAATATTAATCAGTGATTCTCTATTGATCTACTTTCTAGAATGTTTTCTATCTAGAGTCATGTTTTGAAACTTCTAGATAAATTAGAGCAAATGGATTCCAAGATCCTAATGAGTTTGATTAATTCTACTCATATACTCACATACTCTATTCTGAACTTCATTTTGAATTGCAGATTTCTTAATGGGAGTATCTAATTTTGGGACTTTCTTCCTAGTTTTTTTTCTTTTTTTCCCTTTTTTGCATAACATCTTGCCTGGTGAAAAGCTTTGTGGCACTTCACTTGATCTTGATGGTTAGGAATTGCCTAACCATATTTTTTAGTGTGTAAGTACTAATTAGTGGATTTTCTTCTTAATGTTTTACTAAAATCTCTGAGGAAAATGGGCAGTTAAGAAACATGAAATGTAAATAAAATAAATGAAATAGAGCATCACAGATCCAGTCCCACTAATGTTGGCAAACTGAGTCTAAACACAACTAAACACCGAGTCTAAACACAACTTAATTGAGTCCATCATTGTCACGATGTGAATATTGTCAGTTTGTGCATCTCTATGTTTTACTGTGTTATTATATCTATGGTCAGACAGACGTATGATATATTCTAGTATGCATGTGTACATTCCTGAGGTCAACTCCTTTCCTTTCTCATCGCCATTTCTACCAAGGTAGAAGTGATTTATTTTCTTAGCCGATACAATGTAGTCCTAATAAGAATTCTTTATTATTTTTCTACTGAAATAAATATTTTGTTTATTAGTATTTGAATCTCGCGGTTTATTTTCTAAGTAACAATGTTTTCAAAGAAGCACGATCCATCGCCTCTGATGAGAGTAATTCTCTTCTTAACAATGGTACCAGAGTTTGGCTGTAAACTTTATGGCTTCGTTTGAAAGTTTTATTGCGTTTTAGGATAGTTAGCTAATTAGAGAGATTTATGACCAGCCATGTCCACGAACGGAGATAAGGAATTTCCTACACATGCTGCCGCTGCTGAAAAAAAGACAGAGACCGAAAGACTGATTTTAGAAGCTAATGCCCCACAAGATGAGGTGGCATCCTTTTATAAGCAGCAAATTGCCAGCCCACGAAAGTCTTCCATAGAGCAGACAAGTGCTGAAAGAGAAATAAATTTAACTTATGGCCAGATACTGCAAAAACAAAGAGAGCAGATAGATTTTTTGCAAAAAGAATTACACGAGATTAAATTGCATGCATTCTTTCGTGCTGAGAACCAAGATGTCCACCTGCCTTCAGGCACTTCAGAGAGGGGCCATGATTCCCCTCCTTCTTTAAACAAATTAGAGCAACGCCCTTGGATGCACACGTCACAATTACATGGGCAGAAATTTTTTGATGAAAGAGACTTTGCATTTCTCCAAGTGATTCAGGAACAGAATGAAATTTTGCATAAACAGAGTGGATTTTTGTATAATCAAAATGAAGAATTAACAATATTACAAGCCCAGACCAGAATGACTCAAATGAGATTAGATGCATTAATGCAGCGTCCTCCTTTAGCTGGACAACCTTTACGGGCACAAATTGTTCAACCTGCCCAACCTATGCAAGCACAAATTGTGCATCCACCACAAGCTGGACCACCTCCTACTCCAGCACCAGGGGGCCAACTTTTGCCTGCTCCAGCTCTACTACCTATTGCTGCTCCTCAGCAACAGCCAATCCAGGCACCTCCCGCAGCCCCAATTTTTCAACCAGCTCCAGCTGGTGCACTGGTTGTACAACAGCAGCCAGTCCAGGCACCTCAAGCAGTACCTCAACCTGCTCAGGCCCAAGCCTTGCCACAAGCGATTCCACAGGCCGCACCACTGCAGGCCCAAGCAATTCCACCTATTTTGACACAACAATCACAAATCGTCCCATTAGTTGGCAATGCAAAATTAAAGCAATCGGGACAAAATTACAAAGCCTGGGTCTCTGAGATAACTATTTTGCTTCGTCGTGAAGGGACATATGACATAATCCAGAACCCCCCACAAAGGCCATGGGATGAAGCTACAAGGCTCCTCGATATTAAAGCATCTACTAGCTTACTGATGTCAATGGACACCGAAATGCAGCAAACCTTTGTTCCTGATGTAACTGCCCAAGAAATATGGACTCAATTAGAACGTTGTTTTCGCCCAGTTTCAGCTGAGTCCACAAACTTACTTTTGTCACAATTTCATGGAACAAAACTTAAACTAAATGAAAATATTGGGGCACACTTAACAAAAATGAAGCGCATGAGGAAAGATCTCGCAGAACGTGGTTACCCAATGGATGATAACCAAGTGGTCAGTATTATTACCAATTCCTTGAATTACACATGGAGGGAGGCCATCACACGAATTAACCAAGTTCCTCTTGCTCAAAGAACTGTTGCTCATGTTTGCAGAATTTTAACAGAATATGAAGCTTATATGCAGGCCACGCCCCACTTACAACTACCACCTAGACGATCCTACGAACGAACCTACGCACCAAGAGTAATAAGATGCCAATATTGCGACCATGTGGGTCATACAAGCAGAAATTGTTTTAAATTGCAACGCACTCAAGTTCCTGTCCAGCCCAGAGGAAAAGATTACAGACGCCAGCACCAGCCCAGAGGAAAAGATTATAGGGACCAGTACCAGCCCAGAGGAAAAGCACCTAGAGGCAGCAGAGGCAGAGGACAGCGCCGACCCGGTCCGAGGAGTGATTTCCCACCTCCACACACCAATGATACACAGCCAAAGAAATATGACCGCTCTCTTTTATGGACTCTCGATAGTGGAGCGGCTGTTCACATTACTTACAGAAAAGAACTTTTCAAAGAGCTACATGAGCCTGAACCAGAATATCGTGAACTGTATGCATTTGGTGGCCACCCTTTCAAAGTTGAAGGAAAAGGGACTGTTTTTATTGAAGAGTTAGGTACCCTGGTACCTGATGTTTATTATATTCCTACAGCTAATTGTAATTTGCTTAGTCAGAATCATTTATCTGCTGTTTTGCATTTTTATGTCCTTCATTTAGGTAACACCAGTTATATTTTTAAAGATGGTCATATTGTTGCTGACACAATTGTGATTGGTCAGGTCTACTGTTTGAGGCCAAAGGCAGAACCTCAAATTCAGGCAAGTATAAAAATCTCAATAGATAATATCACAGGCCCAGAGAGAGATACCCCAGAGAGAGATCCTGTGAATACTCCAAAGGCTCTTAAAGCCACAAAGCAACAGGTAATCAAACCTAAGGTTCCTCATGTTAATGTTAATGCTGCAACTCCACTTACAGGTTTTCGTTTACATGACAGGTGTATTCATAGATGGCACAGGAGATTAGGCCATCCAAGCTTTGAGGTCCTTAAAAAGATGCCATTTTTCACACAAGGTTTGAATTTCAAAGGATGTAAGGTACATCTAGATTGTGCAGTTTGCAAAAAGGCAAAATCGAGGGCAGCAGCCGTTCCAAAACATGCTACACGTAAGTCAACACGCATTTTTGATTTGGTTCATACTGATATTGTGGGCCCTTATGGTCCAACTATTGGCGGTAAAAAGTATTTCTTAACTATTGTTGATAATCATTCTAGATATGGTTATGTCTTTCTTATGAAAGAAAAATCTGAAGCCTTTCAGACCTTTAGAGATTTTGCAGTTCAAATTTACAATCAACATGGAGTGAGAATCCGGAGAATCCAGAGTGATCGTGGTGCCGAGTTCACGTCTCAGCGTTTCCAGGATTGGATGCGACGAAACGGTATCCTACACCAAACATCTGCCCCATACACTCCGGCTCACAACGGAGTGGCAGAGAGACGGCAAGGGGTCCTTCAAACCATGATGCGCTGCCTCCTAGAAGATGCCAATCTTAAACACTCATTTTGGGGCGAAGCAATTCACTATGCAAATTACATTGTCAATCGTACATGGAGCAGTGTCATTGACCAAACACCCTTCTACATGTTATATGGCCACCAGCCAGATCTTAGACACTTACACATTTTTGGTTCATATGCCATGGTCAACATTCCATTGGCCCAAAGAAGAAAAGGTGGCCCAGTAGCAAAGAGACTGAGATATATGGGTGTTGATAGCAATTCTAAATGGGGAAGATTCATTGACTCTCACAATGTGATAACAATTTCTAATTCAGCTAATTTTGAAGAAGATACAGATTGGTCCAGGATACATTCTAATGACCCTGGAGTTTATTTCCCTAGAACTGAAATTGTTGATACAGTGCAACCAGATGACCAACGTTCATCACCTGATATCCCATCCTACAACGCCGTGGATGCTGAAGCTAGCGACGCTGATGGAGATGTGGACAACAAGAAAGATGACTGGACAATCGTTCCGAGACGTTCCAAGAGAACTACAAAAGGTATTCCACCAAAGAGATACACAATGCAATTGACAAACACACCATCGCCATTGATCTGTAATGTTACACTCCCACCGGAGAACTTTTCACAAATTAAATATCTTTCTGAAGATGAACAACAAAAATGGTATGAAGCCATGCAAGTTGAGATGGACAGTTTGCAGAAACTCAAAGTATACACATCTGCAACACCTCCAACACAAAAAAAAGTCATTGGCACAAGATGGGTCTACAAAATCAAACAAAAGCCAGATGGTGAATTACTATACAAAGCAAGACTTGTCGCACAGGGTTTCGCACAAAGCTATCCTGAAGATTACACAAACACTTACTCACCTACAGTGCGAACTGAAAGTGTGAAAATTGCTCTAACCACTGCTTCTATCCTTGGACTCGAAGTTTTCCAATTTGATGTTGAAACAGCTTATCTACATGCTGATCTAGATGAAGAAATCTACGTCAGGTCCGCTCCCGGCTTCCGGGACCGAGAAGGGGATACCTGGTTCCTAAACAAAAGTCTCTATGGTCTGAAACAATCAGGTTTGATGTGGTACACATGTCTAAAAGACAAACTAAATTTAATGGGCTTTATTAAGTCCGACACTGATGAATGCGTGTTCACAAAAAGGTATGGAAATATTAATGAAATTGTTCTTGTTTATGTTGATGACATTGTTTACATTGGTCCAAACATACGCATGAGTGAGAATTTTGTTAAAGGTTTGCAGAAATACTTCACATTGAAATCATTAGGACACATCAATGAATATTTAGGAGTTCACATTGAAAAGACACAGAAGGGGTTTAGCCTTTCACAAGAAGCTAAGATAGATCAACTTTTGCATCAATGCAACATGACAGATGCAACGCCTACACAAACACCTATGCAAACTGATTTTCACAATTTGAAAGATACATACAGTCCTGAGTTCAAGGATCAAACACTTTATCGTTCAGTAATTGGTTCACTACTTTATATTAGTGGATGGACTAGACCAGACATAGCACTTAGTGTTAATTTACTTTCAAGACATGTAGGCAAAGCAACAGAGTTTCACTGGTCATGTATTAAGAAGTTATTGAGATACTTGATACACACAAAACACTTCAAATTGAAGCTAGAACCAGAACATATAGATTTTGCTGACATGTATTGTTATACAGATGCAGATTGGGCTAGTGATAAGGAGTCAAGAAAAAGCACATCAGGTTACATAGTGTTCCTGAATGGATGTCCAGTTTACTGGAACGTAAGAAAACAAAGTTTCATTTCCTGCTCATCAACTGAAGCAGAGTATGCATGTGTGTCTGATGCGTGCAACTTCCTAACGTGGTTCGATGCCTTAGTTACAGATATCTGGATGAAGCCCGAAAAACCGATCACTGTGATGGAAGATAATCAATCAGTAGTTTACATTTCCAGGACTCACTTCACAGGTTCAAGGTCCAGACACATTGACATACGTTACAAGAATGTTAGAGAGTCAGTAAGACAAGGTCTCATAAAGTTAGAATATGTGCCAACAAAATATCAGATAGCTGACATTCTGAACAAACCATTACCTATTGCTCAGCATGATTACCTCAGATATTTACTGTGTGTTGAGTGACACATTATATTAGCCCAACTGACAAAGAAGGGGTGTCACGATGTGAATATTGTCAGTTTGTGCATCTCTATGTTTTACTGTGTTATTATATCTATGGTCAGACAGACGTATGATATATTCTAGTACGCATGTGTACATTCCTGAGGTCAACTCCTTTCCTTTCTCATCGCCATTTCTACCAAGGTAGAAGTGATTTATTTTCTTAGCCGATACAATGTAGTCCTAATAAGAATTCTTTATTATTTTTCTACTGAAATAAATATTTTGTTTATTAGTATTTGAATCTCGCGGTTTATTTTCTAAGTAACAATGTTTTCAAAGAAGCACGATCCATCGCCTCTGATGAGAGTAATTCTCTTCTTAACAATCATGGGTACCATATGAAGAGAGTTCTGTCAAATGTACGTGTGGATTTCATTAAAAAGCATCCATTCTTTCATTTCCACATGCCTTCCCTCAGTATAATTCTCTCGTCTTCTCCTACTTATTTATTTTATTTATTTAAATGGATTTATATGCCGCCCAACTCCCAGGGGACTCTTACCCTTGAGAAGGTCCCGTATCCTGATCCGAGATCTTGGACTCTTCTAGTTGTTGGTATGCTGGTCCTGTAATGCCATTGAATCTACCCCGTGGTAAAGGAGGCGTCCTTCGAAAGGCATTTCTGTGCAACATTCCAGGTTGCTGACCTGCATTGCAACATGAAGAAAAATTCCTAGGAACAGAAAGATAGAAACCATCAGAGTTCAGCTCTTGGAAGGGAAGTTGTACTACTTCAGTAATAGAGAAAATAGAATCATAGGGTTAGAAGGGACCTCAGAGGTCTTAGTTCAATCCCCCCGCTCAAGGCAGCAGACCTTATGCCATCCGGCTCCAATGGCTGCCCAATCTCTTCTTAAAAACCTCCAGTGACGGAGCACTCACAACTTGTGGAGGCAACTTCTGTTCCACTGGCTAACCGCTCTTACTATCTGCAAATTTTTCCTTACTTCTAAGTTGGATCCCTCTTTAACCAGCTTTACTTCTTGTCTTGCCTTCACAAAAAGTCCATTAACTAACCCTTACTTAATGGAATACAGGTAACAACGCATCAACTTTAACCTTGATCAAATAAACCAATTTTGTATTCCTTCTTTTTATTTCTAACAGCCTTAATCTTTAGTCCATTCAAATGATATCCTAAAATTTGATTTCTTCTCATTTTTTTGTTCCTTCTCACAAGATGCTTCAAAACTTTAACAAGCCTCTTTTGTAAATCCAATATGAGAAAATTATCCAGGTCATTCTCTTGGTTTGTTTTTTCTATATCTCTTTAAATGATTAAGCCATGGTTCCTTCCTTCCTTCCTTCCTTCCTTCCTTCCTTCCTTCCTTCCTTCCTTCCTTCCTTCCTTCCTTCCTTCCTTCCTTCCTTTCCAATGTAACTTTTTATCCATGTCTTTCTTGTATCCTGTCATTTGTAAATCCACTTTCAACTCAGTCTTGAGGTTCTCAGATAGAACTTATTTCCATGCCACATCTTTTAGAAGCAGTCTGTACATAGAGGCAGATGTTTCTGTTGACACTATTAAAATTAAGCTCTGAGTTCATTGTTCAAAAATATCCTCCAATATGTTCAATGTCAGAATACTTTGCTTCGCTCTGTAATTGTAAATCAAATTGAGATCTTCTTTTCCTTTAATTGTAATATTTAGTTCCCTCTACTGTCCAAATTTTTAAATTGTATCTTATGTTCTTTAAAAAAAATCAAAACAAAACCATTTTCCCACGGGAAGAATTCTTTATAATTAATTCCAAAATTTTATTTCAAATTAATCTGGACTCTTTTTCTGTTTGTAAGTTTCTAAAATCAAAATTTCAAGCATTCTTTTGCAATTTATTAAAAAAGTTCTTAAACTTGTAGTTAACACTTTTCTTTTTTTGAAAGAAACTCACCTGATGCTATAAAAGTTTTTGGTCCAAGGTTTCCTAATATCTGAAAAGCAACTAACTTGTAATTCCCAGAAGTGATTAGAAAAGCAAGTATGTGAATTTAGCGTCCTTTCAAAGGTACTAACCACGGTGTGAGCAAAATATCTCCCAGAGCTCTAAACCCACTGGAGACCTCTATCCCATTGTCTTCTCCTGGGGAGCTGCTGTCTGGAACATTTGTGTGTAATCTCAGCTCCTTTCTTTGTCTGGAGAGGAAGGGCTGATTTACCAGCTCTTAATTTAATTTTAATCCTCTCCCAAGGTCAGCTACACATTTTAGTACATCAGTCCACCATTTCTTCCTCTGGAAGTCTTTTTTCTTTTTCTTTTAGTTTAATTTGTATTCTGTTTATCAAAAACATCAATTAAAAAACCCACAACATCACATAAACTTACGTAATTCCTTCACTGATCAATGGTAACTTATAATTTTCAAAAACTTCTCAGACTTTCTGTAAGTGATTTGCTTAATAGATATTCATAACTCTGCTTCAGGAACACTGAACAGTCATAATTCTAACGTTTGCACTTTGCACTTTCTGTGCGAGATTTTAAAAATGCTGTAGGGCAACAATACGGTAAATCAAGATGTGTTTCAAAAGTGCTATATGTCACTCTAGTGGTGATGCAGGACCAAAATATGAAATCAGGCAGATGACTAATATATCACCTATGTGTAACACTTATAATCTAATAGCATAAAGTAATTTTGATTTATAAAAATGCTAAAAATGTATTTCTTTCACCAAACTTTTTTAAGTGTTCAAATTTATTGATTCTAGTAAAGAAGAGCTTCTCATTTTTATTTTAATTGACATTTGCTGCCTTGAGTAAAAAAGGTAAGATGTATGGTATAAATCCATGCAATCAGTATGGAAAATCATTGCTTTAATGCAATGATTTGACCCATTATCTTAAATTCAAATGACCCCCTGAAGCTTTTGATAGGCCAGGGGATTATTCATCCACCAATAGCTACATCAACATACTGTATATATAAGAGACACAAACACACTTAATCTGTGCCCAGGCATTTTTTAAAAAAGATATTTCGCAGAGAACAAATGTGAAAAGGCAAAAGAACAAAATAAGAAAAGGACAGGGTAAAAATAGGAAATGAATGAATGAATAAACAAGAAGTTTACAAATGGAGAAATTACAATATTTCACAATATCATTAATTGATTGTGAACGTTGTTTCATTTTAAAAGACTGGAAGTTGCCTAAGCAAGGGGTCCCCAACCTTTTGGACCTCAGGGACCACCAAGGTCATAATTTTAAATCCCATGGATCCTAATTCATAATTGTAAGTCCCGCAGACCAATAATATGAATTTTTTAAAAAAGATAAATACATTTGTAAAATAATGATCAGAGAACTTCCATTTTATTATGGTAGCTTTTCAGCTTCTTCGGCTATTGGAGGAAACTGATCATCTAGATTCCTATCAGTCGGGTTTCAGGCGCGGCTACAGTACAGAAACTGCCTTGGTCGCCCTGATGGATGATCTCTGGCGAGCCCGGGATGGGGGTAATTCCTCCATCCTGGTGCTACTTGACCTCTCAGCGGCTTTCAATAGCATCGACCATGGTATCCTTCTGCATCGGTGTTAGCAGGAAGGCAGAGGTTGTCTCCTAGGCCCCTGACCTGTGGGGTGCCTCAGGGTTCGGTCATCTCGCCCATCCTGTTTACATTTACATGAAACCGTTGGGGGAAATTATCCGAAGACACGGGGTGAGTTTTCAACAGTACGCTGATGACACCCAGCTATACATCACCACCCCGTCTCAATTCAGGGAGGCAGTCAATGTAATGTGCTGATGCCTGGATGATGTTAGGACCTGGATGGGGAGAAACAGACTCAAACTCAACCCTGACAAGACTGAGTAGCTCTGGATATTGCCTCCTAAGGACCATGTCAACTGTCCCTCCTTGGTTCTTGAGGGAGAAAAATTAACTCCCTCGGAATGGGTTCGCAATTTGGGAGTTCTCCTAGATCCACAGCTAAAATTAGACCAACACCTTACAGCTGTGGCTAGGGGGGCTTTTGCACAGGTTCACCTGGTGCACCAATTGCTACCATACTTGGAGAAGGAGGCTCTACTCATGGTCACTCATGCCCTTGTCACCTCCCAATTGGACTACTGTAATGAGCTCTACATGGGGCTACCCTTGAAGAGTATTCGGAGACTTCAACTGGTGCAAAATGCGGTTGCACGTGCTGTGGTGGGTGTTTCAAGATACCTATACTCCGCCAGTTGCATTGGCTGCCCATTGGTCTCCGGGTACAATTCAAGGTGTTGATCATCATCTTTAAAGCCCTACATGGCTTAGGACCAGGTTACCTCCAGGACCGCATTCTGCCTCATACTTTCCTTCGACCGGTCAGGTCCCACAGAGTGGGTCTTCTCTAGGTCCCATCAGCCAAACAATGTTGGCTGGCGGGGGCTAGGGGGAGGGCCTTCTCTGTTGGGGCCCCTGCTCTCTAGAACCAACTCCCTCCAGAGATACGAATTGTCCCCACCTTGCTGGCCTTCCAAAAAGCCGTGAAGAGATGGCTCTTCCTGCAGGCAGGGTTATGAGACAATTTCATCTTGGTCTCCCCTATGTTTGTAAGATTTTGAATGCTTTTTAAATGTATTTTAAATTGTTTTAAATTGTATTGTTTAGTGGTTCTTCAAATGTTGTACGCCGCCCTGAGTCCCCAGGGAGTAGGGCGGCATATAAGAATCCTAAATAAATAAATAAATAAAAATTAATATGAAATGCACCTATTTAATATAACAAAATTATAAATGATTATTTAATTATAACAAATTCGTAAATGCTTATTTAATCACAATAAAATCTTTAAAGGTTGTTTAATTGTAACAAAATTATTAAAGTTAATGTAATCATTACAAAATAATTGAAGCTTATTTGATGGTGGCTTGCTGATGTTGGGAAAGTCAGTTCCTTATTCCAGAGCTGTAGCTGTAGTCCTTTCCCTCTCCTCTCCTCCCCTCCCTTCCCCACTTTCCTTTCCTTTCCTCTTTTCTTCTTCCTTTCCTTTCTTCTTTCCTTCTTTCCTCTCCTCTCCTTTCCTTTTCTTCCTTTCCTTTCCTCTTCTTCCTTTCCTTTCCTTTCCTTCTTTCCTTTCTTTTCCTTTTCCTGCACCCGGGTGGAGGAGCTGCTCTGGGATGACCAAAGGGCCAGTCCTGTGACTACCACAGCTCTGGAATATGGGAACGTCCCGTGGTGGGGCTGGAAATCTCTGCCATGGGGGTGGCATGTGCAATATCCAACTTTGCAGTTGGTTGAAACGTGTAAAAAGGAACGCAGGTGTCGCCGGCCAGAACGAAATAATGGTGCTGTTGCAGCAGAGGAGGCGCAAGCGGGCCGAAGCGGGGGTTGCGATGCTGGAAGCTGCGGGAGCGAAGCACTACTTGCATTTGCACGGCATCAGTTTCCGGGGTGGAGCCAAGCGGAGTGGTCGCAAGAGAACTGCCCTCCGTCATTGCTACCTACTTCTTTGAGGATTTAAAGATTCCTGACCCAACTTATTCCAACTAGTGTGGGTTGATAGAAAACCGGAAAATCTCAGGAACCTACCAGTCCAGTCTATTTGGATGAGGAAAACACCGGGCACGAGGACTGAGAAGTGCAAGTGATCCCCAAGCTCGGAGAGACGCCGCTGGTGTTAAAATGGCGTTTGTGAAATAGCAGAGCTTGTCGGAAATCACAGCTTGCTAAAAATTGCCAGGAGGCGGGTAACAACCCCGGAGAACAAGAATCACTGAACAATCCCAGGTATTTATCCCGAACGGATTGGCTGTGACTTTGGGCAACATTTCAGAACTATCCCCCAGTCATTAGATCTGGGCTGGGTGCTTCCCGTACAATCTCTATTGCTGGTGTGTTGCAGTTTGCATGCCGCGGGTTGCTCATTATCATAACGAGCTGCCCCTGGGGAAGAACTAGATTCGATCACTGGAGCCCTTAGCTTTCTAGCCGACTTCTCGAGGTGGCTGGCAATTTGAAAACTCTAACTGACCTCCTTAAATTAAAAAGCAGCTGACCAGGGACCGGGAATTTTCAGCTCCGGTCGAGACCACGACTGCTGCTCACGGAGGGGCCAGCCATTACTTTTCTCCTGGGAGTGGCCTCTCCCTTTGCTGATGCAATCAGCCTTCGCCGATGATGAAATCAGCCTGGTTTGAGAAAGGCTCCCTCGCATGCCGGACAGCTTTTAATCAGTTTCCTCATCTACGCTCACTAATGTGCCGATCTGCAGTGACCAACGCAGATGCCATCGCAGTTTTGGGACGACCCCTTTGGCTGTTTTTCTGGCTACTCCTTTGGATAACTTTGCCCCCCGATTGCAGCCCCACTCACATGCGATAATTACCACCATTGCTGTGACTTGGGTGGCGACGTGGCCTTTTTTGATCGGTGTGGCCAGGGCTGCCTCTTTGGGCTCCGGGGGGAGTTTTCGAGCAGCAAAAGTAAGATCTTGGACTCCAGGGAGAACATTGCAGAATGGTACTTTGGTTTTGAGCCTCACTGATGCTAGTATCAGGGAGAGAGCAGTGGTATATCGCAGAAAAATCCGGACGCTGTTTAACGACCACGGTAGACCTGAATACAGGATCCAAAGACTGGGAGCTAACATCGGGAGGTGCACCCTCCGCCTACTTATTGGCTCCATTATTATGACTTTTATACTATTTATTGCAAACTGTACCCCGGAAGTGATGAATGCTGTATGATTGAGAATGTTATGTCTGTGATATGAATGAGTAGAATGAAACGTTTGAAATTTTAGAAGACAATTTGAGGGAACTGGGAACCAAGGCTTGGCCCCCCTTTGCTGAGTGTATAAACAGAAGCGGAGGGGGTCCGGGCTCTTTTACCCAGTCCAGTATGGATGGTATGGATGGCCTGCAGGATGAGAGGGGGACCAGCGGGGGAGGGGAGGGGGTCTCTGGTAGGGACGAGAGCCGGAACATCTCGGTCATAATGGGAAGAGGCAGGTATGGCGGGAGCAGAGGGGTGGGCCGCTCTCGGGGAATGAGACCTCGCTGTGTACAAGCGATCCCTTGTTCCGGCCCCTCCAATGTGGTTCCATCTTGCTCATCCTGAGTACCTGGTAACCAGGGTGTTCAGGGCCCTGGGCTCAGGATGCTGCTGCTTAACGCCAGGTCAATTACCAACAAAGCCCCCCTGATACGTGATTTAATCACAGAAGAGGGGGCGGACCTGGTTTGTGTAACTGAGACCTGGCTGGGCCAGGAGGGAGGAGTAGCTCTCTCCGAGATATGCCCAGACGGGTTCTCAGTGCAGCATCATTCCCGACCCCAGGGAAGGAGGGAGGAGTGGCAATAATAACACGTGGAAACCTGCATCCTCGTAGGATCCCTGCCCCGGAGATTGTTGGGTGTGAGACGCTCCTTCTGAAGTTGGACTTAGGGGTACAGGTGGGCCTTCTCTTAACGTACCTGCCTCCCAGCTGCGTAAGTAAGGCCCTGCCTGAGCTGCTCAAGGCAGTAGCCGGCTTGGCAGTTGAGTTCCCCAGGCTTATGGTGCTGGGGGACTTCAACTTGCCTTCTGCTGGCGAAACCTCTGGGATTGCTCAGGAGTTCATGGATTCCATGACAACCATGGACCTGACCCAAGTAATCCAGGGTCCGACTCATGAGGGTGGTCACACGCTCGACCTAGTGTTTCTCTCGGGGCAGTGGAGAGATGATCTGAAGATAAGGGACATAGTCATCACCCCTCTGTCATGGTCAGATCATTTCCTACTGAGGTTGGATTTCGCAGTTCCATTCCTCCCCCGCAGGGAGGCGGGACCGACTAGGTGGTTCCGCCCCAGGCGCCTAATGGAGCCGGAAGGATTCCAGAGGGATCTTGGGGAAATACCTGAAACCCTGGTACGCAACTCGGCTGACTCCCTGGTGGATGCTTGGAACACCGCAGCATCAGGGGCTTTAGACCGAATTGCGCCTTTGCGACCTCTCCGTGGCAGTGGATCCTGAAAAGCTCCCTGGTTTACCGAGGAGCTCCGGGAGATGAAACGCCAGAAGAGACGTCTGGAGCGCCGCTGGAGGTCCAGCAAGACCGAATCCGATCGAACACTATTAAGAATTTACATCAGATCTTATTTAGTGGCGATAAGGGCGGCAAAACGATCTCATTTTTCCGCTCTTATTGCGTCCGCAGATTCTCGCCCAGCCGCCTTGTTTAGGGTGACTCGCTCCCTCCTTGCTAAAGGGGGGAGCGAGGAACACTTGCAAGGTAGAGCTGAGGAATTCACAGAGTTTCTGTCGAATAAAGTCGCTCGGATCCGGTCGAACCTGGACTCTTGGTGGGCAGAGTCCATGGAGTTGGCAGGGGCAAGTCTTAGTCCACCGTTGTGGGAGGAGTTTGGGCCTGTTTCTCCTGAGGATGTGGACAGAGCCGTGGGGGCGATGGGGGCCTCCACCTGTTTATTGGACCCGTGCCCCTCCTGGTTGGTCTCGGCCAGCAGGGAGGTGACACGCGGCTGGATCCGGGCGGTGGTCATCGCTTCTTTGGAGGAGGGATCCGTACCGCAGTCGTTAAAAACTGCGGTGGTGAGACCCCTCCAGAAGAAGCCTTCCCTGGATCCAGCTGACTTGAAGAACTATCGTCCGGTCTCCAACTTACATTTTTTAGGGAAAGTTGTGGAGAAGGTGGTGGCTACTCAACTTCTGCGACTTCTGGATGAAACAGATCATCTAGATACCTATCAGTCGGGTTTCAGGCGCGGCTACAGTACAGAAACTGCCTTGGTCGCTCTGATGGATGATCTCTGGCGAGCCCGCGATGGGGGGAATTCCTCCATCCTGGTGCTACTTGACCTCTCAGCGGCTTTCGATACCATCGACCATGGTATCCTTCTGCATCGTCTCGGCGAGTTGGGAGTGGGAGGCACCGTTTTGCGGTGGTTCTCCTCTTATCTCACCGATAGGATGCAGTCGGTGTTAACAGGAGGGCAGAGATCGTCTCCTAGGCCCCTGTCATGCGGGGTGCCTCAGGGTTCGGTCCTCTCGCCCATCCTGTTTAACATTTACATGAAACCGCTGGGGGAGATCATCCGCAGACACGGGGTGCGTTTCTACCAGTACGCTGATGACACCCAGCTGTACATCACCACCCCATCTGACTTCAGTGCGGCAGTTGATGTAATGTGCCGGTGCCTGGACGACATTAGGATCTGGATGGGGAGGAACAGACTCAGACTCAACCCTGACAAGATTGAGTGGCTTTGGATATTGCCTCCTAAGGACTACGACAACTGTCCCTCCTTGGTTCTCGAGGGAGCGAAACTGACTCCCTCGGACCAGGTCCGCAACTTGGGGGTCCTCCTAGATCCACAGCTAAAATTGGAGCATCATCTTACTGCTGTGGCTAGGGGGGCCTTTGCACAGGTTCGCCTTGTGCACCAGTTGCGGCCATATTTGGAGAAGGAGGCTCTACCCACGGTCACTCACGCCCTTGTCACCTCCCATTTGGACTACTGCAACGCGCTCTACATGGGGCTACCCTTGAAGAGTATCCGGAGACTCCAACTGGTACAAAATGCGGCTGCGCGTGCTGTGGTGGGTGTACCAAGGTACACCCACGTGACACCTATACTCCGCCAGCTGCATTGGTTGCCCATTAGTCTCTGGGTCCAATTCAAGGTGTTGATCATCATCTTTAAAGCCCTTCATGGCTTAGGACCAGGTTATGTCCGGGACCGCATGCTGCCTCATACTTCCCTTCGATCGGTTAGGGCCCACAGAGTTGGCCTCCTCCAGCTCCCGTCAGCCAAGCAATGCCGGCTGGCGGGCCCTAGGGGGAGGGCCTTCTCTGTGGCAGGCCCCGCGCTCTGGAACCAACTTCCTCCAGAGACCCGAACTATCCCCACCCTGCTGGCCTTCCGAAAAGCCGTTAAGACGTGGCTTTTCCTGCAGGCAGGGGGCAGAGCTTAATTCCAGCTGAACTCTCCCCCGGGTATGTTTGGTTGTTGAATGGTTGTTTTTTATACTGTAATTTTTAATTTTTATATTATATTTTTAATTCTGTTTATTGGTTATTTCTTGTATTTTTCTTGTACGCTGCCCTGAGTCCCTCGGGAGTTGGGCGGCATATAAGAAAAGCCAAATAAATAAATAAATAAATCAGCATTCTGCCTCGGTATATTTGCACCAGCCGGTGGCGCAAGGCAGCCCTCGTCTCCTGTCGCTTGGGACTCAGAGAGGTAAACTGCGTCCGGTCCGGGGAGCAGCCAGAGTTTGCTGTCCATTGCAGATGCTAGCTCGGCCCCCTGCAAACTCTCGTCTCTCGAGGAGCGCTCGCTGAAGTGGCAGAGGAAACTTCGGCCAGGCTCCTCCCAAACTGGCTTGCATTGGCCCAACCAAATCTGCATGTACCAGCTCTAGAGCTCTTTTTGTCTGCCTTGTGCTACTCTTGCTTACTAAAATGCCTTGGACTTTGATGATTTACATACTGCACAGTCCAAGTATGTCTTTCACCCTTTTAAGTTTAACCCTTCTCCAAACTATTGCATCTTTTGCAAAACTCTGAAGCCGGCATGACCAAGCTTTCTGTGCAAGAGATGAACGCATGAGTCATGTTGTGCCACATTTCCAAATGTTTGGGCACATTGAACCTTTTGTTCCTGCAACACATAAAGATTATCCTGCTTTATGCCCTGTGCACATACACTCCCATTTCGTTTTATGAGACACTTCTTATTTACAAATGTGGTCTCAAAACCTTGTTTGTCTAGACTAGAGACACTCAGTAAATTATGCTCCATTTCAGGCACACATAACATGTTACTAAACTTTTCCTCCAGACATAGAATCAGCACACTGCCTTTTCCTGTGACTTTAGCCTTCTGGCAATTTGCTAAGGCTACTGCATCTCCTCCAGCTGGATCCATTCTGAAAAACAACTTAGAATTATTAACAATTGTTTGACTAGTCCCACTCTCTATTAACCATTTGTCTCTGCTATTACAATAGCTAACATTTGCAACAGCAGCTTGTCCATCTGTTGTCTTTCTTCCTTGCAAGCAGTCTTTCTTTAAATGAGTCTTATCACCACATATGAAACACCTCTGGTGTTGCTATCCTGTTTCTTGCTTTTTAGAAAAACTTTGCTGGGCTGTAATCCGATCTCTGCAGACATCCTGACTGTTGCTTTTCTCTCTCTGCCCCTTGGGCCCCCACCGCAGGAATTTCTCCTTGTGTTTTTTTCTAAAATGGCATTTGTTTTCTTCAGAAAGCAAACAGGCTTTCCACTCTTAAGTCCTGTTCTGGTTTGCACTCAAAAACAGCTGAAACAATGTCTCACGTTTCATCAAGACTATTTAACACCAACAGTACCATCTTGGACTCAGGGATCTGCATTCCATGCAGTTCCAATTCAATAAATAAAGTTTACATATGCAGCAAATGCCTCTCCACACTCTCTTGTGGTTGCAACTGGGCTCTGTATAATTGTCTCGATAATTGCACAATATTGCATGCTGACCCACTCACACGCACACTTCTCAATTTCAGCCAAACCATTTTTGCAATTTTTAAAACAGCTACATTCAAGAATTGGTCATCTTCCAAACTTAAAATGATGTAGGCCAGTGCTTTATTATGCTGCCTTTGATCTGCAGCTGCTAATGGTCCCTGGGGTGGATTAATAACAATATCCCAGAGCTCCTTAGCCTTCAGGAAGCATTCCATTTTTGCAGCCCAAATAATATAATTCTTCTGTCCCAATCGAGGTAGAGAGCTCTCCTTGAACTCAGCAGCCATCCTGAAGCATTCTTAGCCTTGTTCTCTTTTATTTATAACACAGGCTGTCCTTCAGCTTAATTACAGTTCAGTTTTACTGTGTCTGGTATGCTCTGGGCCCATAACCTGTTAGAGTTTGCAGCAATCCAACCAGCACACAAGTAAAGAATTCAGCAGGATTCATTTAGAGAAAAACTTATTTATATACAGTAATATAAAGCATGATGCATGTATACAATACCCATGCAGCAGAAGCCAGAACCAGAATTCAGAATCAATAGAAGCAATAATAATTCATATATATATATATATATATATATATATATATATATATATATATATATATATATATATATATATATATATATATATATATATATATATATATATATATATATATATATATATATATATACACATACACAGTTTAGTCAAGCTAAGCCACGCCCAGGCTCCGAGCCGTCTCCCCTGGCTCACAACAGATCCTGTTTCTTAGTCACCAAACAATTCCCATTGGCTGACTTGTTGTTATGGCTATCCCAGCTCACAATTTTTTACACACTGACAAAAACAAGCACCTTTGGGTCAAATTTTGGATGTGGTACAAATCCATACACTGAATCACTGCATTGAAGACTCAGAATGCTTTCCAGTTTGAATTAAATTCTGTGTCAAGTCTCCCTCTATGTTGCAAAGTTATTTTACACATCAAAGCATCCTTAATTAGACATTCTTCCACAGAAGGAATTAAACATACTTTCTCATAAAATATCCTTGCAGCAGCTAGCATATTCAAAGCTAATTCACTACACTTTCTTGGAATATATGGGCTTGTACATTTTAATAAAAATGCCACAGATTGAAAAGGGAGTTCAACTTTTAAGATTCAAATATTCCTGTGCCACCATATATGAAGGAACAATCCAAACCAAATGTTACTTTATCAGCAATATTTGGAAAATGAACTATTATGTTTACAGCTAGGGTAGGACTAAGGTAAAACAGAACATCTTTGATGGATTTTCTCTGTAAGTAGAGCATTGAGAGTAAAATTAATAATCTTCTTCCACTGAAATTCCCATTCTTGCGTATCTATTACTGTGTCCAAGTGCTGCATCAGTTCAATCTTACACTTTCTGAATTTGTGAATCACATGTCATAAACAATTGATCAATAAGATTCAGCCAATGCTGTAAGTCACACATTACACGATTTTCAGTCAAGACTTTCCAAATTCTGCCTGCTTTCTGCCTTTCTTTTAATTCTGCATTACTTATTCACTTATTCTTTTAATTCTGGCTTACTTATTCATTATTTATTTTGAGATTCTGGTGAATCTCAAAAATTTTATCTTTGTCTGATTGATAATCAAATCTTGTGGTCACAAAGAGCATGCAAATAAACAGGGTCGTTTTCTGATAGATGAGATAGACAGACAGACAATATATGGTCCTTTGTATCTGACTGACTATTGTCAGTTTTAATGTTTTTTAAATTTCAGTGTTTAATGTTTTTAAGCTTGTAATTGTTTTATATTGTTATTTATGGCATTGCAAACTGCCCAAAGTTGCTTGATAGATAGTAGCATATAAACTAGATGATAGATAAACAAACAGACAGGCAGACAGAAGATGGATGGATGGATGGATGGATAGATGATAGATAGATAGATAGATAGATAGATAGATAGATAGATAGATAGATAGATAGATAGATAGATAGATAGATAGATAATAGATAAGCAGACAGACAGATAGATAGATATTGTTCAGCTGCTAAATTGTGTCCAACTCTTCATGATTCCATGGACAACAGCATGCCCAGAGAGATAGAGAGAGGAAGATGATGGAGATGAGGTAGAGATAAATATATAGAGATATAGAGATAGAGATAGATAGAGATAGATAGATAGATAGATAGATAGATAGATAGATAGATAGATAGATAGATAGATAGATAGATAGATAGATAGATAGATAGAGATAGAGATAGAGATAGAGATAGAGATAGAGATAGAGATACATCATGACCAATATGCACACATGGACCCACTCTCTTTATACTGTAATGCCCTTTGCTTTCAGTCCCTATCAGCCAATAGAAAAGCCACACTTAACCAGCCTTTGCTGGTTACAGGCGCTATGCAGAGCAACCCTTTTCTTTACACAGAATCATATTTGTCAGCACAAGCTAGTTCTGTAGCCTGCCTTTGCATGGGTGGGTCATTAACTTCATGAATTGATAAGAGGATAGGCAGAGGAAAGAACCCTCTATGTAACTGGAATGCAATTATCTTATTCGCTGGCCTGTGACTCTTGTTTAATACTTCTTCTAGGCCCTTTATAGAAAAGTGAAAGGGGGGAATCCAACAGCTGAAATAATGGCTTTGACATCTATAAGAGAAGATTCTCCATGCTCTTAGCTTAACAAACACATGGAGGTTCTCTGAAATATCTCTGGATTGCAAATGTTTCCTAAGTGACCATGTTCTCCTGCTTTGCATTTGTCTCACAAAAGAAACACCCATTTTAAAAAAAAGTGTCCTTACCTATGTGGCTTTCCAGCCTGGCCTCCTCTGTCTGTAGACAAAGCTTCAGGGAAGGACTGAGTGCCTGAAAAACTAGATTCCATCATTTTCCCCATCACTGGCTCTTGATGTCTTCTTGTTGTTGAATACTGTAAAGGAAGGAAGGAAGGAAGGAAGGAAGGAAGGAAGGAAGGAAGGAAGGAAGGAAGGAAGGAAGGAAGGAAGGAAGGAAGGAAGGAAGGAAGGAAGACAAAGGAATATGTTAAACACTGTGGTGCTTTCAGAACTGGACATCATGGTACAGTAGACCTGGCAGACAGCTTCAATTTAGTTGTAATCACCAATAGATGGCCATCATGTCTTTGCTCAAATTAAATATATCCAGTGGGGGGAAATGTTCATCTCCTGAGGATCTTGGTTGCATTAAATCTGGATCCTAATGTATAGGTGCAGTGAGAATATATGGCACATAAGCCACTGTTGTTGGTCTTGCAAAATCAGCTCCCTCTCCAGATGTGGTGATTTGCAAGAATGTAATGTAGTTCCTTCAAGCTAAGATAGGACATTGGTTCACCTTTGTTAGAGCTGAACAACTTTTCCAAGGTGAGGACTATTATACTCAAAAATGAGTAGAGTAGAGTAGAGTAGAGTAGAGTAGAGTAGAGTAGAGTAGAGTAGAGTAGAGTAGAGTAGAGTAGAATAGAATAGAATAGAATAGAATAGAATAGAATAGAATAGAATAGAATAGAATAGAATAGAATAGAATAGAATAGAATAGAATAGAATAGGCAGGACCAGGAAAGAGAAATGAATAGGATCAAAACAAACGCTAAATTTAATTCATTACATTCAATGCACATGCATTGCATTATCCTATCTATCTATTCCTGGAAATGTCTGGCAAGACTTAGAGGCAGGGGGGGGCACTTCAAGGATCTCATATTGTAATTGTGAGATGTTCCTGGGCTCAGGAACCAAAAATGGTCTGACAGAATTATATCAATATATAAATAAAATAAAATTTTATTCTTCCTTCCACTGACATTACCCAAAGGCATCTAAGTAACCTCAAGATTTATTGACTCCATTGGACTTTATCCATTATTTTGGCAAGCAATGCCTGAAAACAAAGACACCAGAAACACTGAAAATGGAGGCAGGACATTTTAAGCTAGCATTGTAGAAGAAGAGCAGGAAGAGCCCGAGGGTGGAGTCAAGAGAGGAATCATCCTGGAGTCATCACATTGTCACAAGTTATCTAAGTCCATCCCTCTTGAATTCCATTGACTCTTACTTAATGCCAATTTAGTGCTTGTTAGTTGACTAGATTCTTGTGTATAGGCATGAGAAATAAATAAGCTTAACTGAAGCAAAACGTGTGGTTCTGATTCTTCGCATCTGTCCCAAACCCAGAGCAGTTTCTTGCACTGAGGTTCTTCAAGATTCCAACAATAAAATAAAAATACTAAAAATCTGGAAGATATTCCACTATGCTGTCTTACTAAGCAATGGCGACCCCCCTCTAATGTTTTATTTATTGAGTAACTCATTTTTAATATAGTTTCTTCTTATACTCCTTCATCCCTGTGTATATCAGTACAATGTACAAAAGTTGATTATGATAAGGTGCAAGGCAATAAAATAAATAATCCACATCTCAATAACAATCCAAATATAGATTCTACTAAATCCTTCTTCCCTGTGTATACCAGTACAATGTACAAATGTTGATTAAGGTACAATGCAATACAATTTCAGTAACAATCCAGATATGGATTTTTAATGCCATATGACGAATATGCTCCTTCACGTGATACCATTTGGCTTAAACATAAGCATTAAATAAAAAGCAAAATAAATTGAAATGGTGAATGGTTTATGAAGAACATGACTGAATATGCAATTACAGTTTTGCATATGTGTCAATATTTGCATTTTTTAGCTGAGACCATTTAGGGTCCAAAAAATGCGCAAAATTACATTGAAATTTAAAGTGTGTCTCTATTGTTTCTCCTCTAAATAAAATTATGAACACTTTCCTCAGATGAGGATCAAAAGCCGATTTCTCCTAGATCTTAACAAGAAACACAAGGTATTTTCTTAGAAAGGGCTGCATTGTCTTTTGATGTGAGATATGCATATAGACTCTTTCAGTGCATATATTCTTTAAATCTGCACTCTAGTCTTCCAAGATACATCTATTTTAATTATCAGTATAACTCTTATTTTTGTTGAAAACTAACCTATACCCTACATTCTATTTTAATTTAGATAGGGAACCATTCTATTTTTCATTCTCTCCAACCTCCAGATCTCCCCTCTATAATTTCCCAGTTAAATAATTGCACAGCTTCTCAAACACGTAGAGATTCCTGCTGAGAATCTGTCCTACGGAATCTCATTAAAATTCAAATATTCAACTTTACTTCAATTCAGGCATAGAAAAAAAATGCTCTTCAACTAATAGTCAACCCAGACCGGCCATCTTCTCCATTGCAAAATCTGGAACATTTGTGTAGCTGTACAAAATGTCTCTATTCTTTTCATTCTAAGATACTTGGAAGTCACATCTTGATCATGGCTAATTCTGATAAGTTTAAATCCATGTCTAAGGCACACAGTTCCATTTTGGTGGCTCAGACTATCTAATGTCTCAGAGACTTTTTCATATATACTTAACGGTTTTATGTGTGTCACGTGTGCTCCAATATGGCAACCATCTTGTTTTTTTTTACCACATCCTGAAGTGATCCCTGATAAGTGTATTAATTAGTTCTCTGGAACTACTAGACTTTTCAAATTGATTTAAACTTATTGTTCTCTATTCGGGTCATCAATTTAACTTGATAAATCAAATTAAATATATCCCATTGAATCCAGATAAAATCAGATGCTTCCATATAAGTCTTTTACTAATAAAAAAAGATTGCTTGAATCAAATTGGGTCAAATTCAGTCATCTGGCCCAAATCAGTTCAAATGTCACAACTAGATCATTAAAATAAGACGAACAAGAACAATAATAATCAATTTAAATATTTCCAAACACAGCTAGTTTCCAATTGAATGGAACCCTTGAAATGGATTTCCTAGGCATCACCTCCTGGGTTCCCATAAAAATCCTGCTGCAGTGATTTTTATATACAGTGTATTTCTGTATAAAGTCAAGAATAAGTCTTACCATTTGAATTTTCAATGACTTCCATGAATTTCCATTCATTAAACCTTACCAAGAAGATTTCAGAGTAGAAACTATTTTTCTCAAAAGTATGTGTGAAGTGTTAATACAAATATATTGAAAGCACACTCTCTTGTAGCCTGATTTTGTAATGCAGTTTTAGCTCTGCATACTATTTTTGTATTTCAAAGGACTAAATTTGTAGCTGGCACAGAGAGGTGACAAAGAGGGGAAGGAATGTATTATTTTTTTTAACTGCAGTTAGGCAAACAGCTGAAAACATAAATGAGCTGGCTGAAGTGGAAAGCAAATTTGCAATACATTGTAAGTAGCTACAAGGGGAAGTGGAAGAATTATAGTTATTTCTTCACATTTACATATCACATTCTCCTGAGCAAGAAGCAAAAGAGCAACGATAACATATATTTCTGCACTGTGCATCGCAATTGGGGGTACAGAGGAAGTCCAACCTAACAGTACGAAATAAATTCAGATTCAAAATCTAAAAGAAAATAGAGTCACTTATTGATTGAAGTGACATAAATAAACACATAAGCAAATAAAATAAGGAATTCCTAAAGTTTCCAAAGGGAAATGACAATGATCATGTAAGGCAGGGGTCCTCAAACTTTTTAAACAGGGGGCCAATTCATAGTCCTTCAGAGTGTTGGGGGGCCGGAACAGCTGGGTGGGCATGGCTAGGTGGTCATGTAACTGGGTGGGCGTGGCTAGGTCATGTGACTAGGTGGCGTGGCCAATTTAACAGTCCATTAAACAATGCACACAAATTAAACTTCAATTTGTTTTGCTCCTGGGGTTTTTTTATTTGCTTTTGTTTGCATGTTGCTCTTTTGGTTGACTTTTGCTTTTACTAAATCATTTTTCAGTTGTTTAGGAGTCTAGTGGTCCACTTCAGGAAACTCAGTTTTGCAGCAATTCTTCTCAGGCCCAAGGAGCTTGAGAAATCTCTCTCTCTCTCTCTCTCTCTCTGTCTCTGTCTGTCTGTCTCTCTCTCTCTCTCTCCCTCTCTCTCCCTCTCCCTCTCCCTCTCCCTCTCCCCCCCCTCTCTCTTTATCTATCTCTCTTACTCTATCTTCTGGAGGTGGGGGAGGTGAAAAACAGGCAGTTTTCGCTCAGTTTTTGGACTCATGGGGTGTCTGTGTATCCCATTTTTCATCTCCCGCCTCCAGCAGCATTCTGCAGGCCAAAAACAGGCAAAAATGGCCTGTTTTTTGGCCAAAAATGGGCCGTTTACACCCGTTTTTTGCCTTCTGGGGGGTCTCTGCGCCCCATTTTTCACCTCCCCCACCTCCAGCAACATTCTGCAGGTCAAAATTGTTGGCCTTACCTTTCAGTTCCAGCCCACGGGGCTCGGGAAGGTAAGTCTTGTGCTCGGCTGAAGGGTGGGCGGGGAAGCCTCGTGGTCCTGCACGGGCCGGATTAATGGCTTTGGCGGGCCGCATGTGGCCCGCGGGCCGTAGTTTGAGGACCCATGATGTAAGGGATGAATTCAGTAACAGTCAACACTTCACAACTAACAGCAGTACAGATAAGTCCTTGACTTACGATCACAATTGAGCTCAAAATTTCTGTTACTAAGTGAGATAGTTGTTCAGTGAGTTTTGCCCCATTTAATGACCTTTTGTGCTGCACTTGTTAAGTGAATTACTGCAGTTGTTAAGTGAATCTGGCTTCCCCATTGACTTTGCTTGTCAGAAGGTTGCAAAAGGGGATCACATGACCCTGGAACGCTGCGACCATCACAAATATGAGTCAGTTGCCAAGTGTCTGGATTTTGATTACATGGCCACGAGGGCGCTGCAAACGTCATAAATATGAGCCAGTTCTCAGGCATCTTAATTTTGATCACGTGACCATGGGGTTGCTCCAATGGTTGTACGTCTGAAAAGGGTCATAAGTGACTTTTTTCAGTGCTGTTGTAACTTCAAACAGTTTCTAAACCAAAGGTTGCATGTCAAGGACTACCTGTATAATTTTCCCATTCTTGGGAATATAAAAATATCTAGGCTTTTCCCAGTGAAATCTCAATGAGATTAAAACCAAGTTCATACTGCCATATAGCTGCAGTTGAATGCTATGATTTGGGAGTAAAAATTTGATCAAGCCAAATCTGGTCTTATTTTAAATCACTGTTAGAGTTCAACCTGTGCTTTTATGCAAAGTATCTTTAAAGTAATGAGTAACCCTCCATTATAAGATCATCCCCTCCAATGAATAATGCATGCATTCCCATTTTCTCTCAATGAAGGAAGAAAGCCCTGGAAAAATAGATTAAAACTCTGAGATGGAAACAATCTCTGTGAATGCCACCACTTCAAGAGATCTGCTTATTGACGTTATGGCATGTAAGAGGCGCAAACAATAACAAAAAGCATGTCCTATTTAAAAAAAAGAGAGAGAGAGAAAAGGAACTGCTTCAGCTTTGATGATAGATTATCCAGAATTTTTATTCATATCCATCTTTTCTTTGCTTGATATCTTGGATTTTTGGGGAAGACAAGAATGCATGCAAGAATTCTGAAGAAAAAAGGAACAAAGAGCAGGAATATGAATACAAATACGATCACAGGGAACAGATAATCAACATTTTTATTAAAAAAAAACCTCTAAGTTAAAAGAGAGAAATTTTAGGGGGCACATTAGCCCCATTGTCATCACTTTAAACCTCAATGTCGCCAAACATTTAGATGTGAAATGGTTGATCTTGGGCAGCATAAATGGGTTTTTTAAATTCTTTATTTATTTCCTTCCACATATGTGAAAATAATGGCCAAAATGATTTGTCTGTGACAGCGTTTCTTAAAGGTCTGAAGATGGACAGTAATGTCAACCTTCCTTTGACACAGAACTCAAAATGATAGAACCATGTCCTGTTTAAAGTTTTGAGTTGATTTAGTGCCTGGAAAGAATTTGTCAGTCTTTCAAAGTAGGTTAGGTAAAGAGACAGACACAAGAAGGATTCTAGGAGTGAAATATTCCCGGATATATTCGGATATAATAACAAAATCGGAAAATTCTGTCCAGGTGTCTTTCTGTTCCCTGTTACACTAAGAAAACCAAGACAGGATTATTTTAACTTTCCTTCTCTCATTCGCTTCAATAGCCATAGTACTTAGACTTGTATACTGCTTCACAGTGCTTTTACAGCCGTTTCTAAGCGGTTTACAGAATCAGCCTTTTGCCCCCAACAATCAGGGTCCTCATTTTACCCACCTCGGAAGGATGGAAGGCTGAGTCAACCTTGAGCCGGTCAGGATCGAACTCCTGGCAGTGGGCAGAGTTAGCTTGCCATACTGCATTTTGACCACTGAAAGTTCAATTGACTGATTAGTCTTATGACCACATCAAAAATATAAAGCAAAAAGAAATATAAAAAAAACTAAAATGGAGGATGTAAGTCCAGGGTAAAACAGATAAAAGAAAAATACAGGTAGTCATTGACTCACGACCACAATTGAGCCCAAAATTTATGTTGCTAAGAGAGACAATTTTTGTGAGTTTTGCCTCATTTTGTGACTTTTCTTGCCACAGATGTTAAGTGAATTGCTGCAGTTGTTAAGTTAGTCACAGGGTTGTGAGGTGAATCTGGCTTCCCCATTGACTGCTTGTCAGAAGGTCGCGAAAGGAGATCACGTGACCCCAGGGGACACTGCAACCGTCATAAATACAAGTCAGTTGCCAAGCATCTGAATTTTGATCACGTGACTCATGCAATGGCTGTAAGTGTGGAAAAGGTCATAGGTCACTTTTTTCAATGCTGTTGTGACTTTGAACGGTCACTAAATGAACAGTTATATGTCGAGGGATATTCCAATCATAAAATACATATGTGTTAAGGAGGAAAAAAAATCAACATCCAGGTAAATCCATCGCCTTTATGGATACCGCAATCTGTTTGAAATAACGGGTACTTTGGTCAGCTGCCTTAGCTATAAACCCAGCAGTTCTGCTGATGATGTGTAGATTAGAAGCCAGGAGGAAATAAGACAATTTGCAACACAGTTCTTAGTGTTGCTGTTATTTCAAGTAGAGATGTTAAATATCAAAGCCTAAGAGGGGCATATAATTGATAATCAAACAACACACGAGCAGTATCGTTGATGGCCGCAGCACCGCATATAATACGTCCTCTCATGATGTGGCAGGTGGTGGAAGCGTCCACCTTGGACCATATCTGAATCCAACAACTCAACTCTTGCTAGGCCAATTGAGAGGCTGTCATTCATCATGGCCAACTTTGACAAAACAGCGTAAAGCTGACACTCTCTTCTCCCCTCTTTTACCCCCAGGACCACAGGTGCAAACTAGGTCAGCTTTGGGACACATGAAGACGTGACAATGACCGTGCCATCAGCATCCCAACATTCAGCCAGCATAAAAAGGATTAACATTGGCACATTTACTCACATTTTGCAGCTGGACTTGGCTTTGGGCCCTGGTCTCTGTTTTCGCCATGATGCTGGAAGCATTAAGGCTGTAGGTTTTTCCATTCTGTATCTCTTTCAACTGTTCCTGGATGTACTTCGTTTGCTTTCTACAAAGAAATACCAACCAACCAACCAACAGACAAAAACAAGTGGTTTAGTTACCCTCTAATTCACTTTGGGTTTCCCCCCCTACTGATAATCGAAAATGAGTGGCAATGGAAGAACAGATCCAACCATGTTGCATTGGGTTCGTCCTTAGCAAGGTCCTGATGGCATCATGCCAACGATGTCATATGGTTTAGGGAAGGTCTGCTGGATACAGAGCAGCTCACAACGTGATGAGATTGAAAGGGGGACAACTGACATCATTTGAAATAAACCTGGTTTTTAGAATTGGATGACCGAACGTCGTGACGACTGAGAATTTGGAACTCACAAGAGTGAACAGATTAGGGAAAGGCTGGGATTAAGAGTGCAAACACAGAGGCATATTTTGCTAAATGAGGAAGGACAGATCAGTTAAGCTGGCTCCCTCTTATGAAAAGGATGAAGAAAAAAAGAAGTGATGGGAGTAATTATTTTGCATTGAATATGTTGGAGCAGAAATTGTTATCAAATGAATTAAAAATAATGCTGGGACAGTAAGATTCTATTTAAACAACAGCACTTTCTTTGGAAAAGAAGTCAGACTCCTGTAATTTCATTCATTGAATGTGTTAGCAAAATATCTGTAAAAGGAACTGCTATGTCTTTTGTAAGAAATTGTTACCTATGTAATCATCACTACAATAAAATGCTACATAAGCAACAGGCTGCATTTCTTAAAGTATTTCTCACAATTATATACACAGTGTTCTTCAATAACTTAATTGCTCTCAGATTAACACAGAATTATAACCAGTTTTTAAAAGTGGGTGTTAAAGGGATTATCAATCAATTAATTTGGGGAAAATGCTCTAGAATGCATAATTAGGGAGTAATAATTTGTAGAAATACAAGGTTTTGGGTTATACATCAGAGTGTCAGTAAACTACACATTTTGCTATAATACTACATTGGAGAATCATAAATGTGATTCTTTCATCACATAGAATTCAACGTGTTGGAAGATACATATCCAGTAGGAAGGACTGTTCAGCCACTCATGATCACAAGAGGCAATAGAGTGTAGATAGAGATTTAAGGATTTCGTAGTACAGAATATATGTAGCTCAGGATTAAACTGTTGGGTTATTGGTGTTTTTCTGAGCTTGCTTCTTTTCCTGTAGATGTTTTGTTACCAAGTTAGGTAGCAAGATCAGTGCATGGGAGAGTGAAATTTAGGAGAGAATATTTGTAGCTCAGGGTTGACCTCTTTGAGCTTGGTGGTTTTCTTGCCGATGTTTCATTCCCCAACCGAGTAACATAAAACTGCATTGATGATGTTACCCAGTTGGGTAATGAAACATCAGCAAGAAATCCACTAAGTTCAGAGAGCACTAAGGACCCCAGAATGAAACATGTAGCTATATAACTATATTGCTTATACAGTATATAGTAGTGTGCTTGTCAGTCTTGGTGGGTGGGGATGGAGTTTTTCCTCCTTAATTGTTCCTTGATTAGGATATTGCTTCTACCTTGACTGCTCATCTGGTGCTGCTGGGAAGATCTACTCTGCTCTGGATAAGTTGTTTCCTCCTTTTATTCTTGTCATTTAAATGGTGTGTAGATATGGTTTATCTGTATTTGTCTGTGGATGGCTGATTTGTCTGAGTGCTTCCATTTCCAAGAATTTCCTTGGCATTTTTGGATTTGGCTTGGTCAATCATTTCCTTGCTGAAATTGTGGTTGAATTTGTGCATTTGAGAAGTTAAGAAATTTACATCATTGCTTCTGACTGCCAGGTGGGGCTCATGGAATCGTTCTGGATAAAGTATAGATGCTAGGGAATTCCTGGAAGTTTGACAGTCTGACAATTTTTCATGAAGTAAGGGAAACCTAAGTTTGTTGTAGCCTAATCTTGTAGAACAGCATTTTCTTAGAATTAAAGCTTTATATAGTTCCAGGCATTGATTAAGATAAAACTTTTCTAAAGACTGTATCATGATTCCTTCTCCTTGTCCTTCTTCTTCTTCTTCTCCCTCTCCTTCTCCTTCTCCCTCTCCTAACACTTGTCCTTGTCCTTCTCTTTCTCTCTTTCTCTCAATCTTTCTCTCTCATTCTCTCTTCCCCTCCTCCTCTTCCTCCTCCCCTCCTTCTTCTCCTGCTCTCTCTCTTTCTCCTTCTCCCTCTTCTCCTTCTCCCTCTTCTCCTTGTCTTTCTCTTTCTCCTTGTCCTTCTTCTCCCTCTCTTTCTCCTTCTTCTCTTCCTTCTCCATAAATTTTTGCAATGGATGCAATGGCAATGGGTAATGATCAATCGTTGCTTAATATCAAACCCTTAACAGCAAAATGTGATCAGGAAAGCAAAATTCACACTGAACTTCATTAATGAGATTTAATTTTAAGTAGGAAGGAATTAGGTTACAAATCTTGGAAACGGAATTAACAAAATTCCTGCCCTCCATGAGTTCATTATAGTGGTGTCTCTAGGTGTTGCTTGATCTTTTTTCCCTCCTAGAGTGGGCAACTGAAGGGCCAACAGCTATTTTCCAAGATAAATGTGGCATTTAACATCTACCTGCCATTTGTTAGTGTTGCTTTGATACACTCCCTTTCTTACCCCTCAGCTTCACTGAGTTTTGTTTGTTTGTTTTATTTGTCAAGCATATATGATTAAAGCAAAGTATAAACAGTAAAAATATGATTGTATATATATGTAATAGTACAAGCATGAATAAGAGTATAAGAGGTATGAATATATGGGTACATTAGGACAGGAACGGTAGGCACGATTGTTACCGACCTCTTAGGAATGGGGTGAGGTCGATGGTAGATAATCTAAGGTTAAAGTTTTTGGGGTTTGGGGAAGAAACTACTGAGTCAGGTAAAGTGTTCCAGGCATTGACCACTCTGTTGGTGAAGTCGAATTTTTTGCAATCAAGTTTGGAGCGGTTTGCATTAAGTTTGTATCTATTGTGAGCTCATGTATTATTGCGGTTGAAGCTGAAGTAGTCGTTAACAGGTAGGACATTGTGGCAGATAATTTTGTGAGTTACACTTAGGTCAGATCGAAGGCGGCGGAGTTCTAAATTTTCAAGTCCCAAAATTTCAAGTCTGGTTTCGTAAGGAATTCTGTTGTGAACAGAGGAATGTAATACTCTTCTTGTGAAGTATCTCTGGATATTCTCAATTGTGTTACTGTCTGATATGTAGTGTGGGTTCCAGACAGATGAGCTGTATTCAAGAATCGGTCTAGCAAATGTTTTGTATGTAATGTTTTGTAAGTTTTCTTACAAAATACATTTAATTTTCTACAGTTTCCACTGTGAGTCCCTGACAGATTGAATAGATTGGATTGAATCCAATTTAATATAATGGGCAAATAAACAATGCTTTAAAGTCCCTTCCCCTGAAATCCATGGAACTTAACTCAGAATAATTCCCAGTGCAGTGAGTTTTCTCACTCACCAATATTATGCATCAGGATAATTGACCTGTTTGACTTGAATCTGAAGAATGTCAGGTTTTGGGGTTTGGGGTTTTTTTTTTTTTTTGTCTTTTTGAAGAAAGCAAATATTTCTCTTTGCTTCCAGGAATGAAACCACAAAGGGAAGAAAATGAAACATGATCAGGGAGGGAGTAGCATAAAAATGCCAAAGCACTTTATTCTTGCAAAGGACATAACATTCCTGACAGCAAGAACAATTTCACAAAAGATAATTGTTTATTGAAAATCTTAGCTCTTTCCAGTGAAGTCTTATGGTGCCACAAGATTCACAAGTATTTACAATCTTACTCATATCACTCTACACAGAGTATAATAATGCTTCTAACACCATCAAACATCCACCTATGTCTATCTCAGATCCTTGGGTAGGACTCGATAGAAGGATAAAAATGCCAAATATGATTTGAACACCCGGCTGACTGTGCAATGTATTATTTTAATAATACTATAAATTGTGGCAAAAGAAAGCAAAGATACCAATATTACCAGTAGTAACACGTGCCTTACGTGCAATCCCAATACAACTGTATGCCCTTGGCATTGACGAAATCACTATTCATCAATTGCAAGAGGCAGTTTTACTGGAATAGCTTACATCCTGCGACCATACTTTTAAGCCCGACAAAGGATAACATCTGTCTATCTCAGGTCCTTGGGAAGGATTTGATAGCTGGATAAAATACCAAGTCCAGTTTAAACATCTGGCTGACTACACAACGAACCATATTATAAAAATATAATATAATACTTGAGTATCATATAAGAATAATTCATAGAGCAATGGGTTATTTTTAATCACCAGAGGGCAGGACAAGAAACAATGGTTGGAAACTAACCAAAGAGAGAAGCAACCTGGAATTAAGGAGAAACTTCCTAACAGAGAGGACAATTAACCAGTGGAACAGCTTGCCTTCAGAAATTGTGGGTGCTTCATCACTGGAGGTTTTTAAGAAGAGGTTGGACAGTCACTTGTCTTAGATTGTATAGGTTCACCTGCTTGAGCAGGGGGCTGGACTAGAAGACCTCCAAGGACCCTTCCAATTCTATTCTATTCTGTTCTGTTGTCGAACCTGAAATTGACACATGTGTAGCCATTTTAGTTAACTCTATATTATACTCATTTATTCCTTTTCTTTCTCTTTACTTATGTAACGGGGCTTTTTTGGGCTCGCCACATTCTTAAGGTAGGGAGAGAGAATAGATAGTGATAATTGTTTTGGCTAGGGGACTTTCTTTCCCGTGGGAACAGAGGCTGTCCTTGCTAAGAGCTGGAGGTGGAATTTGAAGAAATTCCATGTTGATTTTGCTTTTATTGGGGAATGTGACTTTTGTGGGATATTTCTAATTTGCAATATTATGTGGTGTAATTCTGGTTTGTGTCATATCTGAAATTACAACAGAGTTTGCCAATTTGATGTCTACCTAAATAAAAAGGAATTTGTTTTGGAAGATGGACTTTGCTTATTTCTTTTTGAATGGCTTTCATCACTTGGAAACCTGACATCTATTCTATTCTATTCTATTCTATTCTATTCTATTCTATTCTATTCTATTCTATTCTATTCTATTCTATTCTATTCTATTCTATTCTATTTTCCTATTCTATTCTATTCTATATTTTTATTCTATTCTATATTCCTATTCTATTCCATTCCATTCCATTCCATTGTGTAAATTAGATCCACTTTAATGCAGACATTGAATCAACTTGGACAAGGCACTTGATTCATATTGATTCAAACCTGGAGTTAATCCAACATTTTGCAGAGTTGCATTGCAGAGTAAGATGGATAAATGGATGGCATATAAATTTAATATAAAAAAGTTGGTCCCATTAAACACACATGCCTATTTGGAGAAAACCATGCCACTTCATCCAAACTGATTCAGAGTACTACCTAAGCACATAACTGTGGTTCTACTATGTGTATTTTAATTTCAGGGCAGAAAAACAGTCTGTATAAAACAAGTCTCTGCTATGTCTTTTTCCAGAACAAGAGCCTAAATAAACTATTCAATGGATGGAAGATGTCTTGACAGGCTAGAAGGAAGGGTGGAGACCAGTTAGGGAGCCTTACTTTGTTCTGAAGTAGAATGCTGCAGAGATTGTGCCCACAATGACGATCCCAAAGACGATGCAGGAAATGGACAGCACCTGTCGCTGGTAAACCTCTTCGCTCTCTGTGGATGGCAGAATTGAGAATAATGACAACGTTAAACAGAAATCTTGAGAATTACGGAGATCGTTTCTTTTTTTAAAAAGGCATAAATGTAGTCAACACTTTGCTCAAGTGGTCCATAGTATGTGCTTCTCGTTTTGACTAAAGATTGCTAAGGAGCTTTGTGTTTCATGGGACATTGAGTTGTTGGCCAACACAATATACGAAGCTTTTGTGAATCCTCCAAAGACCTCATAATGCATAATAAGGCTTATTGCATGATCTTCAGCTCTTTTAACCAACCTATTTTCCTACAGGGAATATGGTATCACATGGAAATACTCCTACATTTTACATGGCATATGTGAAAGGATCTGAGATCAGATGGCAAGCTGTTTTAAGTAGCTGGCCAGTGTCCCTATGGCCCAATATTTAACTGTCCACCTAAAAGCTTGGCTTTAATTGCTTCTACAAAAAGAAGAAACTTCTTAAAAGTTTCTCTTAATAGTTCCCATGGATCTAGAAGCACGTTATTATAAAAATTAAATGTATTCAGCCCAGGCAATAGCTGCCCATTTCTTCAGAAAACCATATAAGCAACAGAAATTTATTTCACAAACACAATTGTTATTATGCTTCAGGAGTTTGTTTTGCCCTTTAACTACACAATTGTTTTTAGCCTCCATATTGTTTCTCTGACTTCCAAGCCAAGAAGCAATATCATATGTTGAAACTTTACAGCACTGGGGGAAAAAAACCAACTCGAAAAAAAAAATCCTCCAGTTTGATAGAATTGGAAACAAGCCAATTCTGTCAGGGCTTTCTCTAATGTTAGATGTGGTCTAATGCACAGGATATCACTTTCCTAGCAATTGTTTATTTTTTTTAAAAAAAATATTATTTAAAGCAATGTTTACTCTATGGTAAACATGGTTATCACAACACTGAAGGAAACACTCCAGACGATAAGAAGGCAATTTCTGGTCAATTAATATGCAGCTGAGACACTTAAGTAGAAGTGAATTAATAATTCCCCACTGTATTTTAATATTTTAATCAAAGCCTTTCCCTTCCCACTGGTCTTTCCATTCCTCTGGATTATGCTGTTGTACATTAACGTATCATGCAAGAATTAATTACAGTAAGGTGGCTAAACAGCAACCTTACATCTTCAAGGATATTGACAAATATCTCTGTAAATATTGAATTGAAACTTGGAAAGAAATGTGTTACGTATTTGATCATTTCCAGAGCCAACCCAAAGGTAGGAACAGAGTAATACACAGAGGATTGACTGTTTTCACTGACACATATCTGCAAAGAGTAATAGTTTAATTCAATATTTAACATAAATATTCATGGAAGAGCTTTCTGCCATGATTGTTTTGTCCTTAGTCAAGATGAATAATGCAAAGGGACATGAATGAACTAAAATTATTTTTTTGGCTGATTCATTTTAGTAAGAAAGAATGAAGCAAATGTTGAACTCTCCCATGGAAATTCATACAGACCCATTCTGCATTGTGTGGAGATATTTGGCAAAAGTCTGGTTTTTAACTCCTGTAAAATATACACCTTTCCAAATGTATACACAACTGACACACTCATTTGTTTTACACACATATTCAAAAATATCTACGATGCAGCCATAATATATGGATGAAGAGAGCCAATAACTATCTAATATCTTCATCTGAATCAAATGCTTTAAAAAAAGGCTGCGATCCCTCATTCCATAACCTTTTCCCATCCATTTTAAAACAGAAAACAAAACCTTTGAAAATGAATATTCCAGCTAGGAATATTTCTCATCCACACATTCAGAGATGCAAACAATACTTTCAATACGTGTCCAGAGAGGTAAAGTCACCTGCTGAAATGCATAGCAATTGCCTGAATTCTGTATACACAAAACCAGATAGATTTCTCCAGGTTAACACTGCAGAAGAAATATTTTGATTCACAAAAGCATTGTGCATTTCAAGGATTGCCCGCAGAAAAGTCAGATGATGCATGCACATGTCATGAATCAGAAAACAGACGTGAACCTGAAAGTTAAGGCTGAAAGCAAATGATTCATTTACATTGAAAAAACAGATTGCCCGTTAGTATTGGCTGTATCCATATTTCCCATTCAATCAGACAAGTGTACATTCTTGCATTATTTACTTATAGTTCCATGCAAGTGCTTTTCCACACACAAAAAAGAGTCTTGCATGAATTTATGGCCTCATTTTATATCTTTGTTATCTCCTGCATTAGGTTTTTGTAAACTAAACCTAATGCAAAAGATTAGGATTGATATGACAGTCCTTTGCTGTCTAGAAATGAACAAGACGGTCTAGCTTTCAGTTTATCTTCTTATACAATCATGGCTTAGTTTTACTAGACAACAAGCATCCTAATTTGGTGACCTGGTTATCTTCTGATATTTGGACCCATCCCATGAAGGCTTGTTGTTACTCAGGTTGACTAGAACACGTGGGAACTGAAGTCCTAAACTTCTAGAGAGCACCCAGTAGCATCACAGGCAAGTATATGAGAAAATGCCACCAAAAGCAAAATGAGAAAATGGGATTTTGATAGGAAACATTAAAGCAAGTTTTCACCACAAAGAGTACTCAAAGACCTTAATCTGAGATTGGAACTAGTTTTGGGAAAGTCTTACCAGGCTATAAGTGTTGTTGTGTTGAATTGTGTAAGTGAAGCCTTGGAGAGAACAAGTAGGTCACCTTTCCTGGACTCATCATGTTCACAGTTTGCTACCTGATGTTGTATAATTAAAATACATGCACAATTCATTAGTTTTGGAAGTGGCTAAGTTGTTTAAGTTGAGTCATTAATGAAGCAGGGAAGAATGAATTGACTGTCCAGCTGAGTTTTTTTGTGCAGATGCATTTATGTCATTAAAAAAAAAAGGATGACAACAAGTTAGAGGTTACGCACATTGATATCTGCCTCTTTGGATTAGCTTTTCAAGAAGATTAAGTGGAGGACCATAAAGGTACAGCAAGCCCCTCTCCAAGTCCTCATGAGAAGAGGTCCATCACTTTACTTAACTGATTTGATTCCCCAAAGAGAGCAGAGAGATCAACTCTCCATTCTGAGATCTTTGGAAAGGAATATTGGGGCAAGCAGGATGTCAGAAAGACAACAAACATGAAGCAATAACAGTATTTTTACATGATAAAAGATAATTACTTGATAGGAAGGATTGCATTGCACTCATGTTAGAAGCACTGAGGCGCTTCCAGGTTGAAAGGATTAGCCGGTGAGATCCCAGTTGCCTGGGGAATGCCCAGTTGGGAGCTCCCTTCATGTCCCCAGAAGGAGCTGGAGTGAATGACGGGAGCTCACCCCACCCCATGGCAGCACATGGGTCTCAAATATGGGCTTGCTAACTTCCATCCCAACATCCTAAACAAGCAAGCCATCATGCTCCTTGATAGGAAGGATGCTTAGCATAAATGAAATGGTGATTCTCTGTATTATAAATTATTGTTTAATATATTATTGATGTACCTGTGCATGAACACACACCATCAAGATGGCTTCTGGAGAAGAATCAAGTAGAAAACCATGTTATTATTTGACTACCTCAAGGTGATATTTTGTTGTCAATACACAAACCTCCCTAAATCTTTGTTTCTGTAAACATTTAATGCCTTCAAATAAAGCCTGTTCTTTCTTTAGTGTTACTTACTTAAGAAGATCCCAATCAATCTTACTTCATGGGTCATTCAGATGGTCCAAAGAAAAGTTGTGGAGATAGTTAATTTTTTTTTGCTGTTTTGCTTTCAAATTTTACTCATCGGTCTTTAAGAGAACTTCCTTATGCTGAAGAATTATGCCCTTACAAGGCAGGACAAGGAGGAATGGATGGAACCTAATCAAGGAGAGAAGCAACCTAGAATGAAGGAGGAATTTCCTGACAGTGAGAACAATCGATCAATGGAATGACTTGCCTTCAGAAGTTGTGGGTGCTCCATCACTGGAGGTTTTTAAGAAGAGATTGGACAACCATTTGTCTGAAATGGTATAAGACTGTCTGCCTGTGCAAGGGGTTGGACTAGAAGACCTCCAAGGTCCCTTCCAACTCTGATATTCTATTAAATGGAAGAATTGAATTCTACTTTAATCACAGGGTTTCTCAATTGAACATGGCCAGGTTGTGAAAGTAAGTGAGGCTGTTTTTAGATTTCCTCCTGTCTCATATGGGCTAGAGGACAGGCAGACAGTGAAGTCTGCAATGGTTACGGCTCAGCATGAGCCTGGTTGCTTATAAAACAATGTTAGGTGGGGTCCTGGATGTTCTCTGAGCTTTGTTGTTTTCTTGTAGATGATTCATTACTAGGTAATGAACTAGGTAACATAGACTGCACTGATGATATTACCTAGTTGGGTAATGCAACATCTGCAAGAAAACCACAAGGCTCACAGATCACCAAGGACCCCACAGTTCAACCCTGAGCTACAAATATTGTCTTCTACCGGTACATTGTTAGGTTTCAGACGTTGGAGAACCACCATAAAGAACTGCACAACAGCTTCATAACATTTCTTACTAAACTTCTTCCTGGCTAATAAGATTAATGTAATGCTCCCTTCTTCCAAGACTCTAATGTAATATTTATCAGATCGACATTCTCCAGGACAGAATTTTCCAGAAGCCACCATAGAACAGGAGTTTCCCAAGGTAGCCATCAACCTCTCATCCCTCCCTCGTTGGAACAGATGCTAGGACAATCAGATAAGTTTTTCATCTTGTTTTTCCGTTATCAGAAGAGAAGCCTAATGTTCCATATAATATAGTCAAATTTTGCATTGCAGCTATTAAAATAAAATTCTACTGAATGACATCTGTGGTAAGGAAGAATAAACGCCATGCCCGGGGTATGTTATGTTACAAGCTATATCACTGGAATTTTACATACATTTTTAAAAAGCTTTTATTACACTATATTACTGTAATGTAATTTTGCTGTCCAACTCTTTTATTGTTCTGAGTGTTGATTGAATCAATGTGTCCCTGGGTGTATGCAGTTCCTCTCTTCCCTGAACGGTTTCTATCCAACTGTTATCAGGCAACTGGAGGAACACAAGGTAAACAGGCCTATTGCCCCTTTGCCTATTACAGGCAGTCCTTGGCTTACGACCACAATGGTGCCCCAAATTTTGGTTGCTAAGTGAGACAGTTGTTAAGTGAGTTGTGCCCCTTCTTTGCCACAGTTGTCACCTTCTTTGCCTTGTTGTTAAGCAAATCACAGCAGTTGTTAAGCGAATCACACAGTTGTTAAGTGCATGCAGCCTTCCTCCATTGACTTTGCTTGTTGGAAGCCGGCTGGGAAGGTGACAAATGGTGATCACATGACTCCCACACACACACACTGCAACCGTCATAAGTACATGCCAGTTTCCAAGCATCTGATTTTTGATCACGTGATCTACAGATCGTATCAAAATGTCCAGGTCTCATATTATTAACACTTAGGATACTGCTCTGTGGTTGTTGGTCTAGATCTAGTTGGGTGTCTTGGCCATTGTGAAGAGCTGTTATCTGCTGACTAGGACCTTTGCAAATTCTCTTACCTCCGATTGTCCCCAAGCATATGGACTATGTCCAGCATAGTCTGACATTACTCCCTGTTGTTATTTCACAGTTATTGTAATTGCTATTACAATACCTATTTATTGAAATTGATTTTGTTATACCTAGTGCCATTGTAGAAGTCATACAATAATAGGGTTGGAAGGGACCTAGGAGGTCTTCTAGTCCAACCCCTATTCAAGCAGGAGACCATCTTCCATTTCAGACAAGTGGCTGTCCAATCTACTTTGAAAGCGTCCAATAATGGACCATTCACAACTTCTGAAGACGAGTTGTTCCATTGGTTGATTGCTCTCACCATTAGGAAATTCCTCCTTAATTCCAGGTTGCTTCTCTCCTTGGTTAGTTTCCATCCATTGTTTCTTGTCTTGCCTTCTGGTGCTTTGGAAAACAAGTTGACCCCCTCTTCTTTGTGGCAGCCCCTCAAATATTAGAAGACTGTTATCATGTCACCCCAGTCCTTTTTTTTGTTAAACTAGATGTACCCAGTTCCTGCAACCATTCTTCATATGTGCAGCATCTCTTTTTCTCAATTCGTGCCTGCACAAAAATGTCCATTCCATTCCTCAGAGAATAAAAGGGTTTCTGCAGACTTTTTGTTCCAATTGGCAGGCATAAATTGTATTTGTGCCAATACTACATTTAACCACATATCAATTATCCCAAGTAGAAAACTATGTCACACCTTATTTTGTGGGCACATCTGCTCCCAACTGTCCATCTCCCCAGGAACCCTGAAGCTCCATGACATTCCAGGAGGGAGTTTCACAGGATGAGGCCCAAAGCTGATCTTGTGAGGTCTCAAACAATCAAGCAGATTTAGACCTGATTACTGTTTGGATGGGAGACTATTAGGGACCCCAATTCCAATCATACACCTCGTTTGCTCCACAGTTGGACTACAATATATAATCCATTACCATGCCAATCAAGATTGCCATCAAGATGCTTCAATGGAAAATTAGAAAGGGTTTTTTAAAATTCATTTCTAATTTTAAAAAAAAGGAAGTCCGTGACTGAGCTAATTAATAAGACATTAATAAGATATTGCATTTTCAACATGGATGCTTTTTATCCATGACTCGGTGTGATCAATTCCCTGGCATGTTACGAAAAGAACAGAAATTAGAGGAAAACGTTCTACAAAGCAGCAGTGTCAAAATGTTTCCTGCGTATGAATTCACCCCTTTGTAGATTATGACAATTCACAATTTAATGTGGCTTCTCCCCCACCCTGAGTATTCAGTAACGGAATGCAAGCAATACAAGACATTTAATCAGACAAGTATCTGAACTCCTGTTACATTTTATTCATCAAATATACTGAGCGATGGCCTCAATCCACAATTTATACTCAGGTTGCGATTTTGAACACAGCCTAAAGTCACTTGCCCTGAGATGGGCGGCTATATAAATTTGATTAATAGAAGAAATAAATAAAGAATACAGGAACGTAGTAGCAGCAGCAGGAAAGTGATGTGACTCACAGTGTTTCCGTATCAAGAAGAGGTCTGAACTAAAGTGTCCCTTTCTGGCCCAGAAACCTTGGAATGGACTGCCATCTGGTCAGTTGGTCTGGAATCATGTCACCTGTTCACAGGTTCTTCACAGAAGCAAGCAAGAGATACTCATTTTGTCTAAGCTGGGAGATACCCCAATAAGGATAATAATAAGAACAATGGGTGGAAACTGATCAAGGAGAGATTCAACCTAGAAATAAGGAGAAATTTTCTGACAGAGAGAACAATCAGCCAATGGAATGGAAGTTGCCTTCAGAAGTTCATCCCTGGAGGCTTTCAAGAAGAGATTGGACTGCCATCTGTCAGAAATGGTGTAGGGTCTCCTGCTTGGGTGTGGGGCTGGACTAGATGACCTACAAGGTCCCTTCCAATTCTGTTAATCGGTTAACAAATCTGTTAAGGTAGTTCAGGTGACAATTCCACTAGGGAGATTGGGTAGAGCAGATCAGAAAATCAGCTCCACAGAAAGATCAGAATTACATTTTATTAACAATGGCTTTAGCAACATAATCTTGCAAGTCTGATTGGGTTTTACCTCCTCGCCCTTCTTATGCCCCAGTGACTGAGAGAGATGTTTATTTGAGATGCATCTGAATTTCATTCTTGCTTCTCAGCACTTAAAGAACGGTACTGGTAGAAGAGAATATTTATAGCTCAGCATTGAACTTGGGGCCCATGGTGTTCTCTGAGCTTGGCTGTTCTCCTGCAGATGTTCCATTGCCCATTTGGATACTGGACGAGAACATCTGCAAGGAAGATGCTCAGAGAGCACCAAGGACCCCAAGGTAACATCGTCAGGGCTAGAAGGAGGCGGGGCTTGCCCCAAGGACCCCACTGAAAGAATATTTTAGGCTCCTTTGCAACGGTTGCATATTTTGGATAAGGTCACCTTCCTTTCTGTCCACATTAGGGTGATCTACAGTCACAAATCTCATTTGATCCCTAAGATTCCAAGCATCTTCTGCCCTAGAAGATACCTAAGATCCCTTGGAAGGTCCTTGGGATCTTCTGCCCTAGAAATGGAAAATGAAATGCACCTATGAAGACCCCTGTGACCCTATGCAATGTGTAATTCCCTGCCATAGTGAAGGAAGAAACACACAAAAATGTGCTTCTTTTAGTGCATGGCTCTAAATCTTGGCTCTCCTGAAATAAACACACACACACACACACACAGAGAGAGAGAGAGAGAGAGAGAGAGAGAGAGAGAGAGAGAGAGAGAGGGGGGGGTACCTCTCTGCCACCAAAAGATTATCCTCTAGTGACAAGAAAATTGTTCTCACAAATGCGTAGGGTTGAAGATCCTATTTTTGACAAGAACGTGGAACAATCCTGAAGAGGATTGTTGCTGATTAAAAAAAGTTTCATTTCATTTTTGCAAACAGTGTAAAAGCAAAACAAAGGAATGAAAACAAAACATTATTGCTGTTGTGGGAATCAGGATGTTGGTCACTGGGTTGGGATAGAAGCTGGAGATCTTAATTAAAAATCAAGCTCTCTTTGAACGCACAGACTTATCATGGAGTTGCCTGTATCTGTTATCATTGTGCGTGCCACAGCAAACCTCTTCTTAGCCGGCGTCTTGCTTCTTATCAAAGAAATATTAAGCAGCGAGGAATTCAGAGTTTTCTGAGCTGTCATCAACAGCGGGATGTTCTGGTTCATTGCAGCGGCAACATAATTCCAATTTGATTTTTTTTTAAAAAAAAAAGCAACAACAGATGTTTTCCAATGTTTTTAAAATAGAATTGCTTATGTTAATTTGATACCATGCAACATTTCATAGATGGCAATGGGGAGATGCTGAAAGCACCTCGCTATTTAATTATCATCTCAGAAGCTTTCCCCCCCTGCTTTATGCATCCCCTCTTGGAAGCTGTCAGCTGTGCGTTAAATTCATTTCCTCTCCAGAGACCTGCCCGAAGCTTCACTGTTTTGGTGGCTGGTCCTTTAGTTACAATTATACTTTAAAAGCCCATGGAGGGGAGGGCATCTAGCATGACTCTTGGCAAAGGCAACAGTTCAAACTCAATTTATGGACTACAAATAAAAGAACACTTTTCCAACAGTGACCACAGCATGATTGACTTTTGTCTCAATATACACCCTTACAAAAATCATCATAATGATGGGATCCCCAGTTATAACTTTAAAAAAGCCAACTATGATCTCATAAACACTGACCTCTCATCTCTTGATTGGCAAATCCTATTCACTGGCTGCAATACTGCCGAAAACCATTATAATTTTTTTTTGCTTGAACTCAAAAGAGTAATTAAACTATACGTACCACTAATAACCCCCAAAACCAGGAAAAACAAATTACCCATAACAATAAGGAAGCTCCAATCAAAAAAAAAATCTCTTTGGTGAAAAGATAAAACTGGCTACATAGCCAACTTTAAAAGCTGCTACAAAAACATATGCCAACAGATAAAGACTGAATGCACCAATTATCATATCAAACAAGAGGAAAACCTCCTGCGCATGAATTCCAACTGTGCCTTCTACAATTTTGTAAACAACAAACTTAAAGACTCGAGATCCATCCCACCCCTAAAAGGACCTAACAATAAAGTCTGTAATGATGAAACCATTAAATCCAACTGCTTTAACACATTCTTCAGCTCAGTCTTTGTAAACAGCAGCAAACCATGTCCAATATTTCCTAGTCGAACCACAAACAATTACAACAATCTAATACATATCGATTTTACAGAAGACAATGTTGAAAAGGCACTACACTGTCTAAAACCATCTCTATCCATTGGACCTGATGGACTATGTGCCTACTTCTTTAAAAAAAACTTTCCACTGCCCTAGCAGAACTTCTGAGCATATTTTTTGAAAAATCTTTCAGAAAAAGCACCTTGCCCAACCTATGGTCACTAGCCATGGTCATCCCTATCTTCAAAAAGGTTTCACTGCTACTCCGACTGGCGCTTCCCATTTATATTGTAAATTTAATCTTTTGAATTCATCAATCAAAAAAGTGTAGCTTTTTCTGGCTTTAAGCATTTTAGAGGGGATTTCTTTCCAAATCTTTAATTCCTGACCTTGATCACCTTGAGATTATTGTTGAACGTTGCCTGTATAATTCTATTCCGTAGAGCTCTTGTGGTAAAATATATGACAATGTCCCTTGGTAAATGTTTTTGTTTAGCATACCACGAATTGATTCTGTATATTTTGTCGATTTGTGTAGCCAATTCCACTTTAGAAATTCCAGACACCTGATCCAATGCATCAACCATCCTTCCTTTTAAATCTTCATATAATCCCTCTTTCAAACCTCTGACCCTTATAGCAACTTCCATGGATCTAAACTGTGTCATCAACACCTCTGTTTCAAAATTTGCAATGTCATTTTGGATTTTATCTATGTATTTCACTGAGGTTGCCAAAGCTTGTTTATTTGTTTCAATACGTTCTGCCAAAACTTCAATATTTGTTGCTAAACCTTTGCAAATCTCTAACACATCCAATCTGAGTTGTTGATTCATATTCTTCAAAGCAGCCTGCATTTTCTTGTCTATCTCACTAATTTTCTGATTAAATTCCAAAGTCAGTTCATGTTTCATAATCTTTAAATTATTTAATAAATTTTCAGGTGTCAAAGGCTGTGGAGGTGTTAACTCAGTATTAAGTTGCATTTTAGAAATATATCCAGAGGGATAGTCATTTCTTTTACTCAAAACAATCTTTCCAGATTTTGAAGCCATTGTGGTGTTTCAAAAGAATACAAAGAAAAAAGAAAAGGAAAAAAAAGCCAGATGCCTAATTAAAGTTCTTTCCAGTTTCAAAACCAGGTAGTCTTTTATTATTAAAAATCTTTCAATTATAACTTTAATCCAGGGTTAGGAGACAGAGAAAGAAAAAGCCATTTTTCCAAGTTAAAAGTTTCCATAAGAGAAAAAAAAAAGCCTCTGGGAAAACGAAAGTCACTTTCACTTCTCAATCGCCATATTGTTACTTTGTTTCCTTTGTTTCCTTGCCGAAGTGAAAGCTTACCCAGGAGTTGAAAAAAAAAGAAAAAAGAGGTTTCAGTACTTGCCCATCTCACGCCTGTTTCTCTCTGTCTGCTTCTATAGTTCAAAAGTAATTGTAAATCCCATTCTAGAAGCAGCGGCTGGTCACGACATCTAGCTCCGCAAAAGCGGAGGTTTCCTGATCCTCGGAGCTGAAGACAGGCTGCATGGGGAGCTCTCCCTTCGCACCCCTAGATGGCTCCTAGGGCGCTGGGGGGGCTCTACCCCACATGTCAGGCTCTCATCTCTCCCCTTTGCCCGGGGAAGAGATTTCAAAGCCGCCAGACAGCTGTTCTGGCGGTTTTTACGAGGATCGGAAAGGCGCCCGACGAAGGGATGTCCGCGATGGCGCGCTCCAAACCGGAAGTCTAATCTTGCGTAGCTTCTTCTCTGGCAATATTACACTGCTAACCAGAGCATACAAAACATTTGTTAGACCAATTCTGGAATACAGCTTACCTGTCTGGAACTCGCACTGCATATCAGACATTAATACAATTGAGAGAGTCCAGAATTATTTCACAAGAGTCCTCCACTCCTCTGCTCGCAATAAAATACCTTATTCCACCAGACTTGAAATATTTGGATTAGACAATTTACAACTACGTCACCTCCGATCTGATCTAAATGTAGTTCATAAAATCATATACCAAAATGTCCTTCCTGTAAATGATTACTTCAGCTTCAACCACAACAACACAGAAGCACACAACAGATACAAACTTAACATAAACCGCTCCAAACTTGATTGTAAAAAATACAACTTCAGCAACAGAGTGGTCAATGCCTGGAATACATTACCTGACTGTAGTTTCTTCCCCAAACCCCCAAAACTTTAACCTTAGACTGGCTACTGTTGACCTCACCCCATTCCTAAGAGATCTGTAAGGGCCGTGCATAAGCGCACCAATGTGCCTACCGTCCCTGTCCTAATGTCCCCATGCATTCGTAACCATCTCATGTACTCATAACCATGTTTATACATTTTATGTATTCACAATCATGTTTATACTTTTTCTGTAATCATATATATGCTTGACAAAATAAATAAAATAAATAAATAAAAGGCCACATTTAATTTGTGGCTCAGCCTTCAAAGCACACATCGCACCAGGTTTCTAGAAAGCCCTTGTAGACCAACCTGCTGGAGAGCATTCCGGTAGCTAGGAATCGTGGTTCTACACTGGCAAAAGCATCGCGGTTTGTTGACCTTCATTACCTGCTCCTTACAATATAATAAATGCTTCTCCCTGGTTGTTGTTGTTGTTGTTGTTGTTTGACATTAAATCAATCAGTATCGTTCAAGTACACTTGCCCAGCTAATCCATAATGTACATGTCACACATGGGATGTGTGAGTACAGGTTGTAAATCACTTTGTCGTAATTTTCAACCATTGTTCAGTGAACGGTTATAAGTCAAGGACCACCTGTACATTAGACTTGCAATAGAAGCTGTTGGTATCAACAGTTGAATAAGCTCTTCAGGAGCCCAGCAAAGAGTTAATTAGGACTATCCCATATCCAGGTTGCAAAACTGCATGTTTAGCCTGCTGCCATCTAGTTCTGTAGCATTGCATTCGACAGAACTTGATATTTGGGAAATATATTTCATGACACTCCTGGAGCTGACTATCAGCATCCTTGTGTCAGATCTGTGGTTCTGCCATTTCTTCAGGGGAAGGAGGGACCTGGGTCACATTATATTGTATACTTGCTCTAACCCCTATGTATCCTATATCCTGTGCCTTATTGATTTATACCTTTTTGCCTGGCGCCACAGTGCTCTGGGTATTCGCACCTTTCGGGGAATGTAAGGGGAGGGAGGGCCATGTGGGTTGCATTGGCTGAAAGCCAGCAGAAGATGATCCTGAGAAAGTTCCCTTATCGCATTCTCAGGGAGGCCAGTACAATAACATCTTCACACCTGCGGATTGGCTGAATCCACATCGGACTGTTGGGCGGGGTCTCTAATTCCTTAATTCTAATTGTATTGGCTGAGGGATCTCAGAGCCTGCTTTTTTTTCATCCTGCTATCACCCCTGTTCAATAAATGGTTCCTTTTGAAATGCTAAGTTTCAAGAGTCTTTACTTTCTTGAATAAGGAGGAGAGGCTGGACCTTACACCATGATTTCCTTCACGGTAGTTTGAAATCATCCGGGTTTTCAAACAATAAATTGTTGAGACTTCTGGTCCACCATCCGTTAGATATGGATATGTCACAGATAACCTATGAATTTCTCCCTTAAGACCAATAAACTATTTCTTAGCAAACTTTGAGCATTTTAATAGTATATTAACCAGCACTATGATACCACTGCTGATTTTAAATCACAAGCTTCTTGTACACTATTTGAACTTTACTGCTATACTTGGACAGACACACAGACAGGCAGACACACAAAGAGAGAATATATATTTCAACTCAAATCCATTGTATAGTTTTTCTATCTCAAGGTATCTTTTCTTATTTCTCTTCTTTAAAGAAATTCAAGGACAATAATAGCTATAATATTCGGTGTGACATAATGGTCAGAAGCAATCAAGGGTTCTGAATGAGTAGTACTAATTTGATGCAGATTATTCAAATTAAGTCAAGAGTCCTTAGCATAACATGTTTTGTGTTTCATCAAATCATTGGTTACCTGCTTAGAACTTCTTTATACTGATGCAAATGAGTTCAATTGGACTTACATGGACTGAGTATTTTAATCACTGCAATATGCTTTGGAGTATTTTGATTTTAACATCTTTTGTCACCTAATGGAATTATAATTATTTTTAAAGGTTACTTTTCTGATTTCATAGCAGAGCCATACAGGCTGTGATCTAGTTCAAGATTATTCACTGTATTAGTCATTAAATTTGTCATGTTACCTAATGTTTTAGACTCCTGATCAATAAGGAATTTTCCAACATCACAACTAAGACTCTCCAAAATCTTAGCTATTTTAAACATAAATTTTAATTGAAGAGTGGCATCTATTTAACAAACCAATCATAGCTACCTTTATGTACCTCTTGCTTATTTGAACCTCTGGGAAATGGAACTTCATTGTTAGCACATACTGTTAATGATTTTTAAAAATCAATTTTAATTTAGTTATTTGCAGCAAACACAGGAACTAACTAAATCTTGCATGCTCACCCTTTATATTTTGCTATGCTTTGTCCTTTATTTCTACTCCACTTGTGGATGAGGAATCATTGCAAGACAGTCTTTTCTTAAAATTCGTGTCAAACTTTCTTTGCAAAATGAGACATATTGGCCAACAGAGAAAAATTATGGAGAAGCAAAACACAATGATATATAAATGAGGGGAAAAGATGTTATATGTATTCTTTGTGAAATACATGTACTAAAATATAGCCATGGTCCAGAAAGATTGAAATCTTGTTATCAATTTCCCCGAAAATATGACATGTCCTGATATTAAGCTCAACAGGGCTTTCCAGGGCATGCGCTGAAATAAGCCCCCCCCCCCAATAAGCCCCAACTACTTTCCGGGGAAAGGGGGGGACATGCCACATGCACCCGGGCTAAGCCCGCTCAGGGGCAACAGAGGCAGCCACTCCCTCGCCCAGTGGCCGCCCCCAGTATGCGTTGCTCCCATTTGTTCCAAGCCCCCCATCTTTTCCTTGGAAAGAAGGCAGCAGCAGCAGCAGCAACTCACCCAGTGGGAGGAAATGTTTGGTGTCCATGTCCGCAATTTAACTCATGCCCAGCGGCATGGCGCTCTGTAGTGATCGGCGGCAGGAAAGAGCCGAGGCAGCAGGAGGGCCCCACTATGGAGGCTGCCAAGAGAGTCGCCTGCTGAGCCAGAGGTGCAGGGAGGTGGATCCTGGGGCACGCAGGTGGAAGGGCACTTTTGCGTCTCTCCACGTTGCGCTGGCAGATGGGGGCGGGGCTCTCCCCCCTCCTGGCTCCAGAGCCTCAATCCCTGCCTTGTCTCCTCCTCTTCTCAGGCAGGAGCGCATTTCAAAATGCCACTGGAGGCTGAGCCCAGAGGAGCTGAGCCAGTCCCGTGGGGTTTGCATGATTTGTGTCAGTGCCTGCACGCACCCGCCTCTCACTTGCTCTCTCTCTCTTCCGGCCAAGAGTGCCTGCCACAAAAAGAACAGCTCCTGGTCAGGAGAGAGAGAGCGAGAGAGAGAGCAAGCGAGAGGTGGGTGCGCGCAGGCATCGACACCAGACGCGCACAACCCGCGGGACTGGCTCGGCTCCTCTGGGCTCTGCCTCCAGTGGCATTTTGAAATGCGCTCCTGCCTGAGAAGAGGAGGAGACGAGGCAGGGATCGAGGCTCCGGAGCCACTGCAGCAGCAGGGGGGAGAGCCCCACCCCTCCATCTGCCAGTGTGACGTGGAGAGACGCGAAAGCTGCCAGACTCCAGTAAGATGCCCGGCCCGCTTCATCCACCAACCCACCATGAGAAACGCATCTTACCCGAGTCTGGCAGCTCCATGGCGTCTCTCGGCCGGTCTGTGCAGGGAAACACCTTGCAAAGTACAGAAAAACTTCTCGCTGCGAGAAATTAATTGCTCGCCCTCGCAAGACGTTTTTCTGTACTTTGCAAGGTGTTTCCCTGCACAGACCGGCTGAGAGATGCCACGGAGCTGCCAGACTCAGGTAGGATGCATGTCTCGTGGTCCACCCCGCCTCCTGCACCCAAAAAATAATAAGACCCCCCCCCAATAATAAGGCCAAGGGGGTCAAAAATATAAGACAGGGTCTTATTTCTGGGGAAACACGGTAATTCCCAACTGTAATTGACTTAATCTGCCCATCATTCACTGACACCATTTTTGAAGGAGCAGAAGCGGTCCATTATTTCTCATTTAAGTTTTCATCTCAGTTGACCATGTCATAAAGGGATTTCAGTTAGAAGGATAAACACACTTTTTAGTGTACTACGTGAAAGATTAGGATTGCAGAGTCCTTGATAATGAGCTTGCAGGATATTAGTGACAGATACCATTTAATCGTCCAATAAAAATTTCCATGTGTGAAAGGATAATTGTCCATGTAAACCAGAGACAGAGATAATCACATTATTGCAGATTGCCTCAAATCCACTGAAGTCTGTTTGAGTTCAGCTTCTCATCAAGAGTGCAATAAAGAGAAATCAGGTGATATACAGGCAGGTGTGACCAAGATTTACAGCTTAATATTTATTATATTTATTAGTTAATCTAGTTGTGGTTAATAGTTGTATAATCATCATATTTTCCCCTTTTTTTAGTCTGTTATGATGACTATGTGTAACATAGCAGAGGGGCAGTATTGCTAACAAACAGGAAGCAGCAGGTGAAGCTAGGCAAAATCACATTAGATACCTGTACAATTAGCACAGGCCCCCCCCCCAAGGCTGTGTGCTTTCTCCATTTCTCTTCTCTCTATATACCAATGACTGCATCTCTAACGATCCATCTGTTAAACTACTGAAGTTCACAGATGACACAACAGTGATCGGTCTCATTCGAGACAATGATGAATCCGCATACAGACGGGAGGTTGAACAACTAACCTTGTGGTGCGACCGGAACAATCTGGAACTGAATACACTCACAACCGTAGAAATGGTAAATTTTAGGAGAAACCCACCCATACTTCCACCTCTTACAATACTAGACAACACAGTATCAACAGTAGAGACCTTCAAATTTCTAGGTTCTGCCATATCACAAGATCTAAAATGGACACCTAACATCAAAAACATCATCAAAAAAGCACAACGAAGAATGTTCTTTCTGCGCCAACTCAGAAACCTCAAACTGCCCAAGGAGCTGCTGATACAGTTCTACAGAGGAATTATTGAGTCTGTCATCTGCACCTCTATAACTGTCTGGTTCGGTTCTGCAACCCAACAAGACAGACACAGACTTCAGAGGATAATCAGAACTGCAGAAAAAAACAATTACTGCCAACCTGCCTTCCATTGAGGACCTGTATACTGCATGAGTCAAAAAGAGGGCTGTGAAAATATTTACTGACCCCTCACATCCTGGACATAAATTGCTTCAACTCCTACCCTCAAAACTACGCTATAGAGCACTGCACACCAAGACAACTAGACACAAGAACAGTTTTTTCCTGAACGCCATCACTCTGCTAAACAAATAATTCCCTCAACACTGTCAAACTATTTACTAAGTCTGCACTACTATTAGTCTTCTCATCGTTCCCATCACCCATCTCCTCCCACAAATGATTGTATGACTGTAACTTTGTTGCTTGTATCCTTACAATTTATATTGACTGGTTCCTAATATGATTTGATTACTTATTTGTACCTGGACTATCATTAAGTGTTGTACCTCATGATTCTTGACAAACTTATCTTTTCTTTTATGTACACTGAGAGCATATGCACCAAGACAAATTCCTTGTGTGTCCAATCACACTTGGCCAATAAAATTCTATTCTATTCTATTCTATTCTATTCTATTCTATTCTATTCTATTCTATTCTATTCTATTCTATTCTATTCTGTGTACTGTTTATATCCAACAATTCATAGCAAAATCTAGATAGATTTGAAGTCCTTTCTTACCATTGATTACCGGGGAATTATGTGTAAATCATGACCTTGTATTTATCATTTTTGTTCCTCAACCAGAAAACTACAAGACTCCACTTTTCATGGTCTGTGTGCATGGGGTTGTAGATTGCAAATACATACACAAACAGTGTAGATGCATTCACATAAATTCCAAAGGAGGTTCTCAATCATGACAATTTTAAGATATGTGGACGTCAACTCACAGAATTCCCCAGTCAGCATGCTTGAAGTGCACACATCTTAAAGTTGTCAAAGTTGAGAAACTTGGTTTCAAGAGTGGGAGATCTCCTAAATTAGGCACTCTCTATCCAAATCCCTTCCGGAATGTGAATTGCAGAAATGGGATAAAGATTCAGTAAATAAATCATGTTCCACTCATTCCTTCATGTGACTCATAATAGCTAAATTAGTTATCACATGATAGAGAAACTTAATATGCTGTGCTTCATGGTCAAAGCAATCAAGATACACAGATTTTATTATTATTTATTTTGTTTGTCAAACATGTACAAGATAGCAGGTATTTGTATAAACATAACATAAGCAAAGTAAGTACAGATAAATGAGGACAATAGGACAGTAAGACAGGGACGGTAGGCACAGTGGTGCGTTTATGCATGCCCTGATAAATATTTACCTGATAAATCTGTAGAAATGTCAAACCAACTTGGAACTAAAGGGAGCAACGCAGGAATAGCAATAGCACTTAGACTTATATGCCGCTTCACGATGCTTTCTAGCCCCTCTCTAAGCAGTTTACAGAGTCAGCCTATTGCCCCCAACAATCGTCGTACTCATTTAACTGACCTCAGAAGGATGGAAGGCTGAGTCAACCTTGAGCCAGTCAGGATTGAACTGCTGGCAGTGGGCAGTGAGTTAGCTTGCAGTACTGCATTCTCTCCACTGCCACGGCTCTGGAATGCATGTGAACATGGCAAAATCAAGTCATGTTTGTGATCTGGAAGAGGATTATCTGGAAATAATCATCGACCTTTGCTAAAAATCATCTCTCATCTACCTCAGCCAAAAGAGCACTGGATCACTGTTAAAATGCGATTACCAAGAAATAATTTTTGAAAAAAGATACGTCTTGGGATTTATAATACAAACATGGAATAAATGAAACCAGACAGATACATCCATTCCAAGTCTTGTCGGTCACAATTTTAGGTTGAATATGAAGAAGTAATTTAGGAATTTCTCAAGTTCGATAAAATAAATAAAATAAAATAAAGAGAAAACAAGGATTATATCAGATTATGGCTTCAAAATCTAAAGGACTGTTTGGACAAAACTCAACCACACTGTTTTGTGCGGCTGTTGATAAAAATAGGATTGCCAACATGATCACCAACATCCAATGACAGATATGGCAGAAGAAGAGGAGGAGGAGGAGGAGGAGGAGGAGGAAGAAGAAGAAGAAGAAGAAGAAGAAGAAGAAGAAGAAGAAAACGATCTGTCCAGGGGTGGGTTGCTCTCTTACCTCGCTGCCGGAGCCATGCGCGTGCATCTCCATACTTCGGGAGGGGCGTGCGCTCACCACGCACGTGCGCCCCCTCGCACAATTTTGCTTTCGCACATGTGCGGAGGCAAAATCGCACCGAAATCTCATGTGCACGCGTGTCCCCTCATGAGATTTTGGCGTAATTTTGCTTCTGCGCATGCGCAGAAGCAAAATCGACCCAAAATCACCCAAAAAAATGGCAACGCGCGTGGTGGACCGGCAGAGAGGGCTCCGGAGCGGTTGTGCAACCGGCCACCCACTACCGGAGCTGTGCACCGGGCAGCTCGGCAGGAACCCACCTCTGGATCTGTCTCTGTGTGTACATATTTATCCAAATACCTCTAAAACCTCTCCAGTTCCTCTTAAAGGAAAATAAGAAGGGAATGTTAAAGTTACAACTCGGGCAAATAGATAGGATAGATTTTAAGTGAAAAACTGAAACAAGCAGAGATATAGAAGGTTTCTCACAGTCTCCATTCAGGTAGAGAACTCCAAAGTAAAGTCACTGCCCTTTTTTTTCTTTCCCCTCTGATGCACACTTTTGCTTTTCCTCTTCTTTTCCCTGCCTCCTTTTCCTATTATCTTTATTTTCATTTGTATTTTATCTGATGATAAATTTCAACAACATTTTAACAAAGAGTAACTATAAGCTACCCTCCCTCACTGAAAGTTTGATCTCTACTGGAGGTGGTATAGAACTGCACCAGCATATAAATCCTCACACTAAGATCTCAGACATTTTTCTCTTATTAAATGGGATCAAGAAGGACAGGTGTTCAGCCTACATGCCAGGTTATACAGATGGTGACCTACACAGGTGGCAGCTTGAATTTAGATCAGTGCAATTGAATGCTGGGCAGAAAAAGCCTCCTGAATTTTGTTCTGTCTGTTTTCACTGAGTTTGGGGAAAGAGGGTTTGCTTTCAAAATTTCATCCCAGAAGAGAAGTTTGATGACATTTTCACAGGGAAGGAATGGGGTTTTCTACACTTCCTTAGCAGGGAGCCAAGCTGGTACTGCAGATGTGTGAATGTCCTCTTTTTCACTGTATAATTTTTATTTAGTTATCATTTATTTATATGCCGCTCGTCTCGTGGTTTGAAGGGACTCTGAGCCGCTAATAATCCTCCCAGAGCTGCAGATTTTCTGCCTTTCAGTGGAATCAAAAGAGTCGTGACAGCATCCCCACAATTATGGGGTTGACATTTGGGCGCTTGGCAACTGACATGGAACTAGGAGAGTTACGGTGTTCTGGGCTCACGTGGTCCCCACCTGTGGTTTCCCCAGCCAGTTTCCCACCAGCAAAGTCCCTGGGGGAAGCCAGATTTGCTTAACAACCACACGATTCACTTAACAACTGGGGTTATTTGCTTAGCAACCGTGGCAAGAAAGCTCATAAAATCAGACATGACTCAATTCATCAGCACCTTCCTTAACAATGGTCCCAATCGTGCCCATAAGCCTGCATTGGACTTTTTCAGACTGTAAAGTGCAAATGAGACACACACACACACACACACACACACACACACACACACACACACACACACACACACACACACACACACCTCTGCTCCCTCTGGCCATTAGGCAAGTTCTTTTAAAAAAAACGCTACCCATAGAAAAGTCAAACTTTCAGGCTCTCTGAGAATAAGGCAGAACAACAAAGGAGAACCTATTTGGGGGGAGGGGATTCGAGACACTTTTGGGCCAACATTAATTTGGAATGCATCATTGGAGAATCTCACCAGTCATCCACTCTAACATCTCTCTGACTGTAGGGAACTATTTCTCCAGGCTCCCCAGTGTGTTTTAGATTGAACATTTATATAAAAGGGCCTAAAGAAGGATTATAAACCTACCTTTCTCTTAATTACGTGCTCTAACCCAATGGGCATGTCTGTTGAACCAACGTCTCTGCCTGGCAATGCATTTGAGTGCCAATACAGAGCTCTGTTTGGGAACGACAACCCTTGATTAGGTAATCAGACTGAGTTCATTTGTTCTTCCCTTATTTAACTAACAAGTTATTTATTTACACCCTCTCCGGTTCTCCATCTCCCTGGGAAGCTCAATCTGCATTTCATTGAATGATGGTTGCGTTTAGTCTGTGGAGACAGGCAATAAGAGGGAAGCTACAAAGCTCACCACCGCATGCGGGTCTCGGCTTTGAACGAGCAGAATAAATAGAAAACCAATTTTAACTTTTAATTATTTATACAATTTAATTTTAATATAAGAGCTGGAGGGAACAATTAAGGTAAAGTTGGGCAAACGCATTTCTGGATGGGAAGCCTTCTTTTTCTCTAAGAACACTGAAAGCTTGCTGCTCCCACTTTAGTCTCCAACAACACTGCAGCACAGAAAGATGGGGCACATTTTCTGGAAGTGATTTGAATTAGGATTTCAGATCAAGATGAGGATTTTTAATGAGGAATCAAATGTGCAGGAAACAAAGTTCAGACAAAACAAAATCAGAAACAGAAACAGGATAACAAAGTTTGGAGAGAGACCTTGGAGGTCTTCTAGTTCAACCTCCTGCTCAAAGCAATGTGCTCTACACGAGGCTACACTTGAAAAGTATCCAGAAGCTTCAGTTGGTGCAAAGTATGGCCATATGGACAATCTTAGGCACCCAAAGAACAGTGCAGGTGGCAACTTCTCTGCCTAAGCTGTGTTGGCTGCAGGTTTGCTTCTGGATCCAATTCAAGGTGTTGGTTGTGATGTTTAAAGCCCTACATGGCCTGGGCCAAGCTACCTATTAAACTGTCTTCATTCTGTTACCCATCCCACCCAATAAATGAGATCAGTGGCTCGTGTGGTTAGGACACTGGGTTGGAGGTAAGCAAGCCCACGTTCAAGACCCGGGTGCTGCCGTGGGTGGGATGGGGTTGTGCTCCCATCCTTCACTCCAGCTCCTGCCAGGGACATGAAAGGAGCCCCCTACTGGGTGTCCCCTGGACAACGGTGGTATCACTGGCTAATCCTTTCAAATCGGAAGCGCCTCGGAAGCACTCCTGACATGAGTGCAATCCCAGCCAAGGTATGTTGCGGACTCTATCAGCCAAAGAATTCTGACTGGGGGGGGTGTCCAGGAAAAGAGCCTTCTCTGCAGTTGCCCCCACCCTGTGGAAAACTCTCCTTCCAGAGGTGACGCCCTGACACTTTCCTGTTTAGTTCAAAAATAGATGGGACAACCATTTGACTGGGATGGTATAAGGTCTCCTGCCTTGAGTCGGGTGTTGGACTAAAAAGCCTCTGTGGTCCCTTCCATCCCTATGACTCTATGTTCTATGTTTATTATCATTTCAATTTAAATAGAATTATCTTACTTTTGAAAGTATCATTTTACTACTTCACTGCCCCTTTCTCTTGTTGTTTGTATGTACGTTGAGAGCTTCTGCACTGGAGACAAATTCCTTGTGTGTGCAATCACACTTGGCCTATTCTATTCTATTCTATTCTATTCTATTCTATTCTATTCTATTCTATTCTATTCTATTCTATTCTATTCTATTCTATTCTATTCATTGTGGTGCTTTATCACTCAATGGAGAAGAGACTGGACAGCCATTTGTCCAGAATGGTATAGGGACGTGATGGCAAACCTATGGCACGTGTGCCAGAGGTGGCACGCAGAGCCCTCTCTGATGGTACGCAAGCTGTCACCCAGTTCAGCTCCACTGTGCATGCACACACGTCTTCCACCGGCCAGCTGGTCTTTAGGTCTCTGCCGCAACACGCGGGGGCATGCGAGGGGGCACGCGCGCACCTCCATGGGGAGCGCATGCACGGGGCATGTGTGTGCATTGCATTTTGGGGCTTAGGCGCACATGCGTGCATTCACATGCACGTGCATGTGCTTTGGGCACTCAGTCTGGAAAAGGTTAGCTATCACTGGTATAGGGTCTCCTGCTTGAGCAGGAAGTTGGACTCGGAAGACCTGCAAGGTCCTTCCAACTCTACTACTCTGCTCGTACTCCTATTTTAATCTGATCTACTCTACTCTACTCTACTCTACTCTATTCTGTCCTATCCTACCCTACCCTACCCTATTCTGCATTCTATTTCATTCTCTCCTAAACTATCTTTGAGGTAGGATTTAGGCTGAGAGCAACTGACACCATTTCAATGTAAGGTTATTCCCCTCTTTTGGTCAGTCTCTATGCCAGTCTATTTCTGAGTAGTCAAGATGATTGCTCTAGAATAAATGTGATTATGGACTGAAGCCTGCATGCTCTCTAGAGGAAATGTCTGCAAACTATGATTATTCTGCGGTCATCTCCTAGTGTGGCTTGTATTGAAAGCACATCCCCCAGTGAGCGGATAGGTAAAATAAGATCAAAAGAAAAGCTTTCCCTTTTTCAAAAGGGGGTCATTAATATCTTTCCTCATCTGCTGTTCATGTTGTCATGGAAACAGCAGAAAATTGATTCCAAATTTTCCGTGGATACATCTATCTGGTTGCCTGTTTATTGATAGTAATCAACCTAAAAATGGGACATTTTGCTTAAAAGAGATAAATCAAACGCCATCTTTGAGAGAGACATTGGCAATACTGATAGTTTAACTTGTAAAATATGAATGTAAAGTTTAAGCCATCTGTAACATCTATTTTCAACATGTTTTAAAACTTACCAGACTAACTTTCTGCAATTCAAATCCCTCTAAAGTGTTGACTTTAATTCTAGTCAAAATTCAATCCAGGAAGATTATATTAAGCTAGGAATATGACCATTACACATATTCATCTTTTTTCAGTCTGTTCCTGGCTCTGATGAATACAGTTGTTCATAATCAGATGGGGGAGCTCTATCAGAGAAGGCACATGTCAGCTCTTATCAAACAAGGCCCTCTTGTTGGTCCTCAGAGTTGGACCATCTCAATGGTAGCATTTGACCTATGGAGCAGTATCCCCCGGAGATTTAGATGGCACCAACCCTGTTTTCTTTCCTCCCTCCCTCCCTCCCTCCCTCCCTTCCTTCCTTCCTTAATTTATTTGCCACCCATTTTGCCATAAGGTTATTCTGGCCAGTTTACAACATTAAAAGAGATAAAATTGTAACAATAAGAGTGGGAGATTATAATTAAATGATTTAATTAATTAATTTAATGCTTCTGCAAGCATTGAACTCTTAGCTGTTTCTCCAAACATTCAAATCAAATGTTCAGTCTTAGTAAATTATTTGATATAACACTGTCAAATAATTTACTAAGACTGTATTATTATTATTATTATTCTCATCTTTCCTAGTACCTATCTCTTCCCACTTATGACTATAACATGTTGCTTGTATCTTTCAATTCATATTGTTTTTATTTGTTTCCTAGTACGATTTGATAGCTTATTAGTAACCTTGACTATCACTAAGTGTTGCATCTTTTTATTCTTGATGAATGTATTTTATTCTCCTTATGTACACTGAGAGCATATACACCAAAGACAAATTCCTTGTGTGTCCAATCATACTTGGCCAATAAAGAATTCTATTCTATTCTATTCTATTCTATTCTATTCTATTCTATTCTATTCTATTCTATTCTATTCTATTCTATTCTATTCTATTCTATTCAGATGTGCTTTGGTGTGGGCTTATAGTGTGTGTGTGTGTGTGTATTTTCTCCTTGTTCACCATCCAGAGTCCTCCTAAAGGTTGCCAACCAGTTTTTGACACAGCAAAATTGCTATCTTGGCAGTTAAGGCAAGCAGGTGAAGGAGAAAAGGAATAGTAGAATTTGCCTGATGGTATCAATAATGTAATGTGTATATTTTTTTTGATAATTTGGCTAATTATGCTAAAATTTGTCCTCTACGTTGTATTTATTTATTTATTGATTGATTGATTGATTGATTTATAGATTTGTATGCCGCCCAACTCCTGGGGGACTCTGGGCGGCTACCAACATGTCAAATACAAAATCTAAAAAAAAACAGTTAAAAGCAAATTAAAACAGAAAAACCAATTTAAAAATGCATGCATACTCCTTTCATGGGCCGGAACTTAACCTTGATATTCCCAAGCTCAACAGTCCCACGCCTGATGGACGAGCCAGGTCTTGACTGCCTTACGGAAGACCAGTAGGGTGGAGGCAGTCCGGATCTCCGGGGGTAGCTGGTTCCAGAGGGCCGGAGCTGCCACAGAGAAGGCTCTCCCCTGTGGACCCGCCAGCCGACATTGTCTGGATGATGGGACCTGGAGGAGACCGGCTCTGTGGGATCTCACTGGTCGAAGGGAGCTGTGCGGTAGGAGGTGGTCTCGGAGGTAGCCTGGTCCTGAGCCATGTAGGGCTTTAAAAGTGATAACCAACACCTTGAATTTTGCCCGGAGACCAATGGGAAGCCAGTGCAGCTTGCGGAGAATAGGTGTAATATGGGTGTACCTGGGTGCCCCCATGATAGCTCGTGCGGCTGCATTCTGGACTATTTGTAGTCTCCTAATATTCTTCAGTGGTAGCCCCATTAGCCATTTTTATGTATTAAGTCATAAAGGTTAAAACATTTAAATATTATTATTAGTTTTTAAGATTTAAAATATTTTTAAGATTTAAATTTTAATGTACTAGTTTTAGATTTAAATAATGTCTTGTTTTAAAATACATGCATGAACTGCTGTTATATATAATATTTATTCAGTAAACTATTTAGTGATTTGCTAAAAATGAATGAAATGAATGTTGACTTACCTGATACGCTCTTTCTCATCAGGAGGAGCCAGCAGTCAGGATGGGTTGTCTCCGCCCACCAGCAGTTGAGGACCGAGTCACTTTTTTTCTTTAAGTCCCTGGATCCGCCCTCTGACGAATCCGAAGGGAAGACTCGATGTGGCGAAAACGGTAGAACCAATGGACGTATCATCCTAACTGTTTGTTGACTGGTTCGTAAGTTGCCGAAAACAGGTGTAATAAAAACTAACGTAAAATTGTTTTTTTTTTTTACAGGAAAAGGAAACTTGAAGACTCTGGAGGAACCCGGTGGTCACTGAAAGGCCACTGTCCTAACCAGTCGAAACAGAGACCCCTCCGTGGTGATGCAAGGGAAAAACGCGAGGATGACAGGGAGGGAGCTGACTGCTGGCTCCTCCTGATGAGAAAGAGCGTATCAGGTAAGTCAACGCTCATTCTCCATCCTCTGAGGAGCCAGCAGTCAGGATGGGAGATACCAAAGCAGTATTACCCATGGGAGGGACAGTAGAATCAAGCGTTGGTGTTGAGTACTCTTTGCAGCACCCTGCGTCCGAAGGCAGCATCAGCTGATGCGTATTTGTCGATCCTGTAGTGTCTAATGAATGGAGTAGGAGACGCCCATGTCACTGCCCTACAGAGGTCTTTCAGTGGACATTGAGTTGCCCAGGCGGCGGAAGTGGCTGCACTGCGTGTGGAATGCGCTGTAATGCCCGCAGGCCGCTGAAGTGAGGCCATGTCATAGGCCTTTGCAATAGCCCCCCTGATCCAGCGGCCGATAGTCATGGATGAAGCTTTGAGGCCCATTGATTGGGGCAAAAAGGTAACCAGGAGCGCTTCTGTTCTGCGGAATGGACGCGTGCGGCTGATGTAAATGCGCAGGGCCCTGCGGACGTCTAATGTGTGCCAGATCCGCTCGGAAGGATGGGACGGGGGAGAGCAAAAAGACGGTAAAACGAGTTCCTGCGCACGGTGGAATGAGGAGTTTACTTTCGGGATGAAGGAGGGATCCAAATGGAGGACGACTCTGTCGGCGTGGAAAATGCAGAGGTCGTCTCAGACGGAAAGAGCTGTGAGCTCAGAAATCCTGCGAGTCGAGGTAATGGCGAGGAGAAATGCGACCTTGAGGGATAGGTGTCTGAGAGAAGCATCCCGCAACGGTTCGCATGGAGCCTCCGTCAATGACTGTAGTACCCTGGGGAGATCCCAGGTGGGGTACCAGTGAATAGCGGGGGGGGGGTGACAGTTGGTAACCCCTTTTAAGAACCGGCGGACATTTGGTATGTGAGACAAGGAGTCCCAATGGCCGCACGACAGGACTGAGGACAGAGCCGCAAGTTGGTGGTGAAGGGTGTTGGGTGAGAGGCCTTTATCCAAACCCCATTTGAGGAATCGCAGGACCATTGGAAGAGGTACGTTAAGGGGGGAAATACGCTGTGAGGAATACCAGGAACAGAAGGCCTGCCAGGTCGCCGAGTAGATGTGTTCTGTAGACGGGCGGTGGGAAGCCTGGATGTAGAAGATGACGTCCGGGTCGTAAAGTTGGCACCTCAGGCTGCTCTGCTCAATTGCTAAGCGGTCAGTTGGCACCACCGGGGGTCCAGGTGGAAGATCTCTCCCTGGCTGAGAAGAGTCGGGAGAGGGGGTAGTATCCAGTGGTCCATCACGGAGAGAGCCACAAGCTCGGCAAACCAGGGTTGCCGGGGCCAAAACGGTGCAATTAAGATTAGTTCCGCTTCCTCCTGGATCAGCTTCCTGAGGACCAGGGGTAGGATGGGAAGGGGAGGGAAGGCATAGAGGAGACCCTCGGGCCACCGGCAGAGTAAGGTGTTTATTTTTATTTATTTATTTATTTTGTTATTCTTATATGCCGCCCAACTCCCGAAGGTCTCAGGTGTTGGTCCCCTCCAACCCCTGTGTCTGGTACCTGGTGTAGAATCGCTGTAAGTGTGAGTTCTCCGGAGTCACTAAGAGGTCCACAATCAGGGTGCCGAATTTCCTCGCAATGGATTGGAATACTGAAGGATCCAGGCGCCACTCGGCTTGGTCCACCATCGATCGACTCAACCAGTCCGCCTGGACATTGGCCACCCCGGAGATGTGTTCCGATGTCAGGGACAAGAGGTGGCATTCCGCCCATAGACTGATCTTCCTCGCCTCATCCATCAGAGTCCAGGAGTGGGTTCCCCCTGACGATTGATATGCGCCTTGGTGGTGATGTTGTCTGTTAGCAGGAGCACGTGAGACCCCGCTATCAGGTGTTGGAAATGCTTGAGCGCGAGGAATGCAGCGTGCAGCTCGAGCCAGTTGATGGAGCACCTGGCTTGTGCCTCTGACCACAGACCTTGTGCCGTGGTGCCCTCGCAATGAGCGCCTCATCCTGAAAGGCTTGTGTCCATTGTTACTGTGATGGGCTCCTGAAGAAAGAACAGGGTGCCTTTTGCGAGAGCGGGTGAGCGCCACCAGGTGAGGGAGCGTCGAACCAGTGCAGGCAATTGGACTTTGTGAAGGGATGATCCGCGTCCGGCCTTCTGAAACGGAAGAAGGAACCACTGCAGTTCCCGGGCATGCAACCTTGCCCATGGGGTTATGGAGATGCTGGAGACCATTTTGCCTAACAGTGAAGATAGGGTGAGAAGTGGGGAAGATACCACCCCTTGAACCTGTGTGGCTAAATCCCTAAGACTATGTTGTCGGTCCTGGGATAGGAATACCCTGCCTGCTGAGGAATCAATTACGGAACCCAAATGGACTATGGACATCGATGGAGACAACTGACTCTTGGAAAGATTAATGGAAAATCCATGTTCAGTCAAAACCTGAGTGACAATCTGAAGATGCTGCTGTGCTAAGGCTTTGGATGGAGCATGCACAAAAATATCATCTAAATAACATTGGACCTTAATTGGGAGAGCCCGAAGGTGACCCGCCAAGATGGAGAGGACCTTCGTGAAGACTCTGGGTGCGGAAGAGAGACCAAAGGGGAGAGCTCTATATTGGAAATGCTTGTCCGCATAGCAGAACCTAAGGTATCGACGGTGCTGGTGCGCAATGGGAATATGCAAATATGCTTCAGTTAAGTCCAGTGAGGCCATGAAGTCCCCAGATCGGATGCAGGCCAAGATGGATTTTAGGGAATGCATCCGGAATTTCCTGTAAGACACGTAACGGTTTAGACGTTTGAAATCTAGAATTGCTCTCCAGCCCCCTGAAGCCTTGGGTACCACGAAAAGAATAGAATAAAACCCCTGGAATTGTTGGTCAGGGGGTACCTGCTGAATCGCCCTAATATCTAATAGGTGCTGTACCGCTTCAGCCATGAGGGCCCGTTTAGTGGGGTTCCTGGCCGTGGGGCACCGGACGAAGGTTCCAGGGGGAAGAGAAAGGAATTAAAGAGACAAACCATGTCAAATTGTGTTGAGAACCCAGGAATCATCTGTTGTAGATTCCCAGTAATCAGCAAAGTATTGTAATCGACCCCCAATGGGAGCGTCTGAAAGGGCGAAGGATCTACTACTTCCCTCATTTGGCAGGGCACCCGCTGGCGCCTCCGTGGGATTGCCATCTAAATTGTCTCCCCCTCCTGGCCCTGTCCTGATTGGGACGGAACCTACCCGCATACTGACCTGGGGTTCGGGGGAAACTGGAGCCCTGGTCAGTGTGGCGAAAGGGCCGCCTGAAGTAGGGGGTCTGTCGTGGGAGGCCTCTGCGAGAGAGTGATGGTAGAATCTTCCGTTTGTCTCGCGATTCGATGAGGAATGGGTCGAGAGAGTCTCCGAAGAGCTGCTTGGCCTTGAGGGGCTTGGATGCTAGGCACCATTTGTGACAAGTTTCCACAGGCCATTGCTTGAGCCAGTGCATGGGCCATTGCTTGAGCCATCGCTTTAGATGCAAACTTTGATGTATACAAAGTAGAATCTGCTAGGAATTGGCAAGTAGCAAAGATTTTGTGAAGATCCTGTTGCGCCAGTATGTTGGTATCAGGGATAAAGTCCTGCAGTTGTTTCAACCAAAGGAGAGCCACTCTGGCAAAGAAGGAGGAAGTGGACGCTGCTTTGATGGCCCAGGCAGCAGCTTGGTGAGCACGCACCAGGGCCCGTTCCACCTTTCGATCTTCAGGTTTGAGGTTTTCCTCCGATTCACCAGGGAGGGTGGTCTGGGCGTGCAGCGCCAAGACTGGAGGATCTACTGTTGGGACCTCCAGGAGATCTCCCAGTTCAGAAGCCACGTTGAACAATTGACGTTCGAGGGTGGAAGGGGTCGGCCCAGTTGCCGGAGCTGTCCACTGATTCTTCACTGTATCTAGGAATAGCGAAGGGGCCGGTACGGAATCCGGTTCTGGAGTGACCGAAGAGAAGATAGGCCCCAGAGGCGTATTTATTAATGGCGCCGGGCTAGCGGGTACTGATAGACCAGCGGCAGCCCTGGCCTTGCTTAGGAGGGACTTGTAAAGGTCCAGAGGAAAAAGGGCCGCAGACGGGGGCTGGGATGGGGTAGTTGCTTCATCCTCAGAAAGGTCACCCATAGTGTCCATCTGCGTTCCAGGTAAATCATCGAGATTATCATCTTCAGATATATTGGATAACTGGTCCCCAGCCAGGAACCCAGTGCTGGTTCCTGGTTGTGGGTCCAGCTGGGGAGAAGAAACTCCCGAACCTGGGGGTGGCAGGGAGGCTGCCAAATTCTGGAGATTTGCAGTAATACTGTTCTGGACCGCCATTGCAATCCATTGTTGGATTAAGGTTTGATCGAATGGGAGGGCATGTGCCACCTGGGCTGGAGCCGAGGTAGGTGAAGGCCTGGTTTCTTGGGCATTAGATGGAGAAGAGGGCTGGGCCAACCCTGGTTCTAGGCCTAGGATGGGAGTAAGGCCCTGAGTAGCCTCCTGGCCTGTAGCTGTGGAGGCTGGCATTCCCAATCCCCCTGGGCCCCATAGATTTGGTGAGATCTGGGGAAGGGCCGTGGCTTCCAGAGAAGGGGCCCCTTCAGGGCGGCTATCGTTGGCCTGGGAAACATTTTTAGACTGAGCAGCCCTATCATGAATCTTCTGCAGGGCACGATCCCTGCGCTGCTCCGCCCTTGTGGACTCCACCCTGCATGGCTGAGAAGAAGAGGAGGCCGCTGCCTCGTCATCGTTGGGCCTGTTTGTTTTTTGCTTTCTCTTCCCCCCCCCCCGGTTTGGAGGAGGTGGGTGGCATTCCTTTTGCCATTCTGCTTTTTTGTGTGCCTGTTGTTTCCCCTTTAGGGTGACTAATGAGGGTGTTAATGGCCGAATTGCAGGGCCTCCCCCCCCTGCTCCAAGGCAAAGGTTTCCTCTTTTTTTCTCTTGGCTGCCCCGGTCTCTGGATCTTGAAAAGGAAGCGGCCGGAAGATAATTAGCCTCCGTGCGAGCGCTACTCGCTCGAGTCCAAGCCGCTCGACTTTGGCGCCAAATTTAAGCAGGAACGTGCCGCAAGCGAGGCTCAGCAGCAGGCTCCAGACGGCGGCAATCGGCTGACTCGCTGTGCCGTTGCAGGCGGTTTCGCTTTCCCTCTGGACGAAAGGGCCGTGGGTGGCAAGCGGCAAACTCGCTCTTCGCTCCACATGGCAGTAAGCGAGGGTGCAGCGACGGGATGAGCCCTTCGCGGCCAGAGCCGGAGCAAGCTCGAACGGCTATGAAGTTGCTGGCCGTGGCCGCGGAGCGAGCGATCGTCGGGTGGATGGGGGGGGGGGGTTAGGCCAAGGGCCCAAAGCCCACATGGCAGCCTAGGCTGAGAGCCTTAACGTGCTTTCCACTCTCCCTCGCTCACAATAAAGTAATGGACAATAATTGAAAAACAAATAAATAAAGGAATTTAAATTACGACCTGAGACTCTGAGTGTAGGAACCAGCAGTTGGGATGAGGAGTTTTCGCCACATCCTGTTCTGCTGAGGACGAGTCAGAACTGGGGGTCCCAGAGGGCGGATCCAGGGACTTAAAGAAAAAAAGTGACTCGGTCCTCAACTGCTGGTGGGCGGAGACAACCCATCCTTACTGCTGGCTCCTCAGAGGATGGAGAATATTAATGAGTATAGAATGAATGAATAATAAACTGCAGGAGAACTCAGAATACCAATTCCTGTGACAATCTAGAGAACCACTACATCTTTCTCTCTCCCTCCCCCCCCCTCTCTCTCACTTTCACTTTCGCTTTTGCTCTATCTCTTTCTGCTTCTCCTTCTCCCTCTCCTCCCACTCTCTCTTTCTCTCTTTCTCCCAATCTCATGTTGCCATCTAGAGATTTTGTAAAGCTTTTCTTCTCACATCTCTAGCCATGATTATGATTTCCCTGCCATTGTGGCTACACATTCTGAGAGCTGTAACCCCACCTCATCTGGAAAACAGCCCTGGTTGAGGAAAACTGGGCACATACTAATAGTACACTCCCAACACAACCAAAGTGGCATCATTTATGCATGGAAGATACAGATCTGTAGGCTTGGGAGAACATTAAGCCTTCCAGAAGGCCAAAAAATTTTCTGGGATAGTTAGACCAGAAGTCACGACCAGAGCAGTAGTGGGTTCTAAATCCCGTCGCTACCGGTTCACGCATGCGCCATGCTTCTGCACATGCGTAGAAGCGTCCTGGGTGGGTGGGCGGAGCCTCTCACCAGTGCCGCTACCAGACGCCAAACCGGGAGCAACCACCACTGGACCAGAGGTATGCCAGGGCTACAGAGCTGTAGTCTATATCGGGGCAGGATTGTTTCCTGTGATCCCAAGTAGATTTGATATTTTTCAATTCATGGTATTATAAATTGAACGACAGTCCAAGAACCATTGAAAAGAGATCAGTTAACACTATAAACTGAAAAATGTTCTAAAGATATTCTCTCATAACTGAAAGACACAGAAAGAAAATTACACCGGAGAAGAGCTGTGAGACTTTGCAAGACTCATATTGGACACGCCTATGAAAATGAGCCTCTGAAAAACTGTAAATGATACTCTAGTTTCCTATCTGGAAAGTTGAAAGCATTATTCCTCTGAAAATCCAAAATTAACTTCCCTGTCTTTCCCCCCCCCAGACAATTCACCAGTTTCATTCACAGTTGTCTCTCAATCCCAAATTAGATAGAAGTGAATGGGTTATTTAATTGATTCTGTAGTGCCATACATAAAAAAAAATTAGGGGGAAAAAGTTACAGACTAGAAAAGCTTTGGAATGGTTTCAAAACTGCCCTTTGAATTTCTGAAACAAATCTTAGCGTTACAAAGCAGAACACGGCTTAAGGCAGATGGTGAGGTGGAAATGGAGGTTTCGCTCGTTCGTCCTTTTGGCTGAGAATTTTGGAGGCAAAGCAAATTCATTTTCTGGGAACCGTTTTTGAAGTTACATATCCTGAACTTCACAACAGCAGGTTTTAGAGTTCAATGTACATTCCGCTAGAGTAACACTCTCATTGATTTTAATAGATCTGGATTGCACCTGCAGAGAAGAAAATGGAATTCCTTACGATGAAAAACACGTTTTTGCTTGCAGCAAAAAGCAGCAGCATTCATGAGTACAGCACCACTCTACAATTCCCAAAAAAGAAAAGCGAGGCTCTATCTGCAGCGGTTTAGAAATGTAGTGTTGTGTGAAGTGTGGGCGTTGCCTTCAATGTATGGTTAACATTACCAATTATAAAATGATTTCCAGAGATTCCACCAGGAACATTACGCGCAGATCAGAAGGCAAAGTTTGATAAAAGTTTAACAACTGTCGATGCAAAATGAATTGCTAAAAGCATAACATTGAAATCTTGACCCGTTTCTGTATGTGAAATGACTGTTCTTAACATAATTGTTGGGTTAATAATAATGGTCCAGTTCAATTCAGGGAAAAACTGTGAGAATGGCAGCAAGGAAGGCGAAGTCTATTCAGTCATAATAGCAATAGCACTAGCAATAGCACTTAGACTTATATACCGCTTCATAGTGCTTTACAGCCCTCTCTAAGCGGTTTACAGAGTTCAGCATATTGCCCCCAACAATCTGGGTCCTCATTTTACCGACCTTGGAAGGATGGAAGGCTGAGTCAACCTTGAGCCTGGTGAGATTTGAACAGCTGAACTGCTGAACTAGCAGTCGGCTGAACTTGCAGTGCTGCTTTTTAACCACTGTGCCACCTCAGCTCCTATAATAATAATAACAGCTTATACCATTGTTTCTCAACTGTAGCCACTTGAAGACATCTGGACTTCAACTCCCAGAATTCCCCAGCCCTCAAGTGGCCAAGGTTGAGAAACACTGGCTGATACCCATCTCTCTTGCAGTATAATATGCAGTTTGGATACCTGGTTAGGCTCCTTTGTTTTTCTTTAATCCATGAACTTGTCAGAGCGTGATGTGGAATGGCAGCATAGGGCAAGGGTGTTTTGTACAGACTCCTGGTAGTTGGGCACTCTGTTATCAACTCCAAGCCCAGAGACGAGACAGCGAGATCCAATTGAAATCAATCCTTTATTTGCTTGAAACTAATGGACAGAATCTTGCCAGACTAAAGCTATAAACTTATAAACTTCTAACCTACTAGATATATTCCTGAAAGATTTTAGGGTGTGGCTCCCCTGAATCTTTTTCCCCTTCTCAATCTAGCTCAGGCCTGTGTAATCTCTTAATCATGCTGGCTGGGCAATTCTGGGAGTTGAAGTCCATGCATCTTACAGTTGTCAAGGTTAGAAACACTGCTTTAGCATGTAGGAATCAAAATTATTTACTGTGTCACTGCTTTGTTATGCCCTTCAGGTTACAAGCCCTTTTTTTCTTTTCTGAAGATTTCAAGGGCTGCACTTGAGTGTTGTCCCTTTAAGGTATGATCCAAGGGTACCACTAATAAACACTCTTAATTTCAGTGAAAGAGAGCCTAGTATATAAGTCCTATTGAAAATAATTTGTTAAGCCAAGTCCAAAGATAAGACAGTCAAATCCAATCAAGTTCAAATACCAATAGCACTTAGATTTATATACCGCTTCACAGTGCTTTACAGCTCTCTCTAAGCAGTTTACAGAGTCAGCCTCTTGCCCCCAACCATCTGGGTCCTTATTTTACCCACCTCGGAAGGATGGAAGGCTGAGTCAACCTTCAACCTGGTGAGATTCGAAGTGCCAAATTGCAGGTAGCCGGCAATCAGCAGAAGTAGCTGCAGTAATACATTCTAACCACTGCGCCACTCTTCCTTTAATTGCTTACACCTAATGGACAGGTTCAAATCCATAGTGCCACGTAACTGGGTGAGCTCCTGTTACTTGTCCCAGCTTCTGCCAACCTAGCAGTTCAAAAGCACATAAAAAATGCAAGTAGAAAAATAGGGACCACTTTGGTGGGAAGGTAACAGCGCTCCGTGTGCCTTCAGTGTTGAGTCATGTCGGCCACATGACCACGGAGATGTCTTCGGACAGTGCTGGCTCTTCAGCTTAGAAACAGAGATGAGCACTGCTCCTAGAGCCGGAAATGACTAGCACACATGTTTGGGGGAACCTTTACCTTTAATGGACAGAATATTGCCGGACTAAAGTTATAACTTTGTAAGCTTCCCAGCATGTTTTGTGAAATTGAGCTTTCTATATCCATCAACATTAGCAAGCCTCAAACGTTCAATTCTACATTACCATTACAAAGAAATTATCGAAAGCATTAACTGCCCTCTCAAAACGAATGCCAACAATAACCTACAATCATTGGAGCAGGCCTGTGAAATGTAGGAGATGCTATCAACCACTTAGCTCTGTGTTCCCACACATCACAAAATAAGCATAGACACAATGGAGCAGCTTTTGTTATAGCACAGAAATCCTCATCCCTTTTCTGTTTCAAGGCAGATTGTGGGGCCCTCGTTCCTCCTGAAATGTACCACTCCTGATGATATTAGGGATGATTTCGGCATGGGGAATTGAGGAAAGTGATGGTTCGATGCACCGAGGAAGAGGCAACATAAGCATGATCCTGGGGAACATTTTGATTGGTGTCTGTGTTGAGAAAGCTTTTGCACTCAGATCTGTTCCTCAGGTCTCATTTCTGTTTTGACACCTGTCCAAGTCCTGTTCCCTCCTGCTCTTGTCTGCTCACTAATTTTTCCTTCACATAAACTTCAGTTCTTCTCTTGACTTTATGATTCCATTCCATTCTAGCAGCAATTTAATTGTTATGTTATTGCTCCTTTTCCTTGTCTGCCAGATATATAATGAGCATATAAACCCTTTCCTTTCTTCCTTCCTTTCTTCCTCCCTTCCCTCTTTCCTTCTCTTTATTTCCATTTCCATCTGTCCATCTCCACATCTTCATTATTTCTACAAACCTTAAAGTTCACTTAACACCCTGGTCTGATTTTGGCTACAAAGCAACTGCCATTCTAGGGCTGTGTTCAGCCTTAAGAGGAACGATAGTAGAAAGTAGTAGGGTGAGCAACTTCATAGACTCAGGAGCCACAACTTGAGCTCCTGAAGAATTCAAAGGTTGCGATCCTTCTCCAGAATCTGCAGGCCTTTCATGATTTCACCCTGCATCAATCCAATTCCAGCCCCCTCAAAAAAGATTTGAAAATGCCCTTCCAGATTAAAAGCATTAGGTGATGTTCTAGCTGAATCAGCTGCATTGCACAATGCTTTGAAAAAAGCAATCCATTTCTTCCCGTCTCTGCATTTTGCTGAACCTTCAGAGACGTTTGGCCTGGTGTCTACAATGTTTTCTCAGTTGATTGTCACAGTGTCCAGCTTTCCGCTTACTGACTGGAACTTTATTGAAACACTCAGTCCAAGAAATCTGAACAAAGTGAATTTCTCAGAGAAGGGACAGATTCTGATGTGCTGTGATTTAAATCAAAATCCTGAGAAGCCAAAAGAGTCTTCATGTGATAGGACCTTTTACTTTTTCCGATGGGGAGGAATTTGAAAAAAAATGGTTTCAGTTTTTAATATTTATTTTTAAAATCCATTTTGTAATTATGATAGAAGGGAGGGGAACCATTTTTGTTACATTGAGTGCTTAAGATTCATCTGCAGATAGATGTAGAGGCAGATGAAATATTTAGACTAAATATGAGTGATGTAAGGGGATACAAGATCCCAAGGAAGGAACATGGGAGATTTGTCAAAAAGTCAATAAGAGTTGAAATACTAAAAAGGACAAGAGATGATGGATAGATACAGTATACTTCTTAATATGGGATTTGCTTAATTAAGGGTTAGAAAATAGAGGTAGAAATTAGAAATTGGGAAAATGTTATTATGTACAGTATACTGCTACATAATATAATGTATTATAATTACTATGCATACTTAAATGTTAGAAGTTGAAAGATTATTACCATGTATACCTAAATAGTATTATTATTGTTATTAGTATTGTGTATAAAGTAAATTGATCCAGACAATACACTGTCCACTAAGCACTTATGTATGTCAAAGAAAAAACTATAAATAAAATTATATTAAAAAAAAGAAATAATTCATGTGCAGAGTTACATTTAAGCAAACGTCCAAGAGAGGTGGGTGGGTTAAGAAATAAGAGACAGACAGACAGACAGACAGACAGACAGACAGACAGACAGACAGACAGACAGACAGACAGACAGACAGACAGATGATACATAGATAGATGATAGATAGATAGATAGATAGATAGATAGATAGATAGATAGATAGATAGATAGATAGATAGATAGATAGATAGATGCAAATGGAGGTTTAAAAAATCTCTGCTCTGCCTCTGGTTCAATGTTTCTGGTGGAATTATTGTGTAGCCTTGATTTACTACTCGGCAGATTGCAAATTCAATAAATAATGGAAATTGCGCTAAGAGTCTACTTAAATTTGGATTGCCTAAGTAAGCCCACGTGCCTTTCATTCTGTCTCGGCTGAACAAAAGTAATGGATAAATAAAGGCATGATACACCGGCAATGGTGCCTTTGTTATGACTTCATTAATATCCCGAAGAGCCGCATCCTATCACAGCTAAAATGTTCTTTGGTTTCTCTAAAGCTGATTAACTAGCTTAACATTTGTGTATTCATTTTCCGGGCATTCATATTTCATGAACTAGGCATTTTAACTGGTATTTCAGCCCCACTTTTTCAAGTATTATATCATTGGCAATGGCAACAACAACAACTCCATTCCAGTTGCAAAGAAGCAACACTTCAAAATCTGCCTGTGTCTCTTGCAATAAGTTTTAGCTAATTTGTTCTTCAGCTACATCTCCTGGTCATTTCGTTTGATGGTTTCTGAATTATATCAGAAACAACATGCATATATTTTACGGAAGTGCAAGTGAAAGGAAGCCAATAGAAGGCTTGCAGCTAACTATTGCATATTGCATACGCATTCATATTTATACCTCACCTTTTCTCAAAAGGCAAGAATATATGGGACGCTCTAACTTTCGATGAAGGGTTCTGAAGCTCAGCAACTTTAAGAAGTGTGGAATTCACACATCTTGGATCTCTCTTTAGGTTGAGAGATCCAGGTTGGATCAATTTAACAAGCTTCTTAAAAACCTCCAGTGTTGGAGCACCAATAACTTCTGAAGGCAAAATATTCCACTGATTGATTGCTTTCATAGTTAGGAAATTTCTCCTTAGTTCCAGGTTGGATCTCTCTTTAACAAGCTTCCATCCATTGCTTCTTGTCCTGCCTTCTGGTGCTTTGGAAAATAGGTTGACCCCCTCTTCTTTGTGGCAGCCCCTCAAATATTGGAAGACTATCATATCACCCCTACTCCTTCTTTTCATTAAACTAGACATTAAACTAGACTCTTGGAGGTTGGACTAGAAGACCTCCAAGGTCCCTTCCAATCCTATTATTCTATGTCCTAAATAGGGATCAACATAACTTTCTCGTTTGCCCAGTCCTGTAAATTTCATTCTATTTTCCATCTGAGAATAGGCATGCATTTTCTTGTCCATTTTCCCTTATATAATTGTATCTGTATATTATGTACAGGCATTTGGATAGGCAATTGGATAGAGATTTTGCTTTATAGAACTGAATGACAAAATTCAGAAAAAAGAAATCAAAGGATCATTAATATATGGCTAATGGACAACAGTTAAGAAAAGTGAGATTAGGTAAATTAGCAGAAAATGCTTGGCAAATATTTATTTATTTATTTATTTATTTATTTATTTATTTATTTATTTATTTATTTATTTATTATGTTTGTCAAACATGTACAGGATAGTAGTTGTTTGTATAAACATAAGTAAAAAGTACCGATAAAAGAGGACAATAGGACAGTAGGACAGGGACGGTAGGCACAGTGGTGCGCTTATGCACGCCCCTTACAGACCTCTTAGAAATGGGGAGAGGTCGACTGTAGGCAGTCTAAGGTTAAAATTTTGGGGGTTTGGGGAAGAAACCACAGAGTCAGGTAGTGCATTCCAGGCATTGATCACTCTGTTGCTAAAGTCGTATTTTCTGCAGTCGAGTTTGGAGCGGTTTACATTAAGTTTGAATCTATTACGTGCTCATATATTGTTGCAGTTGAAGCTGAAGTAATCATTGACAGGAAGGACATTTTGGTATATGATTTTATGAACTATATTTAGATCAGATCGGAGGTGACGTAGTTGTAAATTGTCTAATCCCAATATTTCAAGTCTGGTGGAATAAGGTATTTTATTGCGAGCAGATGAGTGGAGGACTCTTCTTGTGAAATATTTCTCGACTCTCTCAATTGTATTAATGTCTGATATGCAGTGCGAGTTCCAGACAGGTGAGCTGTATTCGAGAATTGGTCTAACAAATGTTTTGTATGCTCTGGTTAGCAGTGTAATTTTGCCAGAGAAGAAGCTACGCAAGATTAGATTAACAACTCTTAGTGCCTTTTTGGCAATGTTGTTACAGTGGGCTCTGGCACTTAGGTCATTAGATATGAGTACTCCAAGGTCTTTGACAGAGTGAGGGTCATCTACAAGTTCGTTTCCTCCAAGTTTGTATTTTGTATTCTGATTCTTTTTGCCAATGTGTAAGACAGAGCATTTATTGGTTGAGATTTGAAGTTGCCAGTTGTTTGACAATTTTGCTACATGGTCAAGGTGTTTTTGAAGGGTAGCAGCATTGTCGGTGGTGTTAAATAGTTTAATATCATCAGCAAAGAGGACATAGTTACTTTTAATATGATCACAAAGGTCATTTATGTAAAGTATGAAGAGTGTTGGTCCTAGAACACTGCCTTGAGGGACACCACAGTTGACAGGAGCAGGATTTGATAGGGCACTCCCTATTTTAACCACTTGTAGTCTGTTAGACAGGAACCCAGTTATTCAATCATGTAGGGGTCCAGAGATGCTATAGGATTTCAGTTTCAGTAGTAGTTTGTCATGTACTACTGAATCAAAGGCTTTACAAAAGTTTATGTAAATTGCATCTATTGTTTTACCCTGATCAAGTTGAGTGGTCCATATGTTTTTGCAGTGTAAGAGTTGCAGATTACAGGATAATTTTTTCCTGAAACAAAATTGTTTGTTGGAGAAATAAAATTCTTTCCAACCCTTAATTGCAAACAAACACTCTGAAAAATATCTATGTTAATTTGCCAAGGGTAAATTTAATTATCTTCCAATGGTTTGTTTTTTTCCAGATGTAAATTATTATTTTTCTTCTGAAACACTGCCTGCTTGCTTTGGTTGCCATAGAAATGGGGGGAGGAGGGAAGGTTAGGTATTTGGGAGTGGGGAAGCTGTGCTGGAGATGTCTCTTCATGTGTCTGATTAGGAGTTTAGGGAGGAAAGTTCTCATCACATACTGCCAGGCAGCATGGACATGTTTACAGCCTGCTCAAGGTCAATGGCTTCGACTGACCAGATGTGGAGGCTCCACCTGGACGTGTGCCCACATGACATCTTGGGGCGCTGGGATTGGATGATTTTCCCAGGGGGGGTTATGTGGGGAGGGGTTTGGGATCATTTCTATATGCAATTTATGTGCCTTTTGCCTCAGATCTTGCTTTCATTTTGTCGCTATCAGTTCTTGTCTAGTAAAAGTACTCTTCTCTATCATCATGGAGTTGGGGTCTTTCTTTCCTGGATTTTGAACGGAAGCACACCTGACAGTATCCCTATCTAGAACCAAAGAATTAACAAATTGGCAAGATTTGAATATCAGGCAGGCATGGATAGCCAGTAGTATTGATATGTTACTGTAGAAAAAATAATTGTAACCAGCCTGGTTTCCATTGAGGATCTGTATACTGCAGGAACCACAAACTGGGCTGAGGAAATATCTACAGCCCCCTCACATCCTGGACATAAACTGTTTCAACTGCTCTCCTCAGGACGATGGTATAGAGCATTGCATGCCAAAACAACTAGACAAAAAGACAGATCCCCCAGTGCCATCGCTCTGCTAAACACCTAATTCCCTCAGAACTGTCTTAGCCCTAAGAAATTTACCCATCTGATAGGCTGTATCACTATTATCAACTTTCCCTCATCTTTTCAATCATCTTCTCATCTTGCCTACTACTATTGGTATGTTACGATTTATCATTTATTGTTTGTATCTTATGATCAATGATCATAGCTATGATTTATGACCTATCCCTTTGCTGTTTACATGTACATTGAGAGCTTCTGCACCGGAGACAAATTTCTTGTGTGTCCAATCACACTTGGCCCATAAAGAATTATGTTCTATTCTATTAATGACTCAAACAAGCCCCCCCCAAATAATACAACATATTCACAATTTTCTAGCGCCACAATTCTATTTCATAAGTGATTCCTTCAGAGAAAAAGGTAGACAGGAAACAGAACCAAATCAGGAATGTGTTGCGTAGAAGTAAACCTTAAGTTTTCTTTACAAAGGAGCGCTTACTGTTTTGAAGGCTTTTGCAGAATCACCCAGGGAACTGACCTCTTTGGTTTTGTGAAACCAAACCTTTACCCATCACCATGGGGGACAAAATTCAAGGTTGCCATAGAAACATTGCAAAGTGCAGTGGGGACCTTGAGCGTATTGCTAATATCCCCGCGTCTGACTTGCAGTCAAGAGCCAGTTGCAAGATGAGGCTAATAGAGAGGTCAAATGGAGAAAGCCTGAAGAAAGTGGAGTGGAATTGAAATTCACCTTCAAATATCACCAAGGCCGTTAGTGACAACAGGACTGTGAACACCCTCCTCCCAATGCACACTCATAGCCAGTTTCTCTCTCTCTCTCTCTCTCTCTCTCTCTCTCTCTCTCTCTCTCTCTCTCTCTCTCTCTCTCTCTCTCTCTCTCTCTCTCCCTCCCTCCCTCCCTCCCTCCCTCCCTCCCTCTCTCTCTCTCTCTCTCTCTCTCTCTCTCTCTCTCCTATAACACTGACTTAAAGACACACAAGCGAAAGAGAAACCGAGAGGGATAATAATCTCATTACTAGGAAACATATGCCCTTAGGTTACTTCTAACTTCCTTGAGAAGTTTGCAACTGCCTTCAAATATCACTATTAATATTAGAGAACTGAGTCAAAATGAATCCTTGTCTAAAAAAACCCCATCCAACCATCTTCCCTTGGGCATTTTTGATACATTATCAGAAGTACGATTGCCATAATCATGACACAATAAGAATGCCAGATGCTGATTTGCTGATACACACCATCCATGAGAATTAATCTTGGCCTAGTTTATACTTTTTTTTTAACCTGGAACTTTTGTCATGCTCTTATGCTGTCAACATAGATTTGGTTAAGGATTTAGGAGGTTTCCATTTCTGAATAATAATTGTAATTAAACCATTAGCAAAATGTTCCAGCCAACCTCAGTACAGAAAGGTTAAAGAAAGATGAGTTTGCACAGTCACATCAGGGGCTGGGAGAAAAAGTCTGCAGCTTCTGATTTCTAAAGGAGCTTCTATTCTGTCTGTCTGTCGGCCTGTCTATCTATCTATCTATCTATCTATCTATCTATCTATCTATCTATCTATCTATCTATCTATCTATCTATCTATCTATCTATCTATCTATCCATCCATCCATCCATCCATCCATCCATCCATCCATCATCTATCTGTCTGCCTGTCTGTCTGTCCATCGTCCTTCCAACCAACCATCCATCCATCCATCCACCCACCCACCCACCCACCTACCCATCCTTGTCTGCCTGCCTGCCTGCCTGCCTGCCTATCTGTCTGTCTGTCTGTCTGTCTGTCCATGTCTGTCTGTCTGTCTGTCTGTCTGTCTGTCTGTCTGTCTGTCTGTCTGTCTGTCTATCTATCTATCTATCTATCTATCTATCTATCTATCTATCTATCTATCTATCTATCTATCTATCTATCTATCATCCATCTATCAAATCCTTCTCCACTCTTTACTCCTCTGTTTCTCAGACTGCATCTGAAATTATTCTGTGCAATATATCTCCAAAATTACAGTTTTTTTGGCAAAAGAACTCAATCTTGCTTTCAAATTATATCAAAGATGATTGACTAAAAGTGGGTTCCATCACATTTTCAGCATATCTGTAATGGTCTATTTGGACAGTAAACTAGCATTTGCATTGGAACTGCAGGGTTCAACCAAACTTATTATGAAATTGGTCATTTTATACTTACAAATATCATTAGCTTATTAAGACACTTTTGTTAGAAGCAGGTATAGGAAAGACTTTATTTCAGATTAAATGAATGAAGTAATTTATTGGTATAAAATGGAAGTCAGTGATCGTTTTAATTTTGTTCTCTGTGTCTGGGCAGTAGAGGGAACATAGGAGCCATTAGTACTGAATAAGGATAAAGCTAAATTCATTATTTTAAAAAGCAAATTTGCAAGAATGACAGAGAAAGAGAGTGAGAGGAACAGAAGATGAGAAAGAATGGTTTCCTCAGCCAACAGACAAATTGAAATTTATCAAAGACAGATCCAACCTAGAACTAAGGAAAAATGTCCTGAAGCGAGAATGATTAATTAGGTGGAATGGTTCGTCTCTGGAAGTTGTGGTGGTGCTTCATCACTCAATGGAGAACAGACTGGACAGCCATTTGTCCGGAATGGTATAGGGTCTCCTGCTTGAGCAGGGAGTTGGACTAGGGCAGGGGTCTGCAACCTTAAACACTCAAAGAGCCATTTGGACCCATTTCCCACAGAAAAGAAAACACCGGGAGCCACAAAACCTGGGTGGGCGTGGCCAGATCATCACTCCTACATGACCCCCCCCAGCCGCGCCTACCCAGGTTTTGTGGCTCCCGGTGTTTTCTGTGGGAAATGGGTCTCCCTCCCTCCCTCCCTCCCTCCCTCTCTCTCTCCCCCTCCCTCCCTCTCTTTCTTTCCTTCTTTCTTTCCCTTTCTTCCTTTCTCTCCCCGTTCTCTCTCTCATTTGTTTCTCTCTCTTTTTCCTCTCTCATTCTCTTCCTCCATCATTTTCTCATTTCTCTCTCTCTCTCCCTCTCATTTGTTTTTCTCTCTTTTTCCTCTCCCTCTCCCCCTTTCTTTCTTTCTTTCTTTCTTTCTTTCTTTCTTTCTTTCTTTCTTTCTTTCTTTCTTTCTTTCTTTCTTTCTTTCTTTCTTTCTCTCTCTCTCTTTCTTTCTTTCCCCCTTCTCTCTCTCATTTGTTTCCCTCTCTTTTCCCTCTCTCTCATTCTCTCCCTCCAGCTCTCTCTCATTTATCTCTCCCTCTCTCCCTCTCCCTTTCTCCCCTCTCCCCTTCTCTCTTTCCTCTCTCTCATTCTCTCCCTCCATCATTTTCTCATTTCTCTCTCTCTCTTTCTTTCTCCCCTTTTCTCTCTCTCATCTTTTTCTCTCTCTTGCATGCGCGTGCACAAGTGGAATACCCTCCTGGGCCAGGATCACGGCAGCAGCAGAGATGGCGACTCCTCCACCCACTGTCGCCACTGCGTGCTCAAATGAGTAGCCAGCCACGCTGCACAGGAAAGCCAGAGCTCTTCCCTCCCTGCATCTGGCAGTGGTGGCTGCTCCTCCCCATTCTCCTCCTTTGAGCTGACATGAAGGGGACCACGGCTGGCACTGAGCTGCCTGTGAAGGACGTGGAATTGCAAAAAGCAGCCGGTCGTGGGCAGTGTGGAGAAAATGCTAGGGGCGCTTCAGCCGCATGGCTCTGTGGAAAGGCTCGTGCCTTCTCAGGGTGGAGAGCAGCTCACGTGACTGGGTCGGCAGGGAGCTACAGGAGAGGGGTCAAAGAGCCACATGTGGCTCTGGAGCCACGGGTTGCCAACACTAGGAGGACCTGCAAGGTCCTTCCAACTCCACTACTCTACTCCTACTACTACTTTACTCTGCTCTACTCTACTCTATTCTGTCCTACGCTACCCTACACTACCCTATGCTACGCTACCCTACGCTATCCTACCCTACCCTACCCTACCCTACCCTACCCTACCCTACCCTACCCTATCCTATCCTATCCTATCCTATCCTATCCTATCCTATCCTATCCTATCCTATCCTATCCTATATTATCCTATTATTGATTTTTTTTCAGTTGAGTTTAGCTTTCCAATATTTGCTGTATGGTCACATGCTGTATGATTTGCAACATGAGTAGAACAAAAAAGGGAGGAATGGTGAGAACCCCTCTCCCCAAAGGCAGATCGCATGAGTTGCAAATGCACGGCTATTGTTCTCTGCAATCCAACAGGGTAAGCAACATTATTTATTTCAAAGAAAAAGTTGGCCTGTCTACAGTTTAAAAAAAAGCCAGAAAGGGTAGGACACCTATTAAGCTGGGTGTCAGATTGTTTCTTGGTGTAGCAGATTTCAGTTTTGCAATGGGCAAAACATGTTTGCATTTCACACATGTCAGATCAAATTTTTATTACAGTCATAGACCAGCATAAATGTTAAATGCATGCATAAAATCCCGTTTGCCATTTTACACATGCATAATGTTATTTTACTCATACCTACAATTTTCTCTTTAAGAGACATTCGGGTCTCACAAGCTTGCCTTCCATTTATTACTGCATTAGGATAGGATAGGATAGGATAGGATAGGATAGGATAGGATGGGATGGGATGGGATGGGATGGGATGGGATGGGATGGGATGGGATGGGATGGGATGGGATGGGATGGGATGGGACGGGACAGGAAAGGACAGGACAGGACTGGACTGGACTAGAATATAGACTAGACTAGACTAGACTAGACTAGACTAGACTAGACTAGACTAGACTAGACTAGACTAGACTAGACTAGACTAGACTAGAATAGAATAGAATAGACTAGAATAGAATAGAATAGAATAGAATAGAATAGAATAGAATAGAATTCTTTATGGGCCAAGTGTGAATTTATCTCCAGTGCAGAAACTCTCATTGTACATGCAAACAGTAAAGGGATAGGTCATAAGAGGTCATTATTGTATCATAAGATACAAACAACAAATGATCAATCGTAAGATACCAATAGTAGTAGGCAAGATGAGAAGATGATTGAAAAGATGAGGGAAAGTTGATAATAGCGATACAGCCTATCAGATGGGTAAATTTCTTAGGGCTAAGATAGTTCTGAGGGAATTAGGTGTTCAGCAGAGTGATGGCACGGGGGGATCTGTCTTTGTGTCTAGCTGTTTTGGCATGCAATGCTCTATAGCATCGTCCTGAGGAGAGCAGTTGAAACAGTTTATGTCCAGGATGTGAGGGGGCTGTAGATATTTCCTCAGCCCAGTTTGTGGTTCCTGCAGTATACAGATCCTCAATGGAAGCCAGGCTGGTTACGATTATTTTTTCTGCAGTCCAGAATAAATAACATATTTTGCAAGATAGTTAAATGATGGATGATAGATGATGATAGATAGATGATGATAGATAGAAGATAGATAGATAGATAGATAGATAGATAGATAGATAGATAGATAGATAGATAGATAGATAGATAGATTAGATAGATAGATAGATAGATAGATAGATAGATAGATAGATAGATAGATAGATAGATAGATGATAGATAGATAGATAGATAGATAGATAGATAGATAGATAGATAGATAGATAGATAGATAGATAGATAGATATGGATGGATGGATGGATGGATGGATGGATGGATGGATGGATGGATGGATGGATGTTTTACTATTTAAAATAGTTTTTATTGAGTTATTTACATTTAAAAACAGAAACATACAAAAGAAAAACATTTACGACATTAACAAGTACAATATAAACATATACAAAACATAAAAAACGCATACAGCTATAAAGCTGTTCTATTTCTATAGTTTGTTCTACGGCAAATATATATTAACATTTAATTTAACGTGGTTTTCGATTTTTGTCTCGTATTTTGCATTGTGTTTTATAAGTCAAACGTAGTAGTGGTACAATTAACCATAATATTTATAATAGTATAACAATAGTAATATTAGTAATAGTATAAGTAGTAATGATAATCATAGTACAGAAAAAGTAAGGCGCTATTGGTTTAGTAATATCATAGTATACATATATAGTAATACAATATAACTATTTTCCCTATAAATTCTCTAATTCAATTTCTATATGCCTTATTTGGCTTGTATTTCTATTTATTGCATTGATGTTGTTTGTTTTCGTTTTTCGTACCAATTGTAAAATAAATTCCAGATTTCATGGTAATCGGAGTCTTCCTTTCCTTTCAGTTCCATGGTTAATTTATCTGCTTCGGCACAGTCCAGGATTTTACTAATTACACTGCTTTCCTCGGGAATATCGTTTGATTTCCAATTTTGTGCTATCGTTATTCTCGCCACTGTTAGTATATGTAGAATAATGTAATGGTATTTCTTTTGCATTTTTTGATTAATGTTTCCCAATAGGAAAATTTCCGGTTTGATATCTATGTCTTGTTGTGTGATTTCTTTTAACCAGTTTTTGATTGTATTCCAGAAGGTTTTTATTTTTGGACAGGTCCACCACATATGATAGTAAGATCCAGTTTTGTGTTGGCATCTCCAACAATTTGGTGATAAATTTTTATACATTTTTGCCAATCTCGCTGGAGGGAGGTGCCATCTATAGAATACTTTATAATAATTTTCTTTGTATGAAACTGATTTTGTCATTTTGTAGTTTTGGTTCCAAATTTTTTCCCATTCATTAATTTGTATCTCATGTCCAAAGTTTTTTGTCCAGCTTATCATATTTCCTTTTATTATATCTTTTTGTGTTTTGTTTTTTTGAAGAAATTTATATATTTTAGTTATTGCTTTTGGTTCTTGATCTAATAAAATTTTATCTAATTCTGATTTGAGTTTTTGTATTCCGTATTTTCTCTTGTCGTTTTCTAATCTGTTCTTAATTTGAAAATATGGCCACCAATCAATCTTGATTCCTTCCTGTTCCAGTTTTGCTATAGATTTTATGGCTCCTCCTTCTTCCAGTATTTCTTCATATGTGAGGATGGATGGATGTTTTAGCTGACTTATATCTTGCAAAGACAGACTGACACATGTAGGTTTTAGCTGACTTGGTATCTTGTACATTTCTGACACTGTCCATGAGGGTTAGTCAAACTGCCTAATAGAAGTGAGAGGTTGGGTGTTTTTTTTCACCCAAGGAGGCAATTAGGCTGAGGTAGTTCACAGAAGTTGAAGAATGGTTTGATAGGATTTGCTGACCTGCATAGTAGCTGTCATACCAGCAGATGGATCTCACAGAAGTTCCAAACCTATGTCAGAAGTCAAGACATGCCACTTTGAGAAGTCCAGTCCACATTGAAGTCTGGATAGCTATTGCAACATCCAACAGAACACAAGAGGCTGATCTCTATTCCAACCTCACCAATGGGGAACATCAATATTGTTTTGGGATTGGACAACATGCAACTTCCTGATGTTTCAATTGATTACACAGACTTTTGTCTCAGCTGAAATAAGTATATTAATTTAAGAATTCAGTTGAAGCATTCACACCCATAATTCAGCTGATGCATTTGCTCCTAAGCAGTTCTCCCATTGAGGTGTCTATGTTTTTTTTCCTTTTTCTACTGCACACCACCAACCTACTGGTTGGCCAACAGTGATTAACAATAATATACACAAGTAACAATCGGTATTAAAAGTAGGGATTATGTAATATAAATGTCAGTGTTAAAAACTTCTATTAAAAACAACACATGATTGTATCATCAAAACAATACATCAAAAGAATAAAAATAAACATTCAGTGGCTCAATAAATAAATCTAGCATTAAAATGGAGGTAAGCAAAAAAATATGTGTTAATCTTTTTTGTTAAAGCATAACAAAAAAGGAGACCAAACTGCCCAAGGAGCTGCTGATACAGTTCTACAGAGGAATTATTGAGTCTGTCATCTGCACCTCTATAACTGTTTGGTTCGGCTCTGCAACCCAACAAGACAGACACAGACTTCAGAGGATAATCAGAACTACAGAAAAAACAATTACTGCCAACCTGCCTTCCATTGAGGACCTGTATACTGCACGAGTCAAAAAGAGGGCCGTGAAAATATTTACTGACCCCTCACATCCTGGACATAAATTGTTTCAATTTCTACCCTCAAAATGATGCTATAGAGCACTGCACACCAGAACAATTAGACACAAGAACAGTTTTTTCCCCTACGCCATCACTCTGCAAATAATTCCCTCAACACTGTCAAACTATTCACTAAGTCTGCACTACTATTACTATTAATCTTCTCATCGTTCCTATCACCCATCTCCTCCCACTTATGACTTATGACTGCATGACTGTAACTTTAGAATAGAATAGAATTCTTTATTGGCCAAGTGTGATTGGACAATAATAGCCTGACTGTGGAGTGTAGAGGGGGGAAAAAGCCCCATTGACTTGTCTTTAAAAAGGTGGTAAAACTGAGCTTAAAGGAAAGAAGAGAACGGTGAAATTTGCGAACCCCAGGAAGCTTTGTAGCTGCTTGCGTGTGCGAGGGGTCTCCCAATCCAGTACTGCCTGCACTTTTTGAGGGTCCATTTCTATGCCCTGGTGTGAAATACGATACCCCAAGTAGTCAATTTTTTCTTGGTGGAATTCACATTTTGAGAGTTTGGCATAAAGTTTTGCATCACGGAGTTTGCTGATCACCGCCCTGACTAATTTAACGTGCTCAGCTTTGGTCTCTGAGTATAAGAGAATGTCATCTAAATAAACAAGAACCTCTTTATATAACATTGAAAGTTGAAACCCTAGAGAAAGTGCAGAAGAGAGCAACCAGGATGATAAAGGGTCTGGAAAATAAAACATACAAAGAGCGGTTGCAGGAACTGAGCTTGGCCAGTCTAGCAAAGAGAAGACCAGGGGTGACATGATAGCAGTGTTCCAATACTTGAGGGGATGCAACAGAGAGGAGGGGGTCAGGCTGTTCTCTATGGCACCAGAAAGTCAAACAAGGAATAATGGATGGAAGCTGATCAAGGAGAGATTCAACCTGGAAGTGAGGAGAAACTTTCTGACGGTGAGAGCAATCAACCAGTGGAACAGCTTGCCAGCAGAGGTTGTGAGAGCCCCAACACTTGTGACCTTCAAGGGGAGACTGGACTGCCATCTGTCTCAAATGGTGTAGGAACTCCTGCTTGAGCAGGGGGTTGGATTAGATGACCTACAAGGTCCCTTCAACTATAATAATAAATACTGCTAAATACAAGGAATTTGTCTTTGGTGCATATGCTCTCAGTGTACATAAAAGACAAGATACATTTAGCAATAGCAATAGCACTTAGACTTATATACTGCTTCATAGTGCTTTTACAGCCCTCTCTAAGCGGTTTACAGAATCAGCATATTGCCCCCAACAATCTGGGTCCTCATTTTACCCACCTCGGAAGGATGGAAGGCTGAGTCAACCTTGAGCCGGTGAGATTTGAACTGCCGAACTGCAGCTAGCAGTCAACTGAAGTAGCCTGCAGTACTGCACTCTAACCACTGCGCCACCTCGGCTCTTTGTCAAGAATCATGAGGTACAACACTTAATGATTGTCATAGGGTACAAATAAGCAATCAGGAAACAATCAATATTGATATAAATAGTAAGAATACAAGCAACAAGTTATAAGTGGGAGGAGATGGGTGATAGGAACGATGAGAAGACTAATAGCAATAGTAATGCAGCCTTAGTGAATAGTTTGACAGTGGTGAGGGAATTATTTGTTTAGCAGAGTGATGGCGTTTGGGAAAAGACTGCTCTTGTGTCTAGTTGTCTTGGTGTGTAGTGCTCTAATGTGTCGTTTTGAGGGTAGGAGTTGAAACAATTTATGTCCAGGATGCGAGGGGTCAGTAAATATTTTCACAGCCCTCTTTTTGACTCGTGCAGTGTACGGGTCCTCAATGGAAGGCAAGTTGGCAGAAATTGTTTTTTCTGCAGTTCTGATTATCCTTTGAAGTCTGTGTCTGTCTTGTTGGGTTGCAGAACCGAACCAGACAGTTATAGAGGTGCAGATGACAAACTCAATAATTCCTCTGTAGAACTGTATCAGCAGCTCCTTGGGCAGTTTGAGCTTCCTGAGTTGGCGCAGAAAGAACATTCTTTGTTGTGCTTTTTTGATGATGTTTTTGATGTTAACTGACCATTTTAGATTGTAACCAATGTAAGGACACAATGTAAGGATCATTGTAAGGACCATTGTAAGGATACAAACACCTTTGTTGTTTGTATCCTTACAATTTATATTGATTGTTTTCTAATATGATTTGATTGCTTATTTGTACCCTATGACTATCATTAGTCATAGGGTACATTTGTACCTTATGATTCTTGACGAACGTATCTTGTCTTTTTTTTTATGTACACTGAGAGCATATGCACCAAAGACAAATTCCTTGTGTGTCCAATCACACTTGGCCAATAAAAATTCTATTCTATTCTATTCTATTCTATTCTATTCTATTCTATTCTATTCTATTCTATTCTATTCTATTCTATTCTATTCTATTCTATTCTATTCTATTCTATTCTATTCTATTCTATTCTATTCCATTCCATTCCATTCCATTCCATTCCATTCCATTCCATTCTATTCTATAAAACATTTTATAGATATTTTCTTTGTATGTTACAGCAAGGGTCAATTTATAATTTATCTCCCAAATTTTTTCCCATTCCGACAAATTTATTGAGTATCCGAAATTTTGCGCCCATGCTATCATGGATCCTTTGACCACTTCTTCTTGTAGATTGTATTGTAATAACATCAGACTGAGGGGAGGGGTTTCTAACTCCTTTATCCTAACAGAATTGCCTAAGGGGACTGTAGAGCCTGCTTTGCTTTTGTCTTGCAATCACTTCCTTTCAATAAAAGGTTCCTTTTGAAATGCTGCTGTTTCAAGAGTCCGTACTTTCTTGAATGGGGAGTAGAGGCAGGACTTTACAACTACTGTCTTTCTTGTCATGACTCTTCATGAATAGAAGAACCCATGAAATCTTCATCTTTCAGAGAAGCCATGGACTGGTCTGAGCTCAGACCCTATTTAAGATTCTGCTGATCAGGAGAAGACCATTTCTTCATCGATTCTCCTTCCTTCCTCCCTCCCTCCCTTCAACAAAACACAATCTCTGGTATATTTTTGGTATTGGTTTTTTAGAGTCCATGCATTCATTTTCAGCTCTTGACTTGCTCAGTTCAGCCCAGTGCTGTTTGTTGCATGTGTGAACCAAATGGCTTTTCCCTCCCTCAGTCTAGATCAGGGGTGGCCAAACCGTGGCACATGCGCCAAACGTGGCGCATTGGATGATTGCAAGTGGCGCATTGCAATCATCCAACGGACAGAAAAGGTGACGCAGTTTTAAAACTGTGAAGAAAAATGTACAGATAAATTTGGTCAGTGGATAACAATTATGCAGGAAGAAGGGGATCGGACAATAAGAAGGTTTTAGCGAGCAAAAGTGATTCTGACCTTATTGTCCGATCCCTTTCTTCCTGCATAATTCTGGAGAGCACACGCAGTTCGAAGTCAAACTCCGGCAGTGACGAAATGAGCAAAGTTGGCTCTTCTGTGACTCGTGGACTTCAACTCCCAGAATTCCTGAGCTAGCAGGGCAGAGGAGGAAGTAGTCAGTCACAAGCGCCGGCCCCGCTGCTTATGTGCCGTTACTTCAAAGCAAAGGAAGCGTGGGGGGCTGTAGAGGAGAAGAAGGAGGCGGCGGCAGCAATTCGAGGCTTCACCCCAAAGCTAAGCAATTGCCCGTTGCCCACATGCCTTGAGGTGCGGGACTCCACAGCTCCATTGGGGAAAGTGAGGACAGTAGGGCTCTGAGGAGGGGGGCTGCTGTGGCTGCCTGCGCTGCTGCTGCTGCTTCTTGGAATGCAGAAGCTGCATGGAAGCTCCGCCCGGGGCGAGCCTTCTCATCGCCCCGTGCTTGCTTTTGTTCCCGCCGGCTGCTGGTGCTGCTGGTGAGGTGCTTTGCCAGCCCTGGTTGTTGTGATTGTTACTCCTGCGGGGGGTTCTTATTTCCAGGGAGGAGAGGGGAAGCGCCCTCTTTCCCTCCCTTCTGAAAGAGGCGCAGGGATGCCAGAAGTGGCGGCATCAGGACTTGGCATCTTGGAAGAGGGCTGGGCGAGGGAGAAAGGAGCCACGGTGGGGATTGCTTTGCAGGGAGGAAGGAAGGAAGAAAGGAAAGAAGAAAAGTTAGGAAGGAAGGAAGACAAAGAAAGAAAGAAAAGGAAGGAAGGAAGGAAGGAAGGAAGGAAGGAAGACAAAGAAGGAAGGAAGGAAGGAAGGAAGGAAGGAGAAAAGAAAAAGAAAAAGAGGGAGGAAGGAAGGAAGGTTAGGAAGGAAGGAAGACAAAGAAAGAAAGAAAAGTTAGGAAGGAAGGAAGACAAAGAAAGAAGGAAGGAAGGAAGGAAGGAAGGAAGAAAGGAGAAAAGACAAAGAAAGAAAGAAGGAAGGAGGAAGGAAGGAAGGAAGAGGGAGGGAGGGAGAGAGAGAGAAAGAAAGAAGAAAGAGAGAGAGAGAGAGAAAGAAAGAAAGAAAGAGAAAGACAGAAAGAAAGAAAGAAAGGTGAGGAAGGAAGGAAGAAAAGTTAGGAAGGAAGGAAGACAAAGAAAAAGAAAGAAAGAAAGAAAGGTTAGGAAGGAAGGAAGACAAAGAAAGAAAGAAAGAAGGAAGGAAGGAAGACAAAGAAAAAGAAAGAAAGAAAGAAAGAAAGAAAGAAAAGTTAGGAAGGAAGGAGAAAAGACAAAGAAGGAAGGAAGGAAGGAGGAAGAAAGAAAGAAAGGTTAGGAAGGAAGGAAGATAGGAAGGAAGGAAGACAAAGAAAGAAAGAAAGAAAGAAAGAAAGAAAGAAAGAAGGAAGGAAGACGAAAGAAAGAAATAGAATAGAATAGAATAGAATAGAATAGAATAGAATAGAATAGAATAGAATAGAATAGAATAGAATTCTTTATTGGCCAAGTGTGATTGGACACACAAGGAATTTGTTTTTGGTGCATATGCTCTCAGTGTACATAAAAGAAAAGATACATTTGTCAAGAATGGTTGTCATAGGGTTCAAGTAAGCAATCAGGAAACAATCAATATGAATATAAATCGTAAGGGTACAAGCAACAAGTTACAGTCATACAGTCATAAGTGGGAAAGAAAGAAAAGTTAGGAAGGAAGGAAGACAAAAAAAAGAAGGGAGGAAGGAAGGAGAAAAGACAAAGAAAGAAAGAAGGAAGGAGGAAGAAAGAAAGAAAGAAAGAAAGAAAGAAAGAAAGAAAGAAAGAAAGAAAGAAAGAAAGAAAGAAAGAAAGAAAGAAAGAAAGAAAGAAAGTTGTATGGCCGCCCTGAGTCCTGCAGGAGTGGGGCAGCATACAAAAATGTCCAAAATAAATAAATAAATAATAAATGGCGGATCGGAACTCGTCTGCGAAAAAATTTGGCGGATGGTATGCTTAAGGTTGGCCACCACTGGTCTAGATGTACACTTCCTTTTCCTTTGCTGGAGAAACTTTTTCAGAATCCGTTTCATTTAACACACTCTTTTCAAAGCCTTGCACTGACAACCTGTTTTAAAGTTCATTGCTATTTCTTTTCATGCTGATTAGATTTCCCCGTGCCAGTAATTCACATTGCAACCTATTTTTTTTCTGGCACAAGCAGTGTTGAAGACTCCTGTTCTGTTGCTGTGGTATCTCTGTTAACAATCTCAGATCAACCTCCTGATTGGAGCAAATATTGCTGCTCTGTCCTGTGAATTAATGAGTATTCCTAAACAAGGACTTGATTGCTTAGTGCCTTAGCTTGTTCTTATATTGACACTGAGTATAAATGACTTAGACAAAGGAATAGAAGGGGAACTCATCAAATTTGTAGACAATACTAAGCTGGCAGGAATAGCCAACACCCTAGATCAGGGCTGTCAAACTCACGGCCCTCGGGCTGGATGCATCATGTGCTGCCCCTGCCCCTACCTGTTTAACGAAGGGGGGAAAGTCCCGATATGTCATGTGACGCCGCCGTGACGACGCGAGTTTGACACCCCTGCCCTAGATGATAGGCTCAAGATCCAGATGAATCTTGAACACTGGGCCCTATTATCTAACAAAATGAAATTCAACGTAGAGAAAAGTAAAGTCTTACACTTAGGCAAGAAAAACCAAAAATACACATATACGTTGGGAGAATCCAGGCTTAATAGCAGCAACTGTGAGAGGGATCTTTTTTTTTAATTGAAAAAGTTTTATGTGTACAAAGTACAAACAATTTTTAATATTTTCTCCCCCCCTCCCCCCATCCCTCCCCTCCCAACTCCCCCTCCCCCCTCCCTAGAATTGCCAGAACATACACAGGGTATAATATAGTTTACACAAATATAAAAGTAATATATACTAACAAATTATTAACTTCCAAATACCATAAAATCTTAACTTCTTATACTGTAAATTAAACAAAAAATTGAATTGAAATATATCCTTCACAGTCTATTTTGATCTCCTTAATCTGATACTTGATTCAAATATGATCCGTCCATCTTCTCCATTATCAAATATATCATTTAAATAGCCTTTAAAGTGTTCTAAAATTTCCACTTCCAATTTTGTACCACCAACAACCTAGCCGCAATTTTTAAATTCAAAAGCAGGTTAAACCATATTTAAAAAATACTTAGCAACTTCACATTCATTTAGTTACATTACATTGCATTCTATACTTATTTCCACCCTATAATATAATTTAATCTTATTCTCTACCAATTTAGTCTCTATTACGTTACATTACCTTCTATACTTATTCCCCAAACTATATTATTAATTTAATCTTATTATTTAAAACCAATTTAATCTCTATACATCACTTTGCCTTCTATAATTAAACCCCATAGATAATCTTGTAATTTAATTCCTTTAATCTTATACATCCTCATATATACATTTAAACTTTATTCTTATTTATTTTACTTTATCCTACTATCACTAAAACATCAATTTTTAATTCCTCTCGCTTTAAAATCTGTGAGAGGAATTAAATATTTCTTTAAGTTGACATCTGAAAATATGACGATTTAATCTTGCTTCACTTCGAGGAGTTGAGGACTGAAGTGAATGGTTTGATTTTTCTTCACTTTCAACACTTTCACTTTCAACAGATACTTCTCTAATCTGTCTTAAATCGTTCGTTTGTTCTTGTCTATTCAGAGTTCCTTTCTGTTGTGGAATATACAAATCTTCCTTTCCCTCTCTTTTAACATTCTCATTTCCTTTATCTTCTGGTGGTTTTGGTCTCCCCAACTTTAACACGTTGGCAAAAAAGTCCTTTGCTTTAGAAATCGTATTAAGTCTGTATCTTTCTGCCCTGTAAGAAACCAATAGTCCAGTCGGGATACCCCATGTGTATTTTATCTGTTGCTTTTTCAACTCTGCCACCAGGAAGGTATAATCTTTACGTGCCTCCAGTATTTTTGGAGGAATTTCCTTAAATATCAAAACCTCATGTTCTTCCACCTTCAGCTTATTTTTATAAGTCGCCTGTAAGATTCGATTTTGTAATGTTTTTGTAGTAAAATATATTACAATGTCTCTTGGCAAATGGTTTTGTCTTGCAAACCAAGAATTGACCCGATATATTTTTTCAATCTGCCCTCCCAATTCCGCTTTTGTTTCCCCCAAAACCTGCACCAGTGCATCCACAATCTTATCCTTTAAATCCTCTTATCCTTCTTTTACCCCTCTTAGGCGTAGAGCAAATTGCATATCTTTATATTGAACCATCATTAGTTCTGCCTCAGTTCCTTCAATTTTTTTCTGCATCTCAGTTACTTTTTCACCCAAAGTCACCGTAGTCTGTTTAATTTCAGCCACGTCTTGTTCCAATAATTCCATGTTAGATACCACAGTTTTAAGTGCAGATTCCACATTATCTCTGGTTTGTTGAGTCTGAGATGAAAACTCCTCTGAGACAGCTTGTATTTTTCCATTAATTTCAGTAATTTTTCCATTGATTTCTTTAATTTTTTTATTAACTGCTAAAGCAATTTCCTTCTGCATTTCTTTCATGGCTTGCTGCCACTTTTCAAATGTAAAAGTCTGTGTTGGGGGGGCAAAATCTTGCAAATTGACAATATGGGTGGAGAGATTTTCAACTCTTTCTATTCCTTTAAAGGAAACAGTCTTTGCCAGTTTTAAAGACATCTTCAATTTGTATTGATTCTTATATATTTATTAGAAAACCAAAAACAATGTCCATCAAGGTAAAGAGTAAGAAATAAGAGAGATTTCTTACAAGCGTCTGTTAGGAAACAGAACTCTTACTAGCTTTCAGTAGCTTTCACTTTCTCCACGCCCTTTCAAATTCCAAGCGCCATCTTTAGCTACTTTGTTACTTCCAAAAAATCCAAAAAACAGCACCAGAGTTAAGTTAAAATACTTGCTGTTAGATTCTCCTGGTATGTTCCATCTGCTACATTGTTTAGAATATTAAAATCCATTTGTTACAAGCAGAGATGGTCGCTGCTCCTTGCTCCGCTAAAAATAAGCGGAGGCATTCCAGGTCTGGAGCTGTTGACAGGCTTCTAGGGAGCCCTCACCCTTCGCACCCCAGAGCTTCTTCTGGGGTGCTAGGGGGGCTCTACCTCGGCCCATCTGCTCTTCTCCCCTCCCTTTGCCCGGGACGGGAGTTTCGAAGCCGCCAGACAGCTGATGTGGCTTATCTGGCGGCTTTTACGGAGCCTGGGATCGGGCGCCCATAAAGAGCGTCCAGCGAAGCTCGCGGCGCCACCGGAAGTCGAGAGGGATCTTGGAGTTTGTTCTGTTCTGTTACAATCCATTCCATCCCATTCTATTCTGCTTTGTAGCTTCATGCAAATATTTGCCTTAGTGCTCAGGAAATCCACTGAAACTGATGTGTTGAACCAGATACTTTGAAACCAATGGCTTCTCCACATGTGTTGTGTACACCAAGATCATCATGAAAGTTCCAGAGAAGCAGCTGAAGCTATGATGATTAGTAAAGCACAGAACAGAATAATAGAGTTGGAAGGGACCTTGGAGGTCTTCTAGTCCAACCCCCTGCCTAAACAGGAGATCCTATACCATTTCAGATAAATTTATTTATTTATTTATTTGGTAGCTTTTCTATGCCGCCCTACTCCCGCAGGACTCAGGGCGGCGTACAACATTTTATACAAAAACTCCAAACAAAATTATTAAAAGCACTTAAAAACAATTAAAAATATAAATATACACACATCATACATACATGGGGGAGACATCAGGAATAAATCGTCTCAACTCACCCCTGCCTGCAGGAAGAGCCATGTCTTAATGGCTTTTCGGAAGGCCAGCAAGGTGGGGATGGTTCGGATCTCTGGGGGAAGTTGGTTCCAGAGAGCAGGGGCCCCCACAGAGAAGGCCCTCCCCCTAGGCCCCGCCAGTCGGCACTGTTTGGCTGACGGGACCTGGAGGAGACCCACTCTGTGGGACCTAACCGGTCGAAGGGAGGAATGCGGCAGAATGCGGTCCCGGAGATAACCTGGTCCTAAGCCATGTAGGGCTTTAAAGATGATGATCAGCACCTTGAATTGTATCCGGAGACCAATGGGCAGCCAATGCAGCTGGCGGAGTATGGGTGTTACGTGGGTGTACCTTGAAACACCCACCACAGCACGCGCAGCTGCATTTTGCACCAGTTGAAGTCTCCGAATACTCTTCAGGGGCAGCCCCATGTAGAGCGCATTGCAGTAGTCCAATCTAGAGGTGACAAGGGCGTGAGTGACCGTGAGTAGAGCCTCCTTCTCCAAGTATGGTCGCAATTGGTGCACCAGGCGAACCTGTGCAAAAGCCCCCCTAGCCACAGCTGTAAGGTGTTGATCTAATTTTAGCTGTGGATCTAGGAGGACTCCCAAATTGCAAACCCGTTCTGAGGGAGTTAATTTTTCTCCCTCGAGAACCAAGGAGGGACAGTTGTCATGGTCCTTAGGAGGCAATATCCAGAGCCACTCAGTCTTGTCGGGGTTGAGTCTAAGTCTGTTCCTCCCCATCCAGATCCTAACGTCGTCCAGGCACTGGCACATCACATCAACCGCCTCCCTGAATTTAGACGGGGTGGTAATGTACAGCTGGGTGTCGTCAGCGTACTGTTGGAAACTCACCCCATGTCTACGGATGATCTCCCCCAGCGGTTTCATGTAAATGTTGAACAGGATGGGTGAGAGGACCGAACCCTGAGGCACCCCATAGGTCAGGGGCCTAGGAGACGACCTCTGCCCACCTGCTAACACCGACTGCATCCTATCAGCGAGATAAGAGGAGAACCACCGCAAAACGGTGCCTCCCACTCCCAACTCGCCGAGACGATGCAGAAGGATACCATGGTCGATGGTATCGAAAGCCGCTGAGAGGTCAAGTAGCACCAGGATGGAGGAGTTACCCCCATCCCGGGCTCGCCAGAGATCATCCATCAGTCATCCATCAAATGACTGTCCGATCTCTTCTTTAAAACCTCCAGTGATGGAGCACCCACAGCTTCTGGAGGGAAGCTGTTCCACTGATTATTCTAACTATTAGCAAATTTCTGCTTAGTTCTAGGTTGATTCTCTCCTTGATTAGTTTCCATCTGTTGCTTCTTGTCTTGATACAGGAGGTTTGGAGAATAGGTTGACCCCTTCTTTTCTGTGGCAGCTCCTCAAATATTGGAAGACTGCTATCATGTCATCCCTAGTCCTTCTTTTCATTAGAGTCTGAATATATTTTTTATATGACCAAAATTGGATGCAATATGAAAATGATCTATTATTTGCTGACCTGGTTTTGAAGGAGTGATTTGAATGAATCACACTCAACGTGAATCACTCGCTAATGTGTTGCTTGCCTTAACATCTCTGTTTCCAAAGTTTCAGTAGGAAAATATGTTGTTTTCTTTAAAAAAAATGTCCTTCTGTAGAATGCAAGAACAAAGCATTCTTCTGGGTGTTACCAGTAACACCAAGTCCTACAAATGATGTTAGCAGTCTCGGTGTCTGTTCCTCATCATTACCACTAACAGTTTGTGCCTACAACATCTCTGTGCACTGCAGATGGTGAAGATACCAGAGACTTTGAAGGACAACTTTCAAATAAGAGAAGTCATGTTTCTGGGCTATGTCCTTTGACTTCTGTTGCAAAAAGAAGGAGACTTTTGTTCAACCATTTTCTAATTTTTGCTTCTGGTTTTTTTGTGTGTGTCTGAATCAATGACAAAAGGAAGCCCTATATTTTCTGACCATGTAGCCCTGTTTCAACCCCCCCCCCCAAACTAAACCTCTGGAGGACACAGTTGATGTTTTTGTCTGATATGCAACACTTTGAGTTCTCCACATTCTTTTTAAACCGCCTTTGCCAAGAACTACGGAGGTGACCTTGAAGAATTTCATTCATTCATTCATTCATTCATTCATTCATTCATTCATTCATTCATTCATTCATTCATTCATAGTGTCATGCAACTCCCAAACAACCCTGGGCAGTTTACAAGATAAGTAAAATAAAAATGTACCAACACATTACAAGATGAATAAAGAAAATGGAAATCTGACCACTCAGCAGCAGCAACAACAGCAAACCTGTCTAAAATACATCTCTCAAACCAGCCCAGCCCAGCCCAGCCCAGCCCAACCCAACCCAACTGAACCCAACCCAACCCAACCCAACCCAACCCCATTCCAATCCAATCCAATCTACAATTTTGAAGAAGGAATGCAGGAGCAGGTATGTAAACATTAACTTAGCTCTGAAAGAGAGGAAGGGGTGAGAAAAAGGTTAACGTTTGCCCTGTTTTGATTCTCTTAGGTATAAGAAAGGGAGAGAGAAAATTGGTCAGAGTTTCAAGACTGAGACCAGCCTTTCCAGATAGACCAGGTCAAGAAACAAACCCCACCGGACCCCCTGGGACTCGACCATTAGAAGATATAATAACAGCACCTTGAAAGCCTGAAGGTTTCTTTCTGTCCTCATTATACCAAAGAGAACTATGATGGGGAAACCTTGACTTTCTTTCTCACCCTCCCTCTCTTTCTTATAGTTTAAAAAAACTATACCATTTTAGCTTCACCCCAGGGATTTAAAAAAAACCCAATGACATAAAACATAAACAATCTTAAAAATTACAGCCAATGCATGTTTTTAGTTAAAGGATTGAAAAACACAATCTGGTCACCAGCTGACAACTAAGCTGTGTGGTTGGGGTCGGTCATTTTCACTTAAGGCATCCTATCCAGGATGATAAAGGGTCTGGAAAATAAAACATACAAAGAGCGGTTGCAGGAACTGAGCTTGGCCAGTCTGGCGAAGAGAAGGACCAGAGGTGACATGATAGCAGTGTTCCAATACTTGAGGGGATGCAACAGAGAGGAGGGGGTCAGGCTGTTCTCTATGGCACCAGAAAGCCAAACAAGGAATAATGGATGGAAGCTGACCAAGGAGAGATTCAACCTGGAAGCCGAGGTGACGCAGCAGTTAGAGTGCAGTGCTCCAGGCCACTTTAGCTGACTGTGATCAGCAGTTCAACTGTTCAAATCTCACCGGCTCAAGGTTGACTCAGCCTTCCATCCTTCTGAGGTCAGTAAAATGAGGACCCAGATTGTTGGGGGCAATATAAATATTTAAAAAAATTGCTTAATGGTGTAAACCGCTTAGAGAGTGTTTGCACTATGAGGTGGTATATAAATCTCACAAATAAATAAATAAATAAATCAACAAACAAACAAATCAACAAACAAACAAACAAACAAGTAAGTGAGGAGAAACTTTCTGATGGTGAGAGCGATCAACCAGTGGAACAGCTTGCCAGAGGAGGTCGTGAGAGCCCCAACACTTGCAACCTTCAAGGGGAGACAGGACTGCCATCTGTCTCAAATGGTGTAGGAACTCCTGCTTGAGCAGGGGGTTGGACTAGATGACCTACAAGGTCCCTTCCAACTCTAATAATAAATCTAAATCTAAATCACATAGCCATTGTTCTGGCTGCATAATTGGGGGGGGGGGTTTCCCAGGTATCTTTCCCCTCTCCTCCAGCCATTGGAGCTCCCCCCCGGGGGGGGGGAATGGTTTTCTTGATGCAAGAAACGAATCTGATATACAAAATGTAAAAAGAAAAGAGAAACTTACCCATGAATTCAATTCCTAAATGGTGAGCTTTACCAAGGAAAGCATGGAAACAAAGGAGAAAAGAAAGAGAAGGGAAAACATTAGTAAAATATCATGAATTGATTTTAAAAATACAGTTCCTTCCAGTGTGTGTGTTTCTCTGTCTCTCTGTGTATATTATCATAATAGAACATAAATTACTTAATTAATTATGACTGCCTTGCCCCACTTATTCCAACAAGATTGTTATTATCATCACGTTGTTAGCCCACGGTGTTTTTAATAATGTTTTAATATTGTTTTATTTTTAAATTGTTACAATTGTTTTTTTACTGTACGTTTCTTATCCATGTTGTACGCCGCCCTGAGTCCTACGGGATTGGGCAGCCTATAAGAGCGTAGAAATAAATAAATAAATAAATAAATAAATAAATAAATAAATAAATAAATAAATAAATAAATAAATAAATAAATAAATAAATAAATAAATAAATAAATAAATAAATAAATAAATAAATAAATAAATAAATAAATAAATAAATAAATAAATAAATAAATAAACAAACAAACAAACCCAATTCCAGCTCAGTATGTTCATAGCCAACTATAAACTGCTTTATGGAAAACTATATAAAAATGGAAATTAAAGGCACGTGAAAATAGTTAGTCTATTGTATTTGAGCTGGTCATCTCCCCAGGCTTGCAAAATCCACAATTCTTCTTAACCAGATAGACTCCAAATGTTCTGAATGAATCCAGGCTGGAAAACTTCAGTTGAAGAAAATCCTGCAAATTCCAGTTACAGAAAAGGTTAAGGTTTTGCTTAGTGGTCAATTGGATGTTTGCAGCCCAGAACAGATAGCCAACAAAGGAGAATATTTGTAGCTCAGGGTTGAACTATGGGTTCACCTTTCATAACCCAAACCAGTGCACTGATAATGCACTGATGATGTTACCTGGTTTGGGTCATGAAACGTCTGCAAGAAAACCACCAAGCTCAGAGAGCCCCCTGAGAACTAGCCTTTATTGCCTCACATTTCACTCAATCAGTGTCAGGTTTATGATAAAGTACAAGTTTATTCCATGCTAGCCCTCAATAAGAAGCTGTAACTAGTAACAGTCAAAGGAAATTGACGGTCGAAAAGAGGCAATGGAGTTCAAGATGGGTTAGACTTAGATCTCTTGTGGGCACCTGGGACTCCTCCCTCAGGTGCAGCCTACTCATCTCCTAGAGTCAGCCCCTAGCCCGGTCGTATCTTCTCGTCTTCAGCAACACACAACGTCACTTGGGTAAGTTGACTCTACATTGACCAGATAGTTGAACAGGCAGAGAAGGGGCCTACTTGTCGATACATGTGTTTTATTCGGGACATCCCTTTTATTATAATCCTTCTCTATTTCATTCCCACACCCTTTTTGGATGGTTAAATGGGAGGTGGTACTATGCCTCCTGATACTTCTGTATTTGTTCAATTGGATTGTGCATCATTGCTCTTATTTTGATAGTAAATCTCAGCATCTCAAAGAGAGTTCTGCTAGTCTGGGCAGTCCTTGACTTATGATCACAACTGAACCCAAAATTTCTGTTCCTAAGCAAGGCAGAATTCTGTCCAAATTTTGATGCTGTAACATGTTGTTAAGTGTGAAAAATAGTTGTAAATCACTTTTTCCAGTGCCGTTAGGATTATCGATAACAGAATAACAGAGTTGGAAGGGACCTTGGAGATCATTTAGTCCAACTTCCTGCATGAGCAGAAGACCCTATACCAGTGGTTCCCAAAGTGGGTGGTACACTTAGGGGGGGGGCGGTAAGAGGCAAGGGTAGCAGCAGGGGGGGCGCTAAGATGGGCCAGGGGGGTGGCAAGTGTTTCGCCGGTCCTGTCCCAGTGCCACCGCTCATGTCCACCCAATCACCTGCTCACCACTTTTCCCGCCATTCTTTTCCCAGCGGGGGCTGAGCAGGCCACGAGATGGGCATCAGATATTATTCCCAAGGGGTAGATTGGGAGGACCACCCCTTGCCACAGGCGGGGGTCTGCACTGCCCTCAGCAGCCCCAGCCCAGCAGGGAGTACCCAGGAGCGGCAGGGTCAGAAAAGGAGGGGAGGCATCGCAGAGTGGCGGCGGGCAAAGGCGCAGGACGCAGTGAGAATTGGCAGGGGGGGAGAGCACTCTGAGTGCGGCACAGCGATGAGGGAAGCTGAATGCTCCTGAAACTGCTCAGGCGAGCGCTCGCGGACCCGCAGGAAGGCCCTGCCCTGCCCCGGAACCTGCGCACGTGCGGACTTTCCCTTCCGGCGTCTCCATTGCCTAGCAACCCGGCGCGCACGATTCAGTGGGCTCCCCTCTGGCATGGCGCACCCACGGATCTCGGCACAGCTGCCTCCCAACATTGACCCCACCAAGGCGCCCATGGCCTTCGGTCGCCAAGGCCTCCCCAAGCTCAACAAAGAGCTGCAGCACCCCAAGCTGCTGACATGGCAGTGGGCCCTGATGGTGCTCTGCGACCTGGTGCACGACCCGGAGGACGCTTACCAAGCCATCGGCGAGCAGCAGCGGTGGCGGCCTGACCACGGCTGGTGGGCGGGGGGCTGGATGCCCAGCTGCCATCCAGCCCCGTGTGTCTCACCTGAGCCACTTCAAGAGGCATGGACTGCAACTTCCAGAGCTCTGCAGCCCCAAGTGCCACCCCAGGAATTCTGGGAATTGTAGTCCACCGCTCTTAAAGGGACCCTAGGGTGATTCGCCAGGCTGAGACTGAGGAGGACTGTGGAGTGTAAAAAATAAATAAATCCTGTAACTGGAATATCATCTAGTCCAGCCTCGAACACACCTCCACTGCCACAGCGGATGCCCCCCCCACCTCCTATGCCTAGCCCCTCCAGCTCTGCCCCCTTTCAGACTGCTCCCACTGGACCTCCACTTTGTCAAGGTCCTTCCTAAAATGCAGGACCTGGCATTCTCCCCCAATCCCCCTTCTCTCCCTCTCCCCCTCTATCTCTCCCCCTCCCCCATCTCTAGCAGGTATTCTAGACATTCCAATTCCAACTCCCCCCCAGTTAGAGGGTGAATCGTAGAGATGGGAGAAACTAAAATATATTACTGTTCCTATATTTTATTCTCTTATGTAGAAACGAATTTTAAAAAATCAGAAAACATGTACCTGTAATGGCAGAAGAAAAAAATATTTAAACTTAAAACTGAATTTAAAAGTTTTAAGTTAAATTGTAAATCATCATTAATTATTATGAGTTCCCACATAAAGTGAAGCTGGAAAAAGCTAATTTTGTAATACAATTTGATATGAAAAGTCATATAGAATTTGGCTTTGCTCAATTCTATTCTTTATTTGCTATACTGAAAATAAAAGCAAGCCGTATAAACCAATTGTTATGTTATAATTTCTTTCAGTGATTTATCTGGGCTTGGAGAAGTTATTTTGTAGAAGAAAGAAAGAAAGAAAGAAAGAAAGAAAGAAAGAAAGGAAGGAAGGAAGGAAGGAAGGAAGGAAGGAAGGAAGGAAGGAAGGAAGGAAGGAAGGAAGGAAGGAAGGAAGGAAGGAAGATGGTAGGAAGGAAGACAGACAGAAAAAGAAAGAAGGGAGGGAAGGGAAGGGAGGGAAGAAGGAAAGAAAGAAAGAAAGAAAGAAAGAAAGAAAGAAAGAAAGAAAGAAAGAAAGAAAGAAAGAGGGAGGGAGGAAGGAAGACAGAAAGAAAGATGGTAGGTAGGAAGGAAGGAAGACAGACAGACATAAAAGAAATGAGGGAGGGAAGGGAAGGGAGGCAAGAAGGAAAAACAAAGGAAAGAAAGAAAGAAAAAGAAAGAAAGAAAGAGGGAGGGAGGGAGGGAGGGAGGGAGGAAGACAGACAGAAAGAAAGATGGTAGGAAGGAAGGAAGGAAGACAGACAGAAAAAGAAATGAGGGAGGGAAGGGAAGGGAGGGAAGAAGGAAAGAAAAAGGAAAGAAAGAAAGAAAGAAAGAAAGAAAGAAAGAAAGAAAGAAAGAAAGAAAGAAAGAAAGAAAGAAAGAAAGAAAGAAAGAAAGAAAGAAAGAAAGAAAGAAAGAGGGAGGGAGGGAGGGAGGGAGGAAGACAGAAAGAAAGATGGTAGGTAGGAAGGAAGGAAGACAGACAGACATAAAAGAAATGAGGGAGGGAAGGGAAGGGAGGCAAGAAGGAAAGACAAAGGAAAGAAAGAAAGAAAAAGAAAGAAAGAAAGAGGGAGGGAGGGAGGAAGGGAGGGAGGAAGACAGACAGAAAGAAAGATGGTAGGAAGGAAGGAAGGAAGACAGACAGAAAAAGAAATGAGGGAGGGAAGGGAAGGGAGGGAAGAAGGAAAGACAAAGGAAAGAAAGAAAGAAAAAGAAAGAAAGAAAGAGGGAGGGAGGGAGGAAGACAGACAGAAAGAAAGATGGTAGGAAGGAAGGAAGGAAGACAGACAGAAAAAGAAATGAGGGAGGGAAGGGAAGGGAGGGAAGAAGGAAAGAAAAAGGAAAGAAAGAAAGAAAGAAAGAAAGAAAGAAAGAAAGAAAGAAAGAAAGAAAGAAAGAAAGAAAGAAAGAAAGAAAGAAAGAAAGAAAGAAAGAAAGAAAGAAAGAAAGAAAGAAAGAGGGAGGGAGGGAGGGAGGGAGGGAGGAAGACAGAAAGAAAGATGGTAGGTAGGAAGGAAGGAAGACAGACAGACATAAAAGAAATGAGGGAGGGAAGGGAAGGGAGGCAAGAAGGAAAGACAAAGGAAAGAAAGAAAGAAAAAGAAAGAAAGAAAGAGGGAGGGAGGGAGGAAGGGAGGGAGGAAGACAGACAGAAAGAAAGATGGTAGGAAGGAAGGAAGGAAGACAGACAGAAAAAGAAATGAGGGAGGGAAGGGAAGGGAGGGAAGAAGGAAAGACAAAGGAAAGAAAGAAAGAAAAAGAAAGAAAGAAAGAGGGAGGGAGGGAGGAAGACAGACAGAAAGAAAGATGGTAGGAAGGAAGGAAGGAAGACAGACAGAAAAAGAAATGAGGGAGGGAAGGGAAGGGAGGGAAGAAGGAAAGACAAAGGAAAGAAAGAAAGAAAAAGAAAGAAAGAAAGAGGGAGGGAGGGAGGAAGACAGACAGAAAGAAAGATGGTAGGAAGGAAGGAAGGAAGACAGACAGAAAAAGAAATGAGGGAGGGAAGGGAAGGGAGGGAAGAAGGAAAGACAAAGGAAAGAAAGAAAGAAAAAGAAAGAAAGAAAGAGGGAGGGAGGGAGGAAGACAGACAGAAAGAAAGATGGTAGGAAGGAAGGAAGGAAGACAGACAGAAAAAGAAATGAGGGAGGGAAGAAGGAAAGAAAAAGGAAAGAAAGAAAGAAAGAAAGAAAGAAAGAAAGAAAGAAAGAGGGAGGGAGGAAGGAAGACAGAAAGAAAGATGGTAGGTAGGAAGGAAGACAGACAGACAGACATAAAAGAAATGAGGGAGGGAAGGGAAGGGAGGCAAGAAGGAAAGACAAAGGAAAGAAAGAAAGAAAAAGAAAGAAAGAAAGAGGGAGGGAGGGAGGGAGGGAGGAAGACAGACAGAAAGAAAGATGGTAGGAAGGAAGGAAGGAAGACAGACAGAAAAAGAAATGAGGGAGGGAAGGGAAGGGAGGGAAGAAGGAAAGACAAAGGAAAGAAAGAAAGAAAAAGAAAGAAAGAAAGAGGGAGGGAGGGAGGAAGACAGACAGAAAGAAAGATGGTAGGAAGGAAGGAAGGAAGACAGACAGAAAAAGAAATGAGGGAGGGAAGAAGGAAAGAAAAAGGAAAGAAAGAAAGAAAGAAAGAAAGAAAGAAAGAAAGAAAGAAAGAAAGAAAGAAAGAAAGAGGGAGGGAGGAAGGAAGACAGAAAGAAAGATGGTAGGTAGGAAGGAAGACAGACAGACAGACATAAAAGAAATGAGGGAGGGAAGGGAAGGGAGGCAAGAAGGAAAGACAAAGGAAAGAAAGAAAGAAAAGAAAGAAAGAAAGAGGGAGGGAGGGAGGAAGACAGACAGAAAGAAAGATGGTAGGAAGGAAGGAAGGAAGACAGACAGAAAAAGAAATGAGGGAGGGAAGGGAAGGGAGGGAAGAAGGAAAGAAAAAGGAAAGAAAGAAAGAAAGAAAGAAAGAAAGAAAGAAAGATAGATAGAAAGAAAGAAAGAAAGAAATATGATAAGAAGGAAGGAAAACAGAAAGAAAGAGAAAAAGATGGTAGGATGGAAGGAAGACAGATAGAAAGAAAGAAAAGTAAGAAAGAAAAAGAAAGATGGTAGGAAGGAAGACAGAAAGAAAAAGAAAGAAAGAAGGGGGAAGGGAGAGAAGAAAGAAAGAACGAAAGAAAGACTTATGACCACAATTGAGCCTAACATTTTGGTTGCTAAGCAAGAGCATTGTTAAGTGAGTTTCACCACATTTTACAAGTTGGCCACACCTACCTGGTCACCTGACCACTAAGCCACGCCCACCTGAGGAGGTGGGGGTGGGGGCGGTGAAGATGAGTTTGTAGCACCAAGGGGGCGGTGGACTGAAAAAGTTTGGGAACCACTGCCCTAGACCATTTCAGACAAATGGCTGTCCAAACTCTTCTTAATAACCTCCAGTGATGGAGCACCCACAATTTCTGGAGGCCAGCTAATTGTTCTCACTGTCAAGAAATTTCTCCCTATTTCTAGGTTGCTTCTCTCCTTGATTAGTTTCCATCCACTTGCCATTCAGGTACCCACCTGTTCTGACCTAGGATTCCACAAACCACGAAGCAGACTCCTTGTCCCGACAAAAACCCCTTTTTATTAAGTTGCTGTGAATTCTTCTCATTCACATCCAGCAAAGTCTTTCAAGGGTGAATTTACAGTCACAGACATTATCTGGCTTGAAGAGCTGTCAGGCTGATATCTTCCAAACTTGGAAAGAAGTCTCTAAGAGTCACGAACCAATTAAGTGAACTAATTGTCTCCTGCAAACTCCCCTCCCCTTTTGCTCCTCCTTTATTCCCTATGGGAGGGGCCATTCATCGTCCACCTGTGGCCTTACTCCCAAGTCGACCCTTGTTCCTTAGCTGTTCCCTTCATCTGGCAGCTCTGCGCATGCGCACACTGGGAACAGGCTCCAGCTGTTTCTCTGCCTCACTGATGTCTGACTCCAAAGGCAGCTGATAACTGTCAGACTGCCCTGGCCCCGTCTCTGCCTCCGACGCAGAGCACTTGTCAGAGCCTTCCCCAGACTCCAGGACTGGCCCATGTTCCTTCCCAACCTCCTCACTGTCCGAATCTGCTGCCACCTCTGCTGGTCCCTGGCAGACCACAACACCACCATGGTGGTATCTAAGATTACTGAAATGTCTCCTTAGTTCTAGGTTGGATCTTTCTGGATCAACTTTTTTTCTGGACCAATGTTACAAGAAGAGGAGCTTGTAGTAGTAAATGATAGATCCAAACTATATATTAAATGCACTACCTGCCTACATCAACCTATGTTGCCCTTTCCATATGAGAATGAGATATGGCTTGAAACTGCTACCTTGGTCTGCTGAACACTATAGCTATGCCCATTGAAGACAATTCTATGGATGAAAGAAATGTAGCTTGGCTGCCACACAAGCACTGTGAAGTTCAACAGTTGTATACTCTAGATGTAAACTTTACGTGTGCTCTTCATACAGAAGAGTGAATACCTCAGTGACTATATTCCACAGCCCTTGTCCTGTTCTCAGAGGCTTAAAATCAGTAGCAAAGTATGCAATATTTTTAATCCAAGCCAGTGTAGCTCGTACATTGTAAGTTGTCTCAAAAGATCTGCAAGGGGAAATTAATTTGAAACACTTATAGTCTTTTACTCACCACTGAGAAGCAACCAACTTCCACCGTGCAATTTCTGAAGATACCTAAGCCTGAAACTTTCTGACTTTGTTTAGGCTGAGCAGTTGTCAAGCTCGACAACTTTAACAGTGCCATTTGAAAAGACATTTAAAAGCCACAACGCATGTGTGCTGAATGAACAACAATATAATTAAGAGCTTATCCAAAACCAACATTTTATTTAGACTGAAGTACAGGGTGAAATCATATTGATTGTATTGTGCAATCAGGACACAATGCTGCGTTTTCCTGGACAATTAAAATCCACAAAAGAAAAGGGTTCCTTGGTGAACATTGACAAATTTAGGATTGTTAGTAAAGAACCAAAGTTTTTATTATGTTCCAATTTGTTAGATCAAGCTGTGCAGGGGATTTCAAGGGAGGTTAACATGAGATATTCTGTACCCTTCTGAGAACTAATGAAGCAACTTTAGGGATTCTGCCTTAGGAAAACCTGGGACAGAAGTGAATAACATTCTGTTTTTACTATCCCGATAACATTTAAAGCTGTGATTTGTTGGAGCATTTGTTCCCGGGGCCTCATTTAATTTTCAAAGCTCCCTCTGGAAGCTGCTTCACAAAGCAACATGATCCGCTTGTCACAAAGGGAAGAAAATGGGGCTTCATTTTCTTCAGCTTCCTAGTCCTTCTCAGCTCCAGAAAACATGTAGAATGCTGCAGGAAGACAAAATGTATCTGTACACACACAGACAAATCTGATTGTATTGTTTCCTTAAATCAACAATTTCTACATTATTAACTAAAGGCATCTACGTCAATGGCTTTCTTGGTTAAAGTCTTACCATATGATATGATTCAGTCTTGTGAGCTACTGGCATCATTTAGTACCACTTTATAATGCCTTGGTAAGACCATATTTGGAATACTGCATCCAGTTTTGGTCGCCACAATGTAAAAAACTCTGAGACTCTGGAAAGAGTGCAGAGAAGAGTAACAAAGATGATTAGGGGCCTGGAGGCTAAAATATATGAAGAACAGGTTGCAGGAACTTGTTGTGTCTAATCTAGTGAAAAGAAGGACTAGGGGTGACACGAAAACAGTGTTCCAATATCTGAGGGGTTGCTACAAAGAAGAGGGGGTCAAATTATTCTCCAAAGCATGTGACGGTAGGACAAGAAGCAATAGATGGAAAGTAATCAAGGAGAGAAGGAACCTGGAATTAAAGAGAAACTTCCTGACAGTGAGAATAATTAATCAGTGGAACGACTTGCCTCCAGAAGTTGTGGGTGCTCCATCACTGGAGTTTTTAAAGAAGAATTGGACAACCATTTGTCTGAAATGGGATAAGGTGTGCTGATCGTGCAGGGAGTTGGACTAGATGACATCCAAGGTCCCTTCCAACTCTGTTATTCTGTTACCTATAACCCTAATCTTAATTTTCTACCATTCAACGTTTCCAGGAAAAGATTGGAGAACCATTTGTCCAGCCCTATCAGTCTATGATTCTACAACAAAATTTATGGGGAAATCTCTTAATGATAAAGATATTAAAGTCATATTAAACTCTCTTCCCCAATTCAGAAATGTGCATGTTTTTCAACTTTGGCAATATCAGGAGCAGGAAAATTGCCAAGAGACCAATTTTGAGAAATTGACAGAAATAGGATTACTCCAGATATTAATGATCAGATCCAGGTCTCATGTAATTTATTTACTTTTGAAAAAGCAACCTCTTCTACTAATCGTTAAATGATGCATGGATTTTATGATAATTTACAATGGATTTCTATCTTCTTGTAAAATCTGAAAATATTGTTTAACACTTGAGATACAGGGGCTTAGATTGATGGGTAGAAGATGTCAGAAATTTCTGGTGTAGGTAGAAATGGGACTAGGCCTCTTAGAGTATGTATTGGGATCAGTGCATTGCAATTTGTTCAGGAACCATCTAGTGTCAGAGGCCAGAAGAAAGAGGACAAGTTATCTAGTGAACTAAGGTTACCAAATCTGGGTGGAAAACATCCAGATGTTCAAGAGATGGTAGCAAAGCCAGTTTTGGATCACTTTGATGCCATTTAGCATTTGACTTCAGCTGGTGCAAAATGCGGCTGCGGGTGCTGTGGTGGGTGTGCCAAGGTACACCCACGTGACACCTATACTCCGCCAGCTGCATTGGTTGCCCATCGGTCTCCGGGTCCAATTCAAGGTGTTGATCACCATCTTTAAAGCCCTTCATGGCTTAGGACCAGGTTATCTCCGGGACCGCATTCTGCCTCATACTTCCCTTCGACCGGTTAGGGCCCACAGAGTTGGCCTCCTCCGGGTCCCGTCGGCCAAGCAATGCCGCCTGGCGGGCCCTAGGGGGAGAGCCTTCTCTGTGGCAGGCCCCGTGCTCTGGAACCAACTTCCCCCAGAGACCCGAACTATCCCCACTCTGCTGGCCTTCCGAAAAGCTGTCAAGATATGGCTTTTCCTGCAGGCAGGGGGCAGAGCTTAATCCACTCGAGCTCACCCCCAAGTATGTATGGTTGTTGAATGAGTATTGGATGTTTTTAAATATTGTGTTTTTAATTTTTATACCTGTTTTTTAATGTGATTTTATAAATTGGTGTCTTGTATTTTTTTCTGTTGTACGCCGCCCTGAGTCCTTCGGGAGTTGGGCGGCATATAAGAACACCATAATAAATAATAAATAAATAAATAAATTTAGCGGCTTTCTGGTCTTTCCACTCCAGATCTAATAGCCTGCTATCAACACCAAATTATTTCCATTTTTACAATGAAGAAATTGTTCCCATAAATATCTCTCTGAACTGACTGGGTGAATGGGTTTAAGAGGCAGATGCAATTTAATTTAAAGTGTGCTTCACTTTTCTTTCCTTTAAAAAAATCAGTTTTTTTCCTATTGTTTAACACTTTTACTTTCTGTGGCTTCCAATAGAAGGGGATATACATAGCTCAGGGTTGAAATCATGGGTCCTTGGTGCTTTCTGAGCTTGGTTGCCCTAGTTTTAACTGCATATAAGCAAACTAAAGTATATATAACAGGGGAACAAACTCCACACTCACTAGCACTGATGCTGTTACCTCATTAGGTAATGAAATATCTGCAAGCAAAGACTCAAGCTCAAACAACCAAAATACAGATTGTCTCTTTTTATCTGAGCCTTTATGAGAAGAATTAGAGAAAACCCCAATATCTATCTATTCTTAGTAACAAATGAGCATCTACATTTGGAAGAAGAGGTTTTGCCAAATAGTATTTGTAGGGTGGGTTCCTCCCAGTTCGGACCGGTTCGCAAGAATTGGTAGTGATCCGCTGGTGATGTCATGATTATGTCACCGAACCGGATTGGTCAGTGCCGGTCCGTGGGCGCTGCCATCTTTTTTTTATTTTTTTTGAATATTTTTGAATTTTTTCCTTCTTAACATGCTCAGAAGCCGAGTTCCGGCACTGTGCATGCGGTCGCCATCTTTTTTTCTGCTTAGTTTTTTTTATTTTTTGTTGCTGCGGATGCGCGTGCCCACGAGGCATGCCCACGCGGCGAGGAAGGGAGGGAGCGAACCAGCAGCGAGGTAAGTTGGAACACACCCCTGATTTGGGCTGGAAAACACCCCCCCACCCCCCACCTTTATCCACAGGATTTGTCCTTCTGCTTTCCCCGGTTGCTTCCCTGATTCCTGCACTACAAAAAAAAACAACATTGAAAACTCAGAACGATTGGCCCTTTTTGCAGGAAGCTCTCCTAACAGGAAAGGAAGGGAAGGGACTGGCGAGGAGAAATACACAGAATCAGTATGAGGAAACCTCCCAGTTTTGTAGCAGCGCTGCTGAATTTCAAAAGAGAACCCAACAGTTCCTCCCCACGTGAGTTATTTGTGCCTGTGCAAAGCAAAACTTTACTGAAGGAAGAAAAAAAAGGCAACAGGAGGAATCAGGGAAGCAACCGGGAAAAGCAGAAAGACAACTCCAGTGGATAAAGGGATGGAGTGGGTGGGGGGTTTTTCCAGCCCAAATGATTCGGGGCAATGTTTATTCTCAGCAGAGCCAGGGTGGGCAGGCAGGCAGGCAGTGGCACAAAGTTAGTTTATTTATTTAGCTATGCTGGCTGGGGAATTCTGGGAGTTGAAGTCCACAAGTCTTAAAGTTGCCATGGTTGGAGACCCCTGTTGTAGAGGTTTCTCTGCGGTAGTTTGTGCTAAGAGTAGCTCCCTACATATGTGTGTGTGTCTGTGCCGGTACTAGGCTATATTCCTCTTCACTCCCAAGACGGCCCGCTGTCCTCCCTGTGAAGGCGAGGGGACAACGGGCAGGAGCTGGGGGTGACTTGCAAGCCAATCTGTTCACCGACGGGCTGAGCCCCAGCTGAGGCGAAGGGAAAGAGTACAATGCACAGATTGGAAAGATAGGAGCTGCTTTTGCCTCTGCTGGTAGAGCCAGCGCAGAGCCCATTGCCTAGAGGGAAGAAAGGGGGGAGGGGAAGGGAGGGAAGGAAAGGAAAGAAGGAAAGGAAAGGAAAGAAGGAAAGGGGGAGGGAAGGGAGGAGAGGGGAGGAAATGGAAAGAAAGGAAAGGAGGAAAGGAAAGGAAAGGGGGAAGGGAGGAGAGGAGAAGGGAGGAAATGGAAGGAAAGGAAAGGAGGAAAGGAAAGGGGGAAAGGAAGGGAGGGAAGGAAAGGAAAGAAGGAAAGGAAAGGAGGAAAGGGAAGGGAAAGGGGAGGGGAAGGGAGGAGAGGGGAGGGGAGGGGAGGCGAGGGGAGGAAATGGAAGGTAATGAAAGGAAAGGGAGAAAGGAATGGAACAGGGGAAAGGAAAGGAAAGGAGAAAAGGAAAGGGGGGAAGGGAGGGAAGGAAAGGAAAGGAAAGAAGGACAGAGGGAAGGGAAGGGAGGAGAGGCGAGGAAATGGAAGGAAAGGAAAGGGGGAAAGGAAAAGAGGAAAGGAATGGATAATTTTCATAGGTAAAGTTGTGGAGAAGGTGGTGGCTTTTCTGCTCCTTCGGCTATTGGAGGAAACTGATCATCTAGATTCCTATCAGTCAGATTTCAGGTGTGGCTACAGTACAGAAATGGCCTTGGTTGCCCTGATGGATGATCTCTGGCGAGCCTGGGACGGGGGTAATTCCTCCATCCTGGTGCTACTTGACCTCTCAGCAGCTTTCGATACCATCGACCATGGTATCCTTCTGCATTGTCTTGGCGAGTTGGGAGTGGGAGGCACCGTTTTACAGTGGTTCTCCTCTTATCTCGCCGACAGGATGCAATCGGTGTTGGCAGGAGGGCAGATGTCATCTCCTAGGCACCTGACCTATGGGGTGCCGCAGGGTTCGGTCCTCTCACCCATCCTGTTTAACATTTACATGAAACCGCTGGGGGAGATCATCCGCAGACACGGGGTGAGTTTTCAACAGTACGCTGACGACACCCAGCTGTACATCACCACCCCGTCTCAATTCAGGGAGGCAGTTGATGTAATGTGCCGGTGCCTGGACGACGTTAGGATCTGGATGGGGAGGAACAGACTCAGACTCAACCCCGATAAGACTGAGTGGCTCTGGATATTGCCTCCGAAGGACTATACTGACTGTCCCTCCTTGGTTCTTGAGGGAGAAAAATTAACTCCCTCGGAACGGGTTCGCTATTTGGGAGTCCTCCTAGATGCACAGCTAAAATTAGATCAGCACCTTGCAGATGTGGCTAGGGGGGCTTTTGCACAGGTTCGCCTGGTGCACCAATTGCGGCCATACCTGGAGAAGGAGGCTCTACTCATGATCACTCACACCCTTGTCACCTCCCGATTGGACTACTGCAATGCGCTCTACATGGGGCTACCCTTGAAGAGTATTCAGAGACCTCAACTGGTGCAAAATGCGGCTGCGCATGCTGTGGTGTACGTAGGTATAGGTATACGTAACACCTATACTCCACTAGCTGCATTGGCTGCCCATTGGTCTCCGGGTACAATTCAAGGTGTTGATCATCGTCTTTAAAGCCCTACATGGCTTAGGACCAGGCTATCTCCGGGACCGCATCCTACCTCATACTTCCCTTCGACCGGTCAGGTCCCACAGAGTGGGTCTCCTCCAGGTCCCGTCAGCCAAACAATGCCGACTGGCGGGGCCTAGGGGGAGGGCCTTCTCTGTAGGGGCCCCTGCTCTCTGGAACCAACTTCCCCCAGAGATCCGAATCATCCCCAACCTGCTGGCCTTCCAAAAAGCCATTAAGACATGGCTCTTCCTTCAGGCGGGGTGATTTTGAGATGACCTCCCATCTGACGTCTCCCCCATGTATGTATGATGTTATATGTTTTTTTAAATTGTTTAAAATTGTTTAAAATTGTTTTTCATTGATTTGTTTGATGTTCCCTAAAATGTTGTATGCCGCCCTGAGTCCTGAGGGAGTAGGGCGGCATAGAAGAACCTCAAATAAATAAATAAATAAATAAAGGAAAGGAAAGGAATGGAACAGGGGAAAAGAAAGGAAAGGAAAGGGGAGGGGAGCGGAGTGGAAGGACTACAGCTACAGCTCTGGAATATGGGACTGACTTTCCCACCATCAGCAAGCCACTGTCAGTCTGCCCATCTTCGTTTTCCTTCACTCAGATTGACCAAGCTTCTTGAGAGAAGGAACACACCTAGTGACAGAGGTGATAATTAATCTCACAAAGGAGACGTTTGATCTTTTCCCGGACATCAGACATTAGAAAAGAAACCGCAGTTTAAAAGTCTAAGTAAAAATATTTATTTCGGTACAAAAACAATAAATCCTCATTTGTTTACATCTCTAATATAAAAGTGTGTCTTCTCTCAATGGAAGACAGAGGAAGAAAGGAAAGAAGGAGATTGAAATGCACACATGCGTACAAGAACATATCAATCACGTGCTCAGGAATAAGCCATTATATTAGATGGGGATGCTTCTCCCTGCATATACATATAACAGGCAATAATCACACCGTGACACCTAGAGCGACGTTGGAGAGCCAGTAAAGCTGAATCTTATCGAACACTACTAAGAATCTTTATTAGGTCTTATTTAGTGACGATACGGGCAGCAAAATGTTCGCATTTTTCCGCTCTTATTGCACCCGCCGATTCACGCCCAGCCGCCCTGTTTAGGGTGACTCGCTCCCTCCTTACTAAAGGGGGGGGGATGAGGAACACTTGCAGGGTAGAGCTGAGGAATTTGTTCAGTTTCTGATGGATAAAGTCACTCAGATCCGAATGAACCTGGACTCTGATTGGACAGGGCCAGCCGAGTTGACAGGGATGGGTCTTAGTCCAGTTTTATGGCATGAATTTGAGCCTGCCACTCCTGATGATGACAAGGCCGTGGGAGAGATGAGCACCTCCACTTGTTTATTGGATCCGTGCCCCTCCTGGCTGGTTTTGGCCAGCAGGGAGGTTTCACGTGGCTGGCTCCAGGTGATTGTGAACGCATCTTTGAGAGAGGGATCTATGCCGCAACCGTTAAAGGTTGCGGTGGTTCGGTCCCTCCTCAAGAAGCCTTCCCGGACCCAGCAGATTTAAAGAACTTTTGTCCAGTCTCCAACCTGCCTTTGTGGGGAAGGTTGTTGAGAAAGTGGTGGCGCTCCAGCTCCTGCGGTTGTTGGAGGACACTGATTATCTAGATCCCTTTCAATCGGGTTTCAGGCCCGGCTACAGCACGGAAACTGCTTTGGTCACCCTGATGGATGATCTCTGGCGAGCCTGGGATGGAGGTCACTCCTCCATCCTGGTGCTACTTGACTTCTCAGCGGCTTTTGATACCATTGACCATAGTATCCTTCTGCGCCAACTCAGTGAGTTGGGAGTGGGAAGCACCGTTCTTTGGTGGTTCTCCTCCTACCTCTCAGATCGGACGCAGTCGGTGTTGACAGGGGGACAGAGGTTGAGCCCTAGGCATCTGATTTGCGGGGTGCCTCAGGGTTCGGTCCTCTCACCCATTCTGTTTAACATCTACATGAAACCACTGGGTGAGATCATCCGACAACACGGGGTGAGGTATCAGCAGTATGCTGATGATACCCAGATACATCTCCACCCCGTCTCAATTCAGGGAAGCAGTGGATGTGATGTGCCATTGCCTGGACGATGTTAGGGTCTGGATGGGAATGAACAGGCTCAAGCTGAACCCTGACAAGACCGAGTGGCTATGGATATTGCCTCCCAGGGATTTTGTCGACTGCCCCTCCTTGGTTCTCAGGGGAGAGAAATTAACTCCCTTGGAACAGGTTCGCAATTTGTGGGTCCTTCTAGATCCACAGCTAAAATTGGATCAACATCTGTCAGCTGTGGCTAGGAGGATCTTTGCACAGGTTCACCTGGTGCACCAGTTGCGACCTTACTTGGAGAGAGAGGCCTTACTCACAGTCACTCATGCCTTCATCACCTCTCGGCTGGACTACTGTAATGCGCTCTACATGGGGCTATCCTCAAAGAGTATCCGGAGACTGCAGTTGATGCAAAATTCAGCTGCGTGAGCCATAGTGGGTGTCCCAAGGTACACCCACGTAACACCCATTCTCCGCCAGCTGCATTGGTTGCCCATTAGTCTCCGGATGAAATTTAAGGTGTTGGTTTTAACCTTTAAAGCCCTACATGGCTCAGGGCCAGGTTACCTTCGGGACCGCATTCTACCACATACCTCCCTACGACCGGTTAGGTCCCACAGAGTTGGTCTCCTCCGGGTCCCATCAGCCAATCAATGTCGGCTGGCGGGCCCGCGGGGGAGAGCCTTCTCTGTGGGAGCTCCGGCTCTCTGGAACCAACTCCCCCTAGAGATCCGGACTATTCCCACCCTGCTGGCCTTCCGAAAAACCATTAAAACATGGCTCTTCCGGCAGGCAGGGTGATATTGAGATCGATCCCCCATGTATGAATGTTGGTGTGTTTTTAACTTTTGTAATTTTTAATTATTATCATTGTTTTATATTGTTCTTAGACTATGCTGTACGCCGCCCTGAGTCCTATGGCATTGGGCGGCCTATAAGAACCATTAATAAAATAATAAAATAAATAAACACAAAAGAGATTCCCAGGCTGTGTGCCTGGAGCAGGCACTTTCTCTCGGGCCTCCCACCCGGAGGCCTCACAGAAGCAGACAGGTAGGCCTGAAAGGGGGCTGAGCTCCTCCCCACCAGTGGTCCACGGGATTTAAAGTTATGAATTTGGTCGTCCCTGAGGTCCAAAAGGTTAGAGACCCCTGATCTATCACACTCTTGGGCAAAGTGTGTGAGCCATTTCCTCCTTTCAGTGGTCCATTAAAGTACATCTATAGTATGTAGATAATAAACTTGAAAAAAGGTGAACAACATTTTTACAGAACTATAGATACGTTGAGGCTGGGTGTGACAAGGAATGGCTGGGAGGGGGGGCAGGCGAGGCACCCCTTGACATGAGTGACATTGAGTTGGCCATACCCATCTGGTCACATGACCATGAAGCCACTCCCATCCGGCCACATGACCATGAAGCCACTCTCACAAAATTAAGCCATGCCCACAAAAAATTGGAACCCACCCCTGATTTGTATCTGCATGTTGAAATGCATAATGAATACACAAGGGGCATGTTAGAAATCCTCAGTTTAAGAGATTTCAAATAGATTCTTTGCTGAAGTGATCAAAAGAAGAACTCTCAGCCTACCTAGTGAGACTTTGCAAATTGGTCCAAATGATCATTAAAAATATGTGTGTGAACACTAAATATTCAGGTTGAGGGGAAATATTTGATCCCACATGTTTCTTTAGCTGCATGGAGAGAGAGAGAGAGAGAGAGAGAGAGAGAGAGAGAGAGAGAGAGAGAGAGAGAGAGAGAGAGAGAGAGAGAGAGAGAGAGAGAGAGAGAGAGAGGTCTGTTTTTACTTAGCTGTTACTTCTCAGTGGAAATGGAACATGAAAAAACCATCGATAGAACTAGTAAAATAGCTAAAATTGAAACAAAAGACCAAGTGACTTGAGACCTTGTCAAAAACAGACTCAGCTCTGTTTTTAATGCAACCTGTGGGTGCTTAAAGAGATTAACGTAAGTAAAGAGAAATTTAAAAGCCTCTGAAAATCCATCAGGAAGGCTTTAAAAGAAACACCATCCATTGTATCATCCGGTTTGACGCTTCATCATTCCAACAATCAGACAATAGAAAACAATAATTTCACCGTGTTTGGCTTGCACGCCAATGGCAATTATCCCATTACCATGAAAACAACATTTATTGCTGCATAATCTGCTCATTAGCCTTTTTAGAGGAAACAAACAAAAATCACTTTTATTCCTTAGCCTTATTCAACTATGCTAGGAGAAAAAGACAACAAGCCTGCCACCTGATAGAAAAATTAAATACTTCTTTCTTATACTGTAAATGGACTATGTGCATGCAACATGTTTAACCTTGCAATGAATTAACCCAGTCTGGAGGGATTACACAATGCACAGGATCTTGAATTAGCCAAACAGGGTGGGCTTGGGTAACACAATGTACCAAACACCCATGCAAGTATGAATCATTATTATTACTGTGATTGTTGTTGCTATTAGGTAATTTTATAGGCTTGCCCAACTTCCAGCAATTTGGGGTGGTTTGCAGAAAACCACAAAAACCAAACATGAAGATTCAAGGTGGCAAGGACAAAACTAGGTGGGAAAAAAAAGAAAAGAAAATTAATCCATATAATCTCAAGGGGGCTTCAATCCCTCTCCCCAAGCATAACCACATTATATTCATTCATTCATTCATTCATTCATTCATTCATTCATTCATTCTCATTCATTTGTATCCGACCTTTATTATTTTTACAAATAAAGCCAAGTTTCAGTACATTGGGCCTAGAGATCGCATTCACACATCACATAAACCTGAGGCTTCTTTTAATTATGACTTATTGAACAGCACTTCAGTGGTTTGATTACACAAGTCAGAAACTAAGGTCTGGCTTGGCCTCTCACACTAAGATGGAAAGCAGCACATTTCATTCTGGTTTGCCTTCTAGACAACATATAGAGAAAGTTTCAATCTCACTCTAGATGTTCAAGCCTCTTTTGCAGGACCACAATGTTTTTGTGATGTTTGCCATGGGTGCTGCTTTGCCAAAAGGGCAAATTCATTAGTTATCTGTTAAATTTTATTCATTGCCTATCTTGCCATGTGGCTATTTTAGGTGAATTACAACAATGATACAGAGAAATGAAAAGGAGTGTAAATACAACAGCAGCAAAGTAATGGAGCCCAACTGGAAGGCCCTGCTTCAATGGATTGCAAATACAGGATCAGAATTGTCACATCTCTGGAAGACCCTCACTCAGGGAATGTGACTGTTGCCCATGATTCCCGTGTTAACATCCAAGCCTGCTCAAAATCCTGATCCTTAGAGCAATGTTTTTGTGTGTTTAGTGTCCAAATCCATACGTTGATCTTGGAGTACTGTTTATTTTTGTGAAATTAGCTTCACATTTTAGAGCCTCAAATATCAAGGAAATATCAAATTCTTTAGTTCCTCCTCTTTCCCGCAAAGACACTCTGATGTGTTTTTATCCCTTCTTTTCTTGGCAAAAGAAAGCCCTGTCATCTAGAACTACTTTTTCTTTCCGTTCAGCTAGCCAACAGCCGCTGAGTCTCATTTTTTTCTAAGTTGCTGAAACAGCTGTCATGTCGCCGTTTCCCTCTTCCTTCCCCCGATTCCACCTTTGCTAGATAAACCCGCCAGGAAGGATTCATCTATCGCTAGTCTTGCTTGAGAGGATTATGAAAATGAATGAGCAGGGTTGCTGGGTCAGGTGCCTGAACTGGTGGTGACAATGTCACCATGGACCAATGCAATATAATAGTAGTAATGATGTCTATATAAAACAAACAAGACAAAACAATAATAGAATGCATGTGACGGTGCCATAGCAACATCCACCCCTTTGTCCCTATTTTTAGGGCTTTATACGTCAGCGATGAAACACCAACTCTACTTTTTTAGGGGGCTTGAAACATGCTCTTCCTAATGAGAATGATTTAACAGAGTTTCCAGAAGGTCTTTTTTTGTAAAAGCAGGCTGAAAATACCCTATTTTTGGTGTTTTTACAAAAACCGTCAACTTTACACTCAATTTGTGAACTATTGGAAAGCAGGAGAATGAAATTTTATATTCGAAAACTTTGTGTTGCTAAGTTGTTACACAAAAAGTTTCATGTTTCTCATACCTTTCCTTCCAGAGATATAAGAAGCCAAACTTTACCCTTTTTTTGCACCACAGTCATTTTTGACCAACTTTGCTCCAAATTATCTAGATGGAAATCGCTCATGAGAATGTTTTTATTATTTTGTTTAATAGAGCACAAGTTGTACAAGATGGCCAAGTTTTGTTTCTCTCAACAAAATATTGCCGGAGATATTATGTCTCAAAGTTGCTGAAACCTCAGAGTCATACTGTCGAAGGCTGCGGTATGGGGTCATACAAATGACTATATCTCCGCAAGCATTGCATCGGCAAACATAACACTTTACCAATATTCATTGGGGACATGTGTGCATGTTCACACCAAATTTCATCAAAATCCATGATGGTCGACCTGGGCACTTTCCTGAAATCAGACCACTTGACATGGAATGACCCAAAAATGAATGCCACAATAGTAATTTTTCTAAAGAAATCTCCTGAATGCACCTAAGAGCTTGAATAGACAGCTGTTCTGTTATTCTGTTGGAATCCAGCAGTTGCACTAGACAAGAATTTTATGAATAGGTTAACTCAGTTTAGGTCCAGAAAAGAAACAGAGATACATGCTTAGTTTTTGAATTGCATGCTTGGATAAAAATGCTAGAAGCTGTGGTTAAACTGGCTTCAGTGGCTGAAGAACATTTTTAAATTTGTGTACACCAGCCTCTTTTCCTTTGCACTAATCAATATACTTTCACAGTAATAGTAAACACATTTTCAGCTCTTCAGGTTGGCTGCTGCAGAAATTTTGACCCTGTTACTTTTGAGCAATCTCAGCTTCGCTTGCGAATCCATTGGGGTTTCCTAAGTAGGATTTCATTCCTGAAATGGAACCAAAGCTGCATTTACTAGAAAGAGAATGAATTTAGAAAATCCAAGGTGACAGATCTAATGCCTCTAATATTTATGCAGAGCGAAACAGGTTTGTGTGTCAACATTCAGGATTTTCAGAGTTTTGCAATGTGATGCCTGAGAACAAAATATACACATATAACTGTATATTATAAACATATTGGAGAAAAATGCACACAAAATTCATACATATGGGGAAAAAATAAAGACACACAGACTGCAAGAACACATATATTAGGAACAATATGCATAGATGAACACCTTTTATTTGGATTTGCCTGCTGATATAGAAACAGATCAAACTGCATTTACAGTGAGGAAAATGGAAAACAAGAAAACTAAAAGGGACATATCCACATAGAGGCTTGACTTATGACCACATTGGGGAACAGAATTTCTGTTGCTAAGCAAGATTTTTGGCTATGGTTGTTAAATTAATCAGTGAGATGTTAAATCTGACAACTAACAATCTGAACTGGTCTCTTCACACATCATCCTTAGTGAAGCGTGCAAACCAGTGTCTGCATTTCCTGCGTGGGATGAGGAGAGCACCTCTTTCTCCTTCTGTCCTGGCCACGTTTTACAGAGGCACCAGGGGCGGGTTCCTAATTTTTTTACTACCACTCTGTGGGTGTGGCTTATTTTGTGGGTGTGGCTTGCCAGCCATGTGACTGGGTGAACGTTCCCCCTCCCCTCAGCAGCTCGAGAAGCCTCGAATGTGCAAAAATGCCTAGGATCATCACCGCACGTTCGTGGCTTCTCGGACTGCTGAAGGGAGGGGAATGGAGATAGCTCCTGCTGCCCGTTCTTTCACCATCTCACACGCTCCTTCAGCCATCCTCCCTTGCTTGGACTCACTGTGGGGTAGGAAGGCAACGCATGTGCAGTGCCGGAAGCTCGGCTTCTGGGCATGTGCAGAAGAAATTTAAAAAAAAAATTTAAAAAAAATGGTGGCGCCCAGGCACCGGCAAACGACCGCACCGGTACTGTGACGTTACCAGCGGGCCGCTACAGGTGCTATAGAGTGGACCGCACCTGTAGGAACCCACCACTGAGAGGCACCATTGAGAACTGCAGCCCTGTGTCAAGCTTCCAAGTAACAAGTCCCCGGAATGAACAATCCAAGGCAGTCATATTCAATCAAAGTCCATTTATTAGGAACATATCAAATTGACAAAGGTCTTGGTGTAATTCCGGCTCTGACCAAACCCCGGAATTACACCCAGTAAAAAGCAAAAGTTTGAAACTTCCCCCCACAGTCACATTCTCCAATCATATCACAGTCCAACTGTCCGGTGACTCCAAACTCCATGTTCAGCCATCTGCAGGCACATTCTCAGTTCCCATGGGAAAGAATGCTACCTAGCCATAACATCCCCCCTTATCTCTGCAACCCCACTTCCTACTGCTAGAATGTGGCGAGCCTGAAGCCTCATTAGATCCCCTTACAAAATACCTAGAAAAAGCTTAGAGAAAGAATAGGAAATGACTACAATAAAACATGGCTACACATATGTTAGCTTCAGAGTCGACACCCTGTTTGGTTTGATGGCAGCCGTGCCTCAGATAGAAAGTCCATACAGAGAGTGGTGAGGACAACCAAGAAGATTGTAGGAAGCTCGCTCCGTGGGACTGCTTATAAGTGCTATATGCTTAGAGCTCCAAGCATTGTTAGAGACCCCACACACCCACTTCATGGTCTGTTTCTATTGCTCCAATCTGGGAAGAGGTTTGAAGTATTTCAAGCAGGACTACCAGATTCTGTAACAGCTTTGTTTCTTATGCCATCTGTCTGGTAAACTTTGAAGATTCAGTTTTTTTCACCATGAATACATCCGAAGTAGTCTGTGTTATTTCTCTGTGTCATATATGTGTGTGTATGTGGGTCTACGCATAATGGTTATCTTTTGAGAACTGAATGCAAAGAAATTTCATTTTAATGTACACTGATTAGTGTATTGATTTAAAGAGACAATGTTTTTATTCTATTCTATTCTATTCTGTTCTGTTCTGTTCTGTTCTGTTCTGTTCTGTTCTGTTCTGTTCTGTTCTGTTCTGTTCCATTCCATTCTGTTCCGTTCCGTTCTGTTTACTCTACTCTACTCTACTCTACTCTACTCTACTCTACTCTACTCTACTCTACTCTACCGCACACCACCCCATTCTCTGTTCTGTTCTGTTCTGTTCTGTTCTGTCCTGTCCTGTCCTGTTCTGTTCTGTTCTATTCTATTCTATTCCGTTCCATCCCATCCCATCCGATCTCATCCCATCCCATTCCATTCCATGAATCCAGTTTCCCCCATTGATTTTGCTTGTTAGAAGCTGGTTGAGAAGGTCACAATTAGCAATCACACCACCCCAAAGTGCTACAACAGTTGTACATCCATGCTGGTTGCCAAGCAGCTGAATTTTAATCATGCATCCATGGGATGATGCAACAGTTGTAAGCGTGAAAAATGGTCATAACTTCTGATTGTTGATAATGTCATTCACTGCTACTTCTTTTTGATGCATAAAATCCATGCATTCCAATTGTTTTTACATGAGATCTAAATCTCAGGAAGGAAGGACTCAAAAAAGTGTCCAGTTTCTAAGTGTACAATCCAGCCTGTTCTGCATTCATTACCCACAAAAATAGAACACAAGACAGGTTGAATCAATCATGCAGATTTACCAAATTAGAAGATTCACACATGACAGAGCTTTCTAAGTTTAGCAAGGCACATATGCTCCTCCACCTGTAATTCCAGTTCACTTAACATTTGCCACCCATTGCATTGTGTACAGGGACATGTGCATTCACACAGACACCCACTTTTAAAATCTATAGGTTAAAATACAGGAATAGCTTCGGAGAAGAGTTAACAAAAAGACGTATTGATGGCCAGTAATTTAGAAGACTGTAAAAGGGGATTAGATAAATTCGTGGGGGGGGGAAATGCTTTTGACCCTGAAGTTAACTCTGGGTTGGGGGCAACAGGTCTCCAAATACCAGTTTCAGAGGATAAAATGATGGAGCCTTTTCAGGTCTCCTGCTTGTGAGTACCCCAGAAACATTGGTTGTTCATTGTAAAAACAAAATGCAGGACTAAGAGGTCTTGGTCTGATGACACATGTTTCTCTGCCTGTTACTCTTCTACTGGGGAAAGTGAGGAGTATAAAATATTTAGTAAATATTTAATTAAGACTGTTGAGGTAGCACTAGATCAATCAATCAATCAGAATAGAGTTGGAAGGGATCTTGAAGGTGTTCTAGTCCAACCCCCTACTCAAGCAGGGCACCCTATACCATTTCAGACAGATGGCTGTCCGGACTCTTCTTAAAGACCTCCAGTGATGGAACAACCACAACTTCTGAAGGCAAGCTGTTCCACCGGTTAATTGTCCTCATTGTTAGGAAGTTTCTCCTTAATTCCAGTTTGCTTTTTTCCTTGGAAAATAAGTTGGCCCCCTCTTGTTTGTGGCAGCCCCTCAAATACTGGAATACTGCTGTCATGTGACCACCAGTCCTTCTTTTCTCTATCAGCGCTGCACTATTTTAATTAATTGGGTTACTGCCACCTTTTTGTGGAACATCAAGGGCCATACTACAACATGCCTTAAAGAACTCAACAGAAAATAACATATATGATCTATATATCCACTCCAACAACCAACACCCAGATAAGCAGGGTTTAATACCATACAAACAAGCAAGCAAGCAACAATGATCTGATCAAGACCCTAGCAAAGAGAAAATCAGACCCCCACCAAAACTGGCAGGGCAATCTACTGCATATAAACAGACAGCGACTCCATACTCACTGCACTGATGATGTTACCTAGTTGGGTAATGAAACAACTGCAAGCAAACAACCAAGCTCAGAGAACACCAAGGACCTCTCAATTCAAGCTTGAGCTACAAATATTATCTTCTATTGGTATCCAATAAAGGACCTCACACTTAAAGAACTAATTTTGACAAAATGCAAAAAAAAGGGGGGGGGGCTAAAATGTTTGGTCCATCCACTTTAGGGAGTCTCAGGAAGCCACAAAATAAATGCCGGAAGGACATGCATGGGCGTAGATCCATTCTCAATTCAAGCTGTCTGCAAACTTTACCTCATTAGAAACATGAGTTGCTAGCTGATAAGGTTCAGTTCTAGGAGTCCTGCAAACCTCTCATTTTATTCATTAAAAAATTGGCTGGATGTGGATTCCCAGGAAACAGGGACTCCATTACGAGATTTCACCCCATCATTGTGGCATATTGTTCTAGCAAATACATAATTTCAAGCACAACAGCTAACCAATTAACATTGTTGGCAGTGGTGTCTTTGTGATTTGTAGCCCTGTAATAATGTTGAAATTAAAAAGGGAAAACCGAGCTTGCAAAGTGAATAGTGTTTAGCTGCAAAGGCATCTGGGCAAGCATTCAGTTCAAGCCAAGATTGACAGGAGTCTCATTTAGATGATGGATGGATTCTTCTTGCCAATACGGAGAACATTCTGACCCTGGTTTTGCTTCATTTAGGATCAAATTCTGCACTCCCCACTTGTAGTACTTTCTCAGTCCTCTCCATCAAAGATGTTTTACAGAATAACAGAGCTGGAAGGGACCTTGGAGGTCTTCTAATCCAACCACCTGCTCGAGCAGGCGACCCTATGCCATTTCAGAACAATGGCTGTCCAGTCTCTTCTTGAAAGCCTCCAGTGATGGAGCACCCACAACTTCTGAAGGGAAGCGGTTCCACTGGTTGATTGTTCTCAAAACCCAATTTTCAGGGGTAGTGAGGCCTCGCACCCACCTGGACAGATACGTTATCATTCATGAATGTCCCACCAAGCTGGACATTGCTGAAAAGTAACTAGAATGATTTTTTGTTTAAAAAAGGCTTGATGGCAGCCTTGGTGGTACAGTGGTTAGAATGTACTATTGCTAGAATGTACTATTACTATTGATTATTGGGGGCAATATGCTGAACTCTGTAAACTGCTTAGAGAGGGCTGTAAAGCACTGTGAAGCGGTATATAAGTCTAAGTGCTATTGTTATGTTTAAATTGATATTACAACTTGCCCATTGGTTTCAACCCAATGTGTTTTTTTCTTCTTCTTCACATCTGATTGAAATTCTTCTCTCCGGTTCTTAAGGTAACGTAAAAGGATGCTGGGATAAAAGCTACATCTGGATGACGATGTCCCCATTCTTCTACCCCTTCTGTCCTTACCACTTTAAAGCGGGACAAATTAAGGAAAGTGTCTAACGAGTCAAAGCATTGCCAAGCTGCAACATCATCAAATGAAGATGTTATCCATTCATTTATGACCGACTCTTGGCAATTCTATGGGCCAGGTTTCTCCACGTCTTCCGATCTTGCCCTGTTTCTTTGAGTTATTCGAGTTATTCTATGCTCTGGCTGGTGTCAGCTTTGATGGTGTCCAGCCACCGTGTTCTTTGGTGGCTTGGTTTCCTTTTTCTGCTAACTCATCAATAAATCTTTGTAACTAAGTCATGGTACTTATTAATGTGTTAGAAATTGACTAGGAAGGACCACGGTCTCCCGTTTCTCTACCTCCTTCTTGTGCCTTCCCCACGCACCAAAATTCTAACTTTAAATTGCTACACACTTTTGTATCCCTCAAGGCAGCTGGCTAGGATACAACAATTAAGCTAAAATTACACAGCTTTGGGAATGGTTTCATTGTAGTCAATGCAGTAACCATAAAACCTTATGCAGTCATTTGATTTTACTTATGGCATTAACTAATATCAAAACTCTCATTTGGAGGGCATAATGATGCGACTCCACAGCTCTGTAAGTCGTTTTTCGCTTTCCTTTTTTTTACAAGTGCTGAAATATCTTTGGTCTTCAGTTCTTAAAATGGGCAAATTTAGGTAGATACTTTAGCACATTTTACTGGAAGGGTAAATTTTCTTTAGATGTTTTCTGGGAGAAAGGAGCTTATCAATTCCAGGTAGCAACATGTCTCCCCTTAAACTTTTTAAAATTAATCATTATTTTGCTGGTTTTAAAGCAGTAGAAACTGATCCCTACAACATGGCTGTCAGACACCATGACTGTTCAGGATATTTTTTGGGGGGGGGGGCATGATACACTCAGTAGGGACCATCGTATTCTGGGGACAACCATCATTTCCCTTTTTGATTTCACAGAGTGAAAGAAAGACTCAGGAGTCCTTGTTTGGTGCTCTTCTAAACTTGCAGTTTAGGGCATCTCATAAGAATTCATAAGAAAAAAATACCCTTAAAATAAAGAAACTAGGCATTTAAACAATCCTGGAAATCCTTGACCTGTAAGTTCTGAACTAGATTTTCCCAATTATATTTCCTGATGATATACTTAACTTCTTCCGTTGCTCAGTTTTAGGACTGTGCTCCTGCTTGTGAAGCACAGGTGGAACCCAATAGAGAAAGGGACAATTTGAGGTGGGGGATTATCAATTATTCAACCCCCTTGCCATGGATTTCCACCTCCAATACATAGATAGTGAGTTGATTGATTATTCACACATTGTCTTCCCTGTGAGGTAGGACAAGAGGTAGGTCTGCACTCAACTGCATTTGAGGGATTTAACAGAATAACAGAGTTGGAAGGGACCTTGGAGGTCTTCTAGTCCAACCCCCTGCTCGAGCAGGAGACCCTAGACCATCTCAGACAGATGGTTGTCCAATCTCCTCTTAAAAACTTCCAGTGTTGGAGCACCAACAACTTCTGGTGACAAGCTGTTCCCCTCTACTCACTTAACTGACATGACTCACTTAACAACCGTCTTGTTTAGCAACAGGAATTCTGGTCCCTGTTGTAAGTTGAGGACTATCTGTAAACATTAACCCATTGCCACCATCTGGTGATCCTTGGTAATTTTGCAGCAAAAATCTGGTAGATGTAATTGTGGATAAAGTCTTCTCTTGAGACATTGGAAAACCTATGTTTTGTAAAATTTAACTGTCTCAGTAGTTTAGCATTCTCGGTTTCACTTTTTCCTCTTTCAATTAATTCCTCGCAAAGCTCACTTGGTGGAAACACACAATACACTGCCTGCCTCCCTGGACATTTTAAAGTACTAACACTCTGGGTATCTGGGTGTCAGTTTTCACTTAGTGTGTATGTGTTTTCCTTGACTCATACTTCATATCACATTACAGGTCCAGGACATTGCTATGCTAAAGCAGGCATGGGGTTTCCTATAAGGCAGATCTGGTGCCTTTCCTGTGAATTACGTAATTTGCAACTAGTTTACCTGAATATCAGCTTCTCTGCTGATTTCCCTTGGGTTAGTCTAACCTAGTCCTACTCAATTGGTAATAGTGAGACATTCTTCTTAGGTATAGAGCATATATATTCTCACCATTCCTTTCAAATCCCCACCGAATCAGTAGAAAACCAATTCAGGACTTTAACTCCTCAAGGTCTCTTTCACTATATCTATGACACGGGGGGCGGGGGGAGAATCATGAATACTTTGCTATTTGCTATGTTCATCTTTGAATTTTGGGGTGGAATACTCTCCTTGAGTGTTCTTTGAAGGACAGATACTGAGGCTGAAGCTGAAATACTTTGGCCATCAAATGAGAAGAGAGGACTCACTGGAAAAGGCCCTACGGATGTTGGGAAATATTGAAGGCGAAAGGAGGAGGGGACGGCAGATGATGAGAAGGTTAGATGGTGTCATTGATGCAGTGAATATGAATTTGGGCTGACTCCAGGAGATAGTGGAGGACAGGGGTCTGGCATTCTGTGGTCCATGGGGTCGTGAAGAGTAGGGCACGACTTGGAGTCTCAACGACAACAATTCTCCTTGAGAGATGTTATCAGACCTGCCACAGCTTGAAGCTCCAAATAAAAATGACTCTTGGCTCCATTTGTTGAGAAAGATTTATCAGAGATCAAGTGTATTGCAGCATCGCATAGCCAGAACTGAGAGGTGTTCCCCAAAATCTCTAAATTCTATTTTTCCACACACACCCCTAACTGTCCCTCATTGCCCACCCTGCTGTAACCAATCAAGTCCATGCAAGATGTTTTCATAGTGGTCAGTCCAAGCTCAGCCTAATATGCGGCTCCCTCTCTTTTCCAGCTGGATAACCTTGGGGCAGCATCTACTTTCAATTCCCCAAGTCTCAACCTCCTCACCCCCCCCCCTCCACAGTTCATGGCAGTCTGTCACTGCATAAGAGCAAAGCATGGCAAGGACAAGGCGGCAGCTGACAGATATGTTAAATTAGTTATATATTAATGGCAGGAGAGATGTGTCTACTCCAGAATCTCTCTCTCTCCCTCTCCCTCTCCCTCTCTCTCTCCCCCTCCCCCCCTCTTTCTTTCTTTCTTTCTTTCTGCCCTGGAGGCCATCTTTTTCTTTGGATCTTCATGTATGAAATTGCAAAGCCTAACATGGTGTATAAATTAAACAAGGCTATTTATGGGCTGAAACAGTCAGCCAGAAATTGGAATATCTGTTTAGATACTGCTTTAAAGGGTCTTGGGTTCAAGAGTTGCAAAGCTGATGGTTGTATATATACTGGACAGTTACAAGGTGGGAATTGTCTACTATTATCATTTGTAGATGATCTGTGCTTCATCGCAAAGGATGCATCACAAGTAAAGGAATTTGCTGATAAATTAGAAAAGAAATTTGAATTAAAGAATTTGGCAGAAATAAAAAATTATCTCAGTGTAGAGATACAAAAAACTGAAAAAGGTGGTTATATTCTTAGTCAAAGGAGAAAAATAGAGCAGTTATGGAAAAATATAATATGAAAGATTGCAATACTGCTCCTACCCCTATGAGTACGGATTTTTACAATAGTTTAGGTGAGGACAAAGGTGAAACCTGTGATCAGGAGATATATCACTCAGTAATAGGGAGTTTGTTATGTCTATCACAGTGGTCCAGACCAGACATAGCTTGTGCAGTAAGCATTTTGAGCCATTTTACTGCTGCACCTACAAAATTACATTGGATGGGTGTGAAAAGAGTTCTCAAATATTTAAAAGGAACTGTAAATTTGGGTTTTCAAATACAGAACACTGAGGAATTGAAATTAAAATGTTATGTCGATAGTGACTATACAAATGATGTAAACACAAGAAAATCAAATTCTGGGATTATATTATTGTTTGGAGGGGCTTTGGTTGGGCGGAAGTCCAGAAAACAAACATGTATGTACAGTTGTTACAAGATTTGAATATAAAGGTAAATGAATCTGTAACGGTATTTGAAGATAATGCTGCCTGTATAAAAATGGCAACTGGTGACAGGGTGAAGAACAGAAGTAAACATGTAGACATTAAGTATTGTAATGTCAGAGAAGCCATAAAAGAAAAAATTGATTAGTTTACATCATTGTTCTTCAGAGGATAATTTGGCAGACATGATGACTAAGCCATTGGGTGGTGTTCACCATGGAAGTGTATAAGGTCAATAGGTCTGATGTCTCTTCCAGTCATGAAGGGAGGAGTGTTGGAATATTTATGAGCTGGAAGAGTCATGTGGTAACTCATCTTGCTGTGAGCTGCCTAGAGTCCTTCGGGAGTTGGGCAGCATAGAAATATAAATAAATAAATAAATAAATAAATAAATAAATAAATAAATAAATAAATAAATAAATAAATAAATAAATAAATAAATAAATAAATAAATAAATAAATAAATAAATAAATAAATAAATAAATAAATAAACAAACAAATAAATAAATAAATAAATAAATAAACTCAGTCAGCCAATGAGAGTAAAGTGCTACTGAGCATGTGCAAAGAATCAAACTAGGAGCTGGACGTGTTCTCCAGTCTCAGTCTGCCTCTGTATCTCTCTGTGTAAAGTCTTCATTGTGCTATGATGTCTGTAAGAAGTATGCTTTCAACTTGCTGTAAAGAAGAATGTATGGTACTGTAAATATTTTGATATGATTATAAATAAGTTATTTGAATTAGCTAAATGCAGTTGACTGTAAGAGCTTCTGATTTATTTTCTTCAACAGAGAATTAAAATTCTCTGATAGAGTTTGAGCCAGGGGCAACGCTCCCAAAACCAAAGATGTACTCAATGACCCCTAAAGAGATGGAGGAACTAAGGAGATACATCGATGCCAATTTAGAACGGGGCTTCATTCAACCGTCAAAATCGAAAGTTGCAGCCCCAGTGCTCTTCAAAGAGAATAAAGATGGGGGGGTTGAGACTGTGTGTGAACTTCCGTGGGATCAACGCCGTGTGTGTCCAAAACACATACCCCTCCCTCTCATGAAGGACTTGCTGAACCACCTAGCCAAACGCAAGGTGTTTACAAAGCTGAATTTGAGAGAAGCGTATTACCGCATACGCATCAGAGAGGGAGATGAGTGGAAGACTGCCTTTAACTCCTCTCTGGGGAGCTTCCAATTCAGGGTCATGTCATTTGGAGTGCAAGGGCCCCCCCATGGTCTTTATGCAATTCATAAATGAAGTACTCCACCCACACCTGTACAAGGGGGTACTCCTTTATTTGGATGACATTCTCATCTTCAGCGAGACCCTAGAGGAACACGTGAAACTAGTGCGGCAAGTCCTAGAAAAACTTCTGGCCGCCAAGCTGTACTCAAAGCTGTCTAAATGTGAATGCCACAAAACCTCACTGGACTACCTGGGATATCGCATTTCCAGGGAAGGGACAGAGATAGACCCAGAAAAAGTGAAAGCAGTGCTAGATTGGCAACCCCCACGCACCTGCAAGCAACTACAAAGTTTCTTGGGCTTTGCGAACTTCTATCGACAATTTATCCCAGCTTTTGCAGAGGTGGCACTGCCATTAACCGAACTGCTAAAGACAGGTCCATCGCCAACAAAGCCAAAGCCTAATCAGCCTATTGGGTGGACGATGGAATGCCAAAAAGTGTTCAAAAAGCTGATGCAGCTCTTTGTCCAAGAACCTATTCTGCAACATCCCGACCCAGTACTGCAATTCATAATTCAGTCCAATGCCAGCGGTGTAGCGGTAGCGGTTCTGCTAATGCAGAAAAACAAAGAGGGCCAACTCCTGCCGTTTGCTTACATTTCAAAGAAGCTCACCGCCACTGAAAGGAGGTGGGCCATTTGGAAGAAAGAAGCCTATGCAGTTCGTTGGGCACTACTCACCTGGAGACAATTCTTAGAAGGGGGTAAGGTGCCATTCGAGGTATGGACAGATCATAAAAACCTTGAAGCCTTGAAAACCCCCAGGAAACTGTCCCCAAAACAAGTCTGCTGGGCGCAATACTTCAGAAGATTTAAATTTGAGCTGAAACACATCCCAGCTGGGAAGAAATTTACTGGCAGACGGTTTATCCAGAAAGCCACAATATGACAGCCAGAAGGAACAGGAGGTGCACACCATCATCCCCCCTCAACAGGAGGAGACAGCAGCACAAGTTATCACCCGAGGCCAAGCCAGACGACCGGGTGCTCCTGGCCAGGACAAATGGTTGAAAGCGGCTCTGCCTAGTGACCACTGGCTCAACGACAACAAAAATATTTGGCCTGGAAGGGATCCAAACTATACGTACCTGCCAGCTTGAGACTGGAAGTACTACAACGAAGCCATGACTCCAAACTGGGAGAGCATTTTGGATTCCTAAAAACTCTCCACCTAATCCGGTGCCAGTTTTGGTGGCCAAAGATGAAAGCTGATGTGGAAGACTATGTCAAAAGCTGTGCCACATGTGCAACCAGGAAAAATCAGCCAGGAAAACCACCTGGACTACTGCAGCAAGTGGCCAACCCCAGCAAACCATGGGAAGATATTGCTATAGACTTAATTTAATTTAATTTAATTTAATAGATTTGTATGCCGCCCAACTCCTGAGGGACTCTGGGCGGCTCACAACATGTCAAATCTATTACAGATAAAAACATATAACAATTAAAAAGATATAAAAATTAAAAAATCTCCAACATTCATAACTAAGGGGGGGAGAGCCAAGTATAATCTGCTTGGTCTCACTTTCACCCCGCCTGCCGGAAGAGCCAAGTTTTTATTGCTTTACGGAAGGCCAGCAGGGTGGGGATGGCCCTGATCTCTGGAGGGAGTTGGTTCCACAGGGAGGGAGCTCCCACAGAGAAGGCTCTCCCCCTCGGCCCCGCCAACCGGCATTGCTTGGTCGATGGGACCTGGAGGAGACCAACTCTGTGGGACCTAACCGGTCATAGGGAGGTATGCGGCAGGATGCGGTCCCTACTTCATTGTAGAACTCCCAGACAGCAATGGAAATATGGTGATTTGGACAGCCATTGACTTGTTTTCCAAGCAAGCCCATTTCATCGCTTGCTCAGCTCTACCGTCGGCCAGGAAACTAGCAAAACTATTTCTCAAACACATGGCATCCCAAAAAGAGTCATCTCCGACTGAGGCGTACAGTTCACAGACAAGTTCTGGAGAGAGTTCCTGAGGGTGATGGATCCACACAAGGACTCAGCTCAGCTTTTCATCTGAGTACAAATGGGGAAGTTGAACGTTCAAACAATACATCCATTGTTATGTAGATTACCAGCAGGACAATTGGGCAGAGTTGCTACCTTTTGCTGTCCATAACAGTACTGGACTAACTCCTTTTCAGATCACCAGTGGAGTGGAATTTGTTCCCATGCCTGAACTACCCCATGAAGCCCCAACTTCCATGTCTCTCACTGAGTGGATGGAGGCGCTGAAAAAGGGGTGGGAGAACACCAAGAAAGCACTAGCTGAAACAGCGGAAGCCTACAAGAAGCAAGCTGACAAGCACCAATCGCTCCAGCCCCCCTTCCAAGTGGGGGATAAAGTTTTCTTGTCCACCAAATATATCCAATTGAGAATGCCCAGGAAAAAACCAGGGCCGAAATTTTTGTGTCCTTTCCCAATAGTTAAGATAATCAACCCAGTAACAGTTCAGCTTGATTTACCTAGAATATTGGGAAAGATTCACCCTGTTTTCCATTGTAGCCTATTAAAGCCAGTGAGTGGGTATAGCATATGGCCACAAACCCAACCACCCCCTCCTCCAGTAGTAATACAAGGGGAGACTCATTACGAAGTAAAGATTTTAGACTTTAGAATGTATAGGGGTCAGTTACAATATTTAGTACATTGGAAGTACATTGTCTGAAGCTACCTGGGTAAAGAGTTGGAATGTGAAAGCTGACAGATTGGTGAAGCAATTTCATGATAAATATCCAGATAAGCCAAAGGATCCCTATGTCGGGGGAGGGGTGGTTAATGATGCTGTGTTAACCCCCTATGTTATTTTCTTTCTTTTCCTTTAGGATACGGTCTTTTCCTGAGGGGAGGCCGCCTGTCAGGCTGAAGCAATTTTTGGGGGATCTTTGGCCTGCCACACTTTATACTATTCTACTATGCATTTTCTACTGTGTGAAAATGGGAGAAGGAATGGTATGAGGATTGTTAGTATGTAGCCATAACAAATTCCTTCTAGAAAGCCAAGGTCATCCTTTGTCTCTGCACCTCTGCACCTGCACGGAAGGAGATGGGTGGACTCTGCCAGCATGGCAATTGAAGATTGGACAATATGATGGATTTGTGGGTGTGGGGGCAAGGACTTGAACTTTCAACTGGGTAGTGAAACCCGAGGGACTTCAGATTCGGGTTTCACCCAGATGTACCAACATGGCTCTGTTAATAAATTGGAACTTTGAAGAATCCTTTGCCTCGGACTCTGATTTAATGTTGGATGCTATTTGGAACCCTGACACCAATATGACACCTCTAATAAAATAGAACTTTGAGGAACGTCAAGCCTCGGAGTCTTCTTTCATTGTGGGTGTTACTTGGAACCCTGACACGTTCTTTCTTTCTTTCTTTCTTTCTTTCTTTCTTTCTTTCTTTCTTTCTTTCTTTCTTTCTTTCTTTCTTTCTTTCTTTCTTTCTTTCTTTCTTTCTTTCTTTCTTTCTTTCTTTATTGTTTAATTATAGATTATGCAGAATATTCTTGTAGGCATTAATGTTTCTCCTTGTTGTGATGTATCAAAGAACCAAACCCACAGATTATAAATGGAGCCTTTTCACATCCAAATCAGAAGCTCTCCATATCCACACCAGCTCAATCTTAGTTCTTTGTTGAGCGAGCATAAAATCTGGTAGGTTTTACCATGCACTTACAAAATCTTTAAGCTATTTCATGGACAATTCATAAAATACAGTGTAGCTTAATAAAGAATAGCATTTTCTGAGAAGTCACAAAATGAAGAGAATGGCATAAAGGTTCATTGATCTTCATGCCGAAGTCAATGAAGCAGCAAGTGCTTCTCCTTGGTATTGGTACCATCAGCAAAAAAGTACATTTAATTGAATAAAATTATTTGAATTCTGCTGAAGCGGAGTATCTTTGCAGTGCCAATGTTATAAGGATAATTCTGTAAAATATGTTTGACAACTTAGGGCATGAGGGGCTTAAGAGATTGGGACCAGAGCTGCACAAATCTTGATGAACATTAGATGGCAAGGTGAGATTCAGAAAACTCTTTGCTACCTTGGTCCTGAAGATGACAAAGTGGAAAGAAGAGGTTCACCAGATAGAGAGGAATATCATAGGAACATATCTCAACTGCTCAAGGCTATTTAATTATGTGTTAACTAGGAAAGAAGGGATAAACTTAACTACATGAAGGGACAAAGTATCAAGGCCGAAGGAACCAAGAACAATTTGAGGAGATACTTCAGAGTAGTTTCTTCACTGCTGTATAGCAATGAACCATCTATAGAAGAAATCTTGCCCAGCTAAAGCACTTACCTGCATAAGGTCTGGCTATAATGTATAAACTGCTGGCGAGGGGGGTGGGCGCCTTGGCTATTATTATTTTTTTGCATACCCAAGGTTCCAAGTTTTTTTATCTCTTTGGTCCTCCCTCTCTCCTGCAAATCTGGCCAAAATCCCAACCCACAAATACAGCATTGTTATTCCTGTTTTGAAGCATGCATCCTTCATATTAGGAAAATGAATTGTGAAAATGAAAGCAGTGCAATAAAATTCTGCACTTGATCTTAGTTAAAAGACTGAGAAGGGATACCTTCCTGTGGCAGTCAGGTTCAAAACCACCCCAGACAAGATCGAACTATGTCAGGGGTGTCCAACCTTGGCAACTTTAAGACCTGTGGACTTCAGCTTCCAGAATTCCCCAGCCAGATGTGCTGGGAGTTGAAGTCCCCAGGTTTTAAAGTTGTCATGGTTGGAATCCCTGATCTAAGTGTTCCCTAAGAGTTGAAACCGACTTAATGGGACATAATCAATGAATTGCTCACTCAATCAGTTTCAAAATATATTTCTTCACAGTGTCATGGCATCAGCCAGGTATGCCAGTGATGGCCAACCTTTTTGGCACCAAGTGCCAAAAAGGGAGTACTCCATGCATGCACGCACGCACGCTGTGCACACGCACACACACTCATCTGGGGCACGACCAGGAAAAGGAGTTGCCCAGGGGCATGCGCGCACCAAAAATTCACTTCTTGTTTCCGGTGTGTGCATGCACGCTGGCCAGCAAGTCTTCTGGTTACTGTCATGCATGCGCACATGCCAATCAGCTGGCCAGCGTGCATGCTCACAGACCAGCTCTTTTGGTTTCCAGCACTGCCACACGCACAAAAGCCAGGGAATTCTCATTAGCTCACTCTGGCATTTGAAACCAGACAGATAATCGCATGCGCATGTGCGCCAGAAACCCGGAAGAGGAACGGCTGCCGCCGCACGTGCCAGGCAACATGGCTCCGCGTGCCACTTTGGGCACGCATGCCATAGGTTTGCATCCCAGGTCTATGCTATTTTTATGGCTGCTCTTTCACTTGTACATGTCACTGGGTGCCATAGGTTGACTCTGGAGAAAAACCTCAAAGCAAGGAAAGATATGAATACTTTATAACACACCTGATGAAGTACAGTATCTTGATTAGCAATAGCACTTAGACTTATATACCACTTCACAGTGCTTTACAGCCCTCTCTGAGCAGTTTACAGAATCAGCATCTTGCTCCCAACAATCTGGGCCCTCATTTTACTGACCTTGGAAGGATGGAAGCCTGAGTCAACCTTGAGCCGGTCAGAATCAAACTCCTGGAGTGAGCAGTGACTTAGCCCTGCAGTACTGCATTCTAACCATTGTGCCACCATGGCTCTAGATTAGGCATATATGTTGAGAAGAACTCCTCTAAAAACTGTTAATATCCATAAAAAGGGGTCTTTGCCACAACACGATTTTGGGTTTGTTTGTTTTTAATAGAAGTTTCCTTGTGAAACCCACACATCTAAAAAGACTTAAAAGAAGTTTGCATATTATGTAAATAAGTAACCAGAAGCCCCATTGCAGGTTTTTAAAGACTGCATTGTGGGTATGGTGTATAGCAATTTAAAATTATGGATACAATTTTATATAAGCTTGCAAAAAACAAAGCCAAATACCGTGTTTTTGGAGTATAAGACGCACCTTTTTCCTCCCTAAAAGAGGCTGAAAATTTGAGTGCGTCTTATACTCCAAATGTAGCTTTTCCAAAGCTTTTTTTCCCAGCCCTAATGAAATGCTAACTATCTTCCTGGCTTCCTACTCTGTCTTTGCAGGCTTGTTTTCATTCCTACTCCCTCTGAAAAAGGTCTTTTCAGCCCTAACGAGGTGCTAACGATCTTACCGGCTTGCAGTATTTTTTAATTCCTACTCCCTCCGAAATAGTTTTTTCCTGCCCTAAGTCTTTGCAGGCTTGTTTTCATTCCTACTCCTCTGAAAAAGGTCTTTTCAGCCCTAACCAGAGGATAAAATAATGTGCTGAAGCTGAACAGACTATGACACTAGCCAGCTGAATAGCTGGTAGTAGATTTTCCCCCCTATTTTCCTCCCCCAAAACTAAGGTGCGTCTTATACTCCGGTGTGTCTTATACTCCGAAAAATACGGTAAATGTCCTACATTTTTATACAATATCGTTACTCCTGCCCAACTCTAATAACCATTCATTTTATACTTTATTTGCTTTGCAGTTAAAAGAAGTGAAACTTTGTCATATCAAATGTGCTCTTAATTTATTTATTTATTAGTATCAGTCTTACGACAAAAAAGAGAGAAAGAAGACCAGCCACAACAGGGAGCAAAGTTGCTGCCCAGTTCAAGGGAGGGGATCCCTCCTAATATTTTTTTTGGGGGGGGCATAGTTGCCTCTTTCCACAAACAAATGCTCATCATTTGGAATTCACACATCATTTATCCACTCAATTATTATTAGTAGGAAAACAGAACTATGTTGAAGACAAAACACATCATCCTGGCAACTGTAAATTATAGAAAAATCTCTAAAGTGGTTCCAAGAATGGACTACAGTGCTAGCTGTCAACTATGTGTGATTGTGTTAGCAGGAGTAAAGGAAGAACATCTGATAAAGATAAGGTTCTTTAGGTGGTGGCACCCACAATTCAATGGCTCCAGATTAGTGCTTTCTGAACCAAAAAGTGCTACTTGTCTGACTTGCATTTAAAAGGGGTACGATTTCTTATCTGTTCCTTGAAATTTAAACTTTATTTAAACACACACACACACACACACACACACACACACCACACACACACACACACACACACACACACACACACACACACACACACACACACACACACACACACACACACATCTTTTATAAGAAAAGAGCAGGCATGGCTTGGGGGTGGAGTCAAGAGAGGAATCAGCCTAGAATCCTTAAATTCCCAGAAATGGTCTCAGTCTAATCTCTCTTGAGTTCTGTTATCTAGTGCTAATTTAGTGTTGACCATTAGTTGACCAGAGTCTTCTATGTAGGCATGAGCTTAACTGGAACTTAATGTGTGGTCCTGATTTTTTGTGCCTGACATTTCTAGATTTTTTTAATTTATGGAACTAGAGAAAAAGTGAACAACCCATTTAGTCCAAAGGCTCTGAACAAAGAAATAAGTTACTACATACACACCGGAAGGTGAATCAGCACTGGAGTGTTTACAATGATTGTTTAACTTAATTGAAGTTTAATTGTATTGATGCTGCTTAATAAATTAAATACATTTATACTCTAAACTTATTAGGATGGAGCTTAAACGTTTTTCATTTCATGTCAACCACAGTGTCCTCTGGGATCCTACATTGCAATATTTTTGGCTACAGGCCCAGTGAAATGCACTTCAGAGACCCTTGCATTTAAATAGCTGGCCGATGGCGATGGCACAGGGTGAACAGTTGCCAGTCATTGTCTCATAGCTTTAAATAACAAAAGGCAAAATGGGGATATCAACTCCCAACCTGACAGAATGTGCGTGGAAACGAATGGGTTAAGGAGGAAAGGCAGACACATCCAATCCCTGTGCTCCATTAAAAGGTGTAGGAAAATTCATGAACCTTCTCCTTCTCTCTCGCCAAGAAGACGTAATTGTGTAGTCCTAAAACCCTGAAGGCTGAGGCATATAATTAGTTGCAAAGTAAATAGCAATTGGAATAAAAGAAAAAGTATGAAGGTGAATTTTGGAAGAAGTGGCTCTGTGTCCATTTTGACTACAGTGTTGTAGGCATTCACTTTACATAGATATGGGCTGCACATCTTGTTAAGGCAGAGCCAGTGAATAAAGGTTTGTTTATTTACTATTGCACTAATCATAAACCACGACTTAAACAATGGATGGGCCCACACTAAATTAATCACATTAGTGCTGTACATGAAGCACATCCACGGGGCAGTCAATTTGACTCAGAATCCAGAGTTAGCAATTATGCATGTTTTCATTTGTATCAATTTTCTCTTGGGTTTCGGGAACTAAATGAATACCTTTGGGTCTGAGAGCTCCCTTAGCCCCAAAATATATGTTTTATATGTTCAATCTCGAGAAGGAATGTAAGAACTATGATGAAAGTAACCTTTGCCAAAGCAAAAGTTTGCTGTTGTGTAAAATGAAATCCTCGGATGCATATTTGAGTTGTGTCAATTTTCTACAGTAAGCCTGCCTGGGCTGTTCCCAGAAGCCAAAAGTCATGCTATGTACTACAAGCAAGCTCTTGAGAACATTTCTGCCTCTGTGCCAGATAATAATTTATAGGAAATCAATCCAACACTCTTTTAAACCCCATCGTCTAGTTAATCACAGTAATCTCGCTCCCCTAATAATTTTGAGCAAAAGAAAACATTTCAATAATTATTTCCGTACTTAAGAAAATAGGATCATCAATTAGCTCTCTTAGCACATCATGCAGACAGTGGCATAAAGGACTATAAATTATTGGGAGGGGGAGGAATAACATAAATACCATGTTGCACGTGCCTAAACAAGCTTTCTTAAGCATCTCAGTAGCAAGTCCTTCTGTAGCCACATTTCAGCTCTAGACTAATTCTTCTGACCTCTTCCCTGGGTTCTCCTGGCTGGACCGCACCGGGGGTGGAGACTGTTGGAATCTCCAGCAGAACAATCCACCCTGCTTCTCCTTCGGTTTGCAAATGAAAATATTCTGTAGTTCCTGGAAGCCTTTATGCATGCGCAGTGGGTTTCCCCCCCCCCCTAATGTTACATTTCTTGGGGTGGGGAGAGGAGGAGGAGGAGGAGGAGGAGGATGGCAAACAGATTTTTATTTAATAATAAATAATTAATAAATAAGGAGGAGGAGAATGGCAAGCAGATTTAATAATAATTTTTTTTAAAAATGAGGAGGAGGAAACCCTAACAAATATGAGTTTCATTTAGCTTGTGAGGTTGTGCCAGGAAAAATTCTTTGAAAACATGGAATTTATTAGAATGTTAAGCTGCAAATAAAAATAATGGCACATAATTTCTCCTGTCCATTTTCTCTGCCAACTTGGTATGGTTTGCCATCGGTTGCCCTAGCAACTTTTATAAATAACGTCTTCTCTGTAGAGGGAGTTCTCACTTTTTGTGGCAATGCGTTCCGTAACGGAGTTGTGCTGGGTGTGAAATGGTACAAAATAGAAGTCTTGTACAAGTCAGCTTGTGGGTTCAGAGTCCTGGGATTGAATTCTTCCTAGCTGGGGTGAGACCATCTCACCAATGGGATTAACTTACTAAAATGTACATTTAATGAGCCAACTGTGACAAGGAGAATATTTAATTGGCTGATGGGAACTCTCACGATTGCCATTATCCATGCTAGGGTAACATCAAGAGTGGACTAGGGTAACATGTGATTAAAAGACATCCTTCTGAAAGCAGTTTCCAAAACTGAAATTAGCGTATTTTCGGAGTATAAGACTCACCTTATTTTTTTGGGAGGAAAATAAGAAAAAAAATCTGCCTCTGCCTACAAGCATTCATCTAGCTAGCATCCTGTCAGTGTGTGAGAGAGTTGAGGGCTGTTTGGAAACAGAAACAGTATTAGCTGTGTGAGCAACAAAGAGACAGCAAGGAGCCTGGGCGTGGCTTAGCTCTGCAGCTCTGAGACTGTGCTGACCTCTGAAACTAGTGTGCTCTGAAACTGAAACTGAAACTCCTCTCCTCTGCTTGTGTTTTGCTTGTATTTACTACCACATTGGAAAACCTGCTTTTGGTATTGTATATTTACTTCATGTGTTATATTACTGTATATATAAAGAGAAGTTACTGAATCCTGTTGTGGCCTGCCTAGCAGCCTGTGCAGCCAGGGCCTTTGGAGCCTCCAGCACCTCTTGGCAGTGATAGGAAAGGAGTAGCCCCTCCTTTCCTGAATGCAAGAGCATGCAGGGCTGCCAAGAGGCAAAAAAGTTTACTCTGGAGGAGGTTTCCTCAAGAGTAGAGCTGCAGGCTAATTGGCCATGCCCTTAGACTATTTAAGTCCTCACCATGCTGAGCCTAGTTGCAGAGAACAATGATTGAAAAAGAGACCTGTCTGATCATAGCTTGTTCCATGACTCATGAATCTTGCATCATGACTCCAGTTTCCAGTTTGCAACACCAATCCTGAATCTTGCATCTTGACTCCAGTTTCCAGTTTGTATCACCATTCTTGAATCTTGCATCATGACTCGTTTCCAGTTTGTATCGTGACTCCTGAATCTTGACCTCGGTTTCCAGTTTGCATCGTAGTTCCTGAATCTTGGCTTACGCAGTTCCAGTTTGCAGTCCAGCCCAGATCTTGTTTCTGGCATCGTGGTTTCTGAATCCAGTCCTCCATGTGGCCAGTTTGCATTCCAGTTTCCGGTTCTTGTTTCTGGCAAACGTGGCTTCTGAATATGGACTTCGGCGTTTCCACTTTGCAATTCCAGAACAGGTCTTGTGTTTTGCATCTGCTAGTTTTGGGACTTGTGCCAAGTACAGTGAGACTTGCAATTATCTCTTGGACTTCGGCCAGCTGTTAAGTTAGGGAATTAACAACTGGGGTTTTTTGAACAGAGTGAATTCTGCCTATCTTGTTCTGTATACGTGTTTAAGAAGTTATTATTAAGTTAGGTCCCACAGAGTCAGTCTCCTCCAGGTCCCTTCAACCAAACAATGTCGGTTGGCGGGCCCTAGGGGGAGAGCCTTCTCTGTGGGGGCTCCGGCTCTCTGGAACCAACTCCCCCCAGAGATCCGAATCATTCCCACCTTGCTGGCCTTCCGGAAAGCCATTAAGACATGGCTCTTCCTGCAGGCAGTGTGATTATGACTGTTGCTTGTGTGGTTTTTTAAATCTTTTTAACTACTATTTTACTATTGTTGTCTTATTGTATGTTTTGATAGTATTTGGTTGTTTCTTATATATGCTGTACGCCGCCCTGAGTCCCCAGGGAGTAGGGCGGCCTATAAGAATCCCAAATAAATAAATAAAATAAATTATGAGATGTTGCTTTACTGACTAAAACAAACCATGTTTGGACATTTGTGTGTTGCGTAATTCTTGGGGCTCGGTGCCGGGGGCGGAACAAATCCTGCTGAATCAGTTACTTGTGTGTGCTTTCTGGATGTGATTGCTGCTGCAAACTCTGACATGTCCTTGCAGCAAATAGCGAACAGTCAGGTCAGCCTCAGCACATTATTGCAGCCTGATTCAGCATGAGCAGCTGATTGGCGGGTGGATCAGCCTCCCGGAATACCCCCAATCAGCTGTTCCAGGCTGCAGAGATTGCCACAAACCATCGGCTCCTCCGTGCCTCGCATTTTTGGCTACATTCAGTGTATAAGATGCACCCAAATTTTCTCCCTCTTTTAGGGGGGGGGGAGTGCGTCTTATACTCTGAAAAATACGGTAGTTCAAGTGCATCACACAGAGATGGGGATATCTTTCACTGGTATTAAAAAGAAATAAATAAAATTCCACCAAGCATCACGGCAGAAATAACCACATAGCCACTTTCCAGGGCTATGAAAAATTCTGGATTTGAAGAGGAGTCGTGATTAAGAACATTCAGGGGTGATCACGTAACACTTGTCAGCAACCCCTGCAAAAAAAACCTCTGGATTTCTTGGTGCTGTCTGAGCTTGATTGCTTTTTTGCAGATGTTTCAGTACCCAATTAGGTAACATCATCAGGGCTTGAAGGGAGGTTTGTCCTCTTTTTATATACTAGTGGTATTTCCCACCCCTTTCTTTTTAGTTCCTTGATTAGGCTGTAGTTTACTGTTGGGTTGTGTCAGCCCCCACGTTGCCTGCTTGCTTTGGCTGCCATAGAAATGGGGGGAGGAGGGAAGGTTAGGTATTTGGGAGGGGGAAGTTGTGCTGGAGATGTCTCTTCATGTGTCTGATTAGAAGTTTATGGAGGAAAGTTCTCATCACGTATGGCCAGGCTGCATGGACATGTTTACAGCCTGCTCAAGGTCAATGGCTTTGACTGACCAGATGTGGAGGCTCCACCTGGACGTGTGCCTACATGACATCTTGGGGTGCCGGGATTGGATGATTGGCCCGGGGGGTTATGTGGGGAGGGATTTGGGATTATTTCTATATGCAATTTACGCGCCTTTTGCCTCAGATCTTGTCTAGTAAAAGTACTCTTCTCTATCATCATGGAGTTGGGGTTTTTCTTTCCTGGATTTTGAACAGAAGCACACCTGATGCACCTAGGCAAGAAGAATCAAAAATACACATACAAACTGGGCGAAACCACACTCAATAGTAGCGATTGCGAGAGGGATCTCGGAGTCCTGGTAGACAGCCAACTAAATATGAGCCAGCAGTGTGCAGCAGCAGCCAAAAAGGCCAACGCAGTCCTGAGCTGCATAAATAGAGGGATACAATCAAGGACCAGAGAGGTACTAGTACCACTCTATAAAGCCTTGGTCAGACCACACCTAGAGTACTGCATCCAGTTTTGGTCACCACACTACAAAAAAGACATTGAAACACTTGAGAAAGTGCAGAAGAGAGCAACCAGGATGGTAAAGGGTCTGGAAAATAAAACATACGAAGAGCTGTTGCAGGAACTGAGCTTGGCCAGTCTGGCGAAGAGAAGGACCAGGGGTGACATGATAGCAGTGTTCCAATACTTGAGGGGCTGCCACAGAGAGGAGGGGGTCAGGCTGTTCTCTATGGCACCAGAAAGCCAAACAAGGAATAATGGATGGAAGCTGACCAAGGAGAGATTCAACCTGGAAGTGAGGAGAAACTTTCTGATGGTGAGAGCGATCAACCAGTGGAACAGCTTGCCAGCGGAGGTTGTGAGAGCCCCAACACTTGCGACCTTCAAGGGGAGACTGGACTGCCATCTGTCTCAAATGGTGTAGGAACTCCTGCTTGACCAGGGGGTTGGACTAGATGACCTACAAGTCCCTTCCAACTCTAATAATAAATTTAAAATAAATCTAAATCTAAATCTAAATATTGTGCAAGATTGTCCATGATGTGTGTTCTCTGGTTCCGTAGAAGTTCTGCATGAAGCAAAGCCAGAGGAGATCTCCTGGATAGCTGAATCAGACTTCCAGTCAGGAGGCCACTGTCATACCCCAATAGAAGTTTTGTATATAATTACGTGGATTGTGGTATCTATGTTTACTTCTCTTCTGTCATGTTCTCATCACACGCTAAATACTGATTTCAGGCTGATTACTTTTCCTTAGACTAACGTCAGAATAGAACAAGGATGAAAGAGGAGGAATTGTAAGATGCAAAAATTAATGTGTCAGCCTACACACTGCCTGATTGCTTTGGCTGCCATAGAAATGGGGTGGGGGTGGGGGAAGGTTAGGTATTTGGGAGGAGGAGGGGAAAGTGTGCTGGAGATGTCTCTTCTTATATTTGATTAGGAGGTTAGGGAGGAAAGTTCTCATCAGGTACTGCCAGGCTACATGGACATGTTTATAGCCTGCTCATGGTCAACGGCTTTGACGGACCAGATGAGGAAGCCCAACCGGCCAGTGCACCCACCTGACATCTTGGGACATGGGGATTGAATGGTTTGCCCAAGGGGGCTATGAGGGAAGGTTTTGGGATTCTTTGTATATGCATTTACACACCTTTTGCCTCAGAACTTACTTTCCTTTTGTTGCTATCAGGTCTTGACTAGTAAAAGTACTCATCTCTATCAACATGGAGTTGGGGTTTTTGTTTCCTGGACTTTGAATGGAAGCGTGCCTGACATTATGTATGTGCAGAAGTCATTATTTTCCAGCTTTAAAGATCACCTTAAGCTACTTCCCTTGGAAAGTATGAGTTTAATTTTTAAAACAGTGAGTCAATGTTCGGTGCTTTTTCCCTAGTGGAATTTCGGAATGAGAGGTCTGGAAACACCCACACATTCCTCTTGCAAGCAACCAACCAACCTGATTTCTTTCCGGTTAATTTCATTTTAAGTGTAACAGGATACACAATCAAGCTTGTTGGTATATAGAGATGGAGCCTGGGCTCACTAATTTGCAGTAAATTCTAGCCTGACACCAAAGAAATAATTATCGACACCAGGAAGCTATTTATTGCTTGAAGATATAGTGGTGGGCACTAATTCAGATGACTTCTTAAGGAACAGATGAATCAATGGTGTGTGTATAAGTCAATAGCTTTTACTCAATAGCTCTTACTTATGTCAGGTCAAACTTGCCATAAAATGTCAAAGTAAAGATTCCCCTCACACATATGTGCTAGTCATTCCCGACTCTAGGGAGCCAGCACTGTCCGAAGACATCTCCGTGGTCATGTGGCCAGCATGACTAAATGCCAAGAGAGTATCTGGACCTAGAGAGGGTGTTTAGTGAGGAAGAATGCAACGATCTTCCCCCTCACCAACACAAAGACTGTGCGATAGAATTCAAACCGGGCGCCATGCTCCCAAAACCAAAGATGTACTCCATGTCCCCGAAGGAATTGGGAGAGCTGAGGCGATACATCAATGCCAACTTGGAGAGGGGGTTCATCCAACCATCGAAATCAAGGGTCGCAGCCCCCGTGTTATTCAAAGAGAAAGAAAGATGTGTGTGTCAGATTGTGTGTTGACTTCCAGGGGATAAATGTGGTGTGCGTGCTGAACACCTACCCCCTACCCCTCATGAAGGACTTGCTGAACCACTTGTCCAAAGGCAAGATATTCACCAAACTAGACTTAAGAGAAGTCTACTATCGCTTCCGAATCAGGGAGGAGGACGAATGGAAAACTGCCTTCAACTGCCCCCTGGGAAGCTTCCAATTCAAAGTGATGCCCTTTGGACTGCAGGGAGCCCCCGCGGTCTTCATGCAATACATCAATGAGGTGCTACACCCCCATTTGTACAAGTGGGTACTCGTTTATTTAGATGATATTCTCATCTTTAGTGAAACAATGGAAGAGCACGTGAAACTAGTGCGACAAGTCTTAGAAAAACTCTTAGCCACCAAACTGTATGCAAAGCTTTCCAAATGCGAATTCCACAAGACTTTCCTAGATTACTTAGGATACCGGATCTCCAAGGACAGAATAGAGATGGATCCGGGGAAAGTGAAAGCAGTGCTCGATTGGCAGCCCCCACGCACCCGCAAACAACTGCAGAGCTTCCTGGGCTTCGCAAACTTCTATCAGCAGTTCATCCCGGCATTTGCTGAAGTGGCCCTGCCATTGACAGAGCTGCTAAAAATGGGGCTGACGCCCATCAAACCCAAGCCTAACTAGCCAATTGGCTGGAAGATGGACTGCCAGAAAGCATTCGAGAAACTGAAGTGACTTTTTGCCCAGGAGCCAATCCTACAGCATCCCGATCCAGAACGACAGTTCATCATTCAGTCGGACGCAAGCAATGTGACTGTGGCGGCAGTGTTGTTGCAGAAGGATGAGAGAGGCCAACTCCTGCCATGCGCTTACATTTCGAAGAACCTTACCGCAATTGAGAGGAAGATTGGAAGAAAGAAGCATATGCAGTTTGTTGGGCACTACTGACTTGGAGACAGTTCCTAGAGGGTGGCAAGGTACCTTTCAAGGTGTGGATCGACCATAAGAACCCCGAGGCCCTGAAGACCCCTAGAAAGCTGTCACCCAAACAAGTGCGGTGGGCACAATACTTTAGGTGGTTCAGGTTTGAGCTAAAACACATCCCAGCAGGGAAAAACTTGCAGGCGGATGAGTTGTCCAGAAAACCGCAATATGACAGTCAGAGAGAGGAGGAGTTCCATTCAGTCATCCCCTCCTCTCCAGTAGGAGCATCAGACACACACCCCTCCAAAGGGGAACTTGTAACCCCTGTCCTCACCAGAGGCCAAATCCAACGGTCGAGCACTAGGAGCCAGGAGGAGTGGATGGACAAATTCAAAGCAGCCCTGCCCAACGACCCCTGGCTCAATGACAACAAGGAAGTCTTGACCATAAGAGGTGGATTGGCTTGGAAGGGGTCCAAGCTATACGTGCCTGCCAGCCTCAGGCTGCAAGTGTTCCAATGAAGGCATGACTCTAAGCTGGGGGGACACTTTGGGTTCCTGAAGACCCTCCACCTGACGCAATGGCAGTTTTGGTGGCCAAAAATGAAATCAGAGGTGGAGGACTACGTAAAGAGCTGTGCCACCTGCGCCACTAGAAGGCACGGGCCCGGAAAACCACCTGGACTCCTGCAGTAGGTGGCTAACCCAAGCATTTTAACATTTTATCAAACTCAGAAGGACGGAAGGCTGAGTCAACCTTGAGTCAGTCAGGATCGAACTGCTGGCAGTGGGTAAAGTCAGCCTGCAATGCTGTATTCTAACCACTGTGCCAACATGGCTCATATAAGCCAAGATATGCTCACATGTTTCACATGTCCCAATACACCACCAAGTCCTCCTTGTTTGCTTCTGCCAGGATTCTTTCAGTGTTACTCTGATCTAAAAGAGCTTAATTTAGCTTGACATTTCATTTAAGCCAAAAAATCAGTGGCAACTGTATTCCTAGGCTGCCTTCAACTTTGTTTCCTATATGCAAAGTTTCTTCTCTGATTCACCGTCTGAACAGGAGAGCTAATGCTATAGAAGCAAAACTAAGACTAAACCAAGACTCCAAATTCAGACACAATTAAGCAAAACAAAAAAACAAAAAAAACCCCCACCTGTTTATTGCTTGTTAAGGATTCAGATAATCTGTAAGATTTATCCAGGACTACACATATGGCAAAAATCCTGTCAATCATAGGTGACAGCAAGGAGCTAGAGCTTTCTTTATCAGTTTGCTGCCATTTAGCAAAGTTTGAATCTATCAAGATATCAAGAAAGGTGGATTGTCCATGCATAGGAATCCACCTCAAAAATTATTATACAACTTGGGATCCCTGCTTTGTGGGATCTGTCAACATTTGATGTCCCCCTTCCACAGTTAAAGAGGATTTATCTGTGTTTTGTTCACGAGATTAATGTCATGGTTAGCATTGTGTTGTTTCATTAACCTCTCTCTCCCTCTACCTCTACCTCTCCCTCCCTCCCTCCCTCCCTCCCTCACTCACTCACTCACTCTCTCTCTTATCTATCTATCTATCTATCTATCTATCTATCTATCTATCTATCTATCTATCTATCTATCTATCTATCTATCTATCTATCTATCTATCATCTATCTATCTATCTATCTATGCCGTGGTGACACAGCATTGCAGGCTAACTGCTCACTGCCAGCAGTTCAATCCTGACCGGCTCAAGGTTGACTCATCCTTCCATCCTTCTGAGGTCAGTCATCTATCTATCTATCTATCTATCTATCTATCTATCTATCTATCTATCTATCTATCTATCTATCTATCTATCTATCATCTATCTATCTATCTATCTATCTATCTATCTATCTATCTATCTATCTATCTATCTATCTATCTATCTATCTATCTATCCATCCATCCATCCATCTATCTATCTATCCTATCATTAGCTGTCATCCATCCATCCATCCATCCATATATGCTTTTAGTAATTCAGTTCAATACATGAAGATATTAAAAGCGAAGCAAAACAGAAACCATAAACCATTGTGTGTTTGTTTGTGTGTAAGTACACAATATCCTGGAGATACCATAGAGGAGTATTTGTTCCCACCATCATTACTCTTTAGAGTGAGATATGCCATCCTTCATTCAGCACTTTTATTTGGAAGCAAACATAAAATCTGTTGGCAACACAGAATCTATCCTTCACATGTTCTTACATGGCTGTTTCTACATTACAAGAAATTTTATTTTTTCCTAGTTATCCTGTGATCCAGGCAGTAAGATGAATGTTATGTTACACTTCTTAATAAGAAAATTCTTATTGTGAATGATGTTGGCAAAGATTTGTACAGCAACTATGGATATCAACTGATTACTGGATTCCATGAATAATTATTTGGGTCTCTTTCATTAATTTTCACTTACTTGATATTCATTACATGATCTTTCATTTTATGGCTTGCTTCAAATTTCTGATCCCACTTAAATACACCCCCTTCCTTCCTTCCTTCCTTCCTTCCTTCCTTCCTTCCTTCCTTCCTTCCTTCCTTCCTCCCTCCCTCCCTCCCTCCCTCCCTCCCCCCCTCCCCCCTCCCTTTTTATCAAATGTTTTGTTTGAACAGTAGTGTCAAATCCATCTTAACTAGAAGGCTACTAAGGTGAAGAGAGGAATTGAGGGGTGTGTGGAAGAAGCATTGTCAGATCTCCAGACTCTTGTGAATCTCATTAAGAACCTTTTACAGAAGTGGAGATCTCTCATCATAATAATCTCACTGTTGTGACGATAAGATGACTTGACAGCAATGTGCTACCAAATGTGTTTTTGATGTTATTTTTACTCATTTAGAGTTGTTAATGTAAGCAGCACTTTATACCCATCAAAAGTTTATTGTACTATTTAAATGAGCCAACTGAAACACCTGATATTTTCTATGCATAATGTGTGTATACACACACACACACACACACACACACACACACACACACACTATTCTATTCTAAAATATTATATTTTTAAGAGGAGAGATGGCAGAATATGAGGACCATCAAATAGGCATGGAAAAGAAATACAACATTAAATTCCATAGGAGTTTCCACCTTCCACCTTCCAACCCCCCATCACCCAAAACCAATCCAACATCCAATCTTCCATCATCCAAAACCAACCATCAATCCAAAACCCCCATCATCCAAAACTAGGTATGCATGCCTCTTACTTCCTCAATATCAACCACTACTGATCTTAAATGCAAGCTAATTAACACAAGAAGCATTGTAAACAAAATACCTGAACTCCTTCTCTGACTAAAAACTGCTAAATTCGACATTATATTTGTCTGTGAAACATGGCTGAACGCATCCCTCCCTGACTCCATTATCAAAGTAAGAGACTATCATGTTTACCGGTTCGATCGCGAAACCCGCAGAGGAGGTGGAGTTGCCATCTTCTATAAAAAGTCACTAAACCTAAAAAATATTCAAGTTACACATGAACTCGCTCTACCAGAAACCATCATCTGCGAGCTGTCCTTAAATACCACACTTCACTTCCTACTATGTTATAGAGCCCCTGATTATGACATCACACATACAATTAAGTTAACCTCATACTAACGTGGGCAGCCTCCTTCCCTCACCCCCTTATTTTTCTTGGTGATCTCAACCTACCTCATATTAACTGGACACTAAATGAATGTACAACTGAACCCATTCATTCAACCCTATACAATGCTATTACCAATCTAGGGCTAGATCAACTAGTAACAAACAACACTAGACTCAACAATTGCCTCGATCTCATCTTCTGCAACAGTTTACACTCAATTTATGGACTACAAATAAAAGAACCCTTTTCCAACAGTGACCACAGCATGATTGACTTTTACCTCAATATACGTCCTTATAAAAATCAACATAATGAAGGGATACCCAATTATAATTTTAAAAAAGCCAACTATGATAACATAGTCACTGACCTCTCATCTCTTGATTGGCAAATACTATCCTCTGGCTGTAATATTATCAAAGACCACTACAATATCTTTTTGCTCGAAATCAAAAGAGTCATTAAACTATGCATACCACTAATAACCACCAAAACCAAGAAAAACAAATTACCCATAAAAATAAGGAAGCTCCAATCCAAAAAAAGATCTCTTTGGCGAAAAAACAAAATTGGCTACGTTGCTAACTTTAAAAGCCGCTACAAAAATCTATGCCACCAAATAAAGACTGAATGCACCAATTATCACATTAATCAAGAAGAAAATCTTCTACGCACGAAATCCACCCGCGCTAGCCACAGTCATCCCTATCTTCAAAAAAGGAGATCCCAGCAATGTCAAAAACTACAGACCAATCTCATTATGTTGTGTCACCTGCAAAGTCATGGAATCAATCATAAACCAGTCCATTACCCTCTACCTAGAAACTAACAACCTACTATTCAACAAACAATTTGGTTTCAGGAAAAAAATATCCTGTAATCTGCAACTCCAACACTGTAAAAACATATGGACTACACAACTTGATCAGGGTAAAGCAATAAATGCAATTTACATAGACTTTTGTAAAGCCTTTCATTCAGTGGTACACGACAAACTACATCTGAAACTAAAATCTTATGGCATCTCTGGACGCCTACATGATTGGATAACTGTGTTCCTGTCCAACAGACAACAAGAGGTTAAAATAGAGAGTTCTCTATCAAATCCTGCACCTGTCATTAGTGGTGTCCCTCAAGGTAGCGTTCTAGGACCTACACTCTTCATACTTTACATAAACGACCTTTGTGATCACATTATAAGCAACTGCATTCTCTTGGCCGATGATGTCAAACTATTTAACACCACAGACAATGCTGCTACCCTTCAAAAAGACCTTGACTATGTATCAGAATGGTTAAACAAGTGGCAACTTCAAATCTCAACCAACAAATGTTGGTGTTGACAGGGGGGCAGAGGTCGAGCCCTAGGCCCCTACTATGTGGGGTGCCGCAGGGCTCGGTCCTCTCGCCCATCCTGTTTAACATCTACATGAAGCCACTGGGTGAGATCATCCGACAACACGGGGTGAGGTATCAGCAATATGCTGATGATACCCAGTTGTACATCTCTACCCCGTCTCAATTCAGGGAAGCCGTGGATGTAATGGGCTGCTGCCTGGATGATGTTAGGGTCTGGATGGGGATGAACCGGCTAAAACTTAACCCTGACAAGACTGAGTGGCTGTGGATATTGCCTCCTAAGGACTCGACCAATTGTCCCTCCTTGGTTCTTGGGGGGGAGAAATTAGCTCCCTCAGAACGGGTCCGCAATTTTGGGTGTCCTCCTAGACCCACAGCTAAAATTGGAGCAACATCTTTCTGCTGTGGCTAGGGGGACCTTCGCACAGGTACGTCTTGTGCACCAATTGCGACCCTTCTTGGAGAAGGAGGCGCTTCTCACAGTCTCTCATGCCCTTATCACCTCACGGCTGGATTACTGCAATGCGCTCTACATGGGGCTACCCTTGAAGAGTGTCCGGCGACTGCAACTGGTGCAAAATGCAGCTGCGCGAGCTGTGGTGGGTGTACCTAGATACACCCATGTAACACCGATCCTCCGCCAGCTGCATTGGCTGCCCATTAGTCTCCAGATCCAATTTAAGGTGTTGGTTTTAACCTTTAAAGCCCTACATGGCTCAGGGCCAGGTTACCTTCGGGACCGCATCCTGCCGCATACCTTCCTACGACCGGTCAGGGCCCACAGAGTCGGCCTCCTCCAGGTCCCATCGACCAAACAATGTCGGTTGGCGGGGCCGAGGGGGAGGGCCTTCTCTGTGGGAGCTCCCTCCCTGTGGAACCAGCTTCCCCCGGAGATCAGGACCATCCCCACCCTGCTGGCCTTCCGGAAAGCAATAAAAACTTGGCTCTTCCGGCAGGCGAGGTGAAAGTGAGACCAACTAGATGAGATATGGGTCTCCCCCCTTGATTGTGAATGTGAGATACTCTTTTTAATTTTTGTATTGTTTTAATTATTGCATTTTTATATTATGTAATGGATTCTAATATGTTGTGAGCCGCCCAGAGTCCCCTGGGAGTTGGGCGGCATAGAAATCCATTTAAATAAAATAAATAAATAAATAAATAAATGCTCTGTCTTGCACATCGGCAAAAATAATCAGAACATAAAATACAAGCTTGGAGGACATGACCTTGTAGACGACCCTCATTCTGTCAAGGATCTGGGAGTACTCATATCTAATGACCTAAGTGCCAAAGCCCACTGTAACAACATTGCCAAAAAGGCACTAAGAGTTGTCAATCTAATCTTGCATAGCTTCTTCTCTGACAATATTACACTGCTAACCAGAGCATACAAAACATTTGCTAGACCACTTCTTGAATATAGCTCACCTGTCTGGAACCCGCACTGCATTTCGGACATTAATACAATCAAGAGAGTCCAAAAATATTTCACAAGAAGAGTCATCCACTCCTCCGCTCGCAACAGAATACCTTATGCCACAAGACTTGAAATATTGGGCTTAGACAAC
>JALIGW010000017.1:8855078-9090078 GCA_023053685.1 Diadophis punctatus similis
ACTGGCCATAAGACACTGTCGTATGTTTATACTAACACAAAGAAGGAACCAGGAAGAAACAATTCTAAGAAAATCTCTTGGCTTTCCAAACAGGGTCAAAACTGACTGTGTAGCCTGGCATGGGGGGACACAGAGACCCACACAGCCACGGGACTGCGTGGCCCAATGAGAACCATCCCTCCCCCCGCCACGTGTATTAACAATTTCCATTTGCCCCATCTTGGATCTTTCTCTCTCTCTCTCTCCCTCCCTCCCTCCCTCCCTCCCTCCCTCCCTCCCTCCCTCCCTCCCTCCCTCTCTCTCTCTCTCTCTCTCTCTCTCTCTCTCTCTCTTTGAAAATTTATAAAATTGTTTTACAGTTTTACTTTTTTTAAATTCTAAATTATTCTGTTTTATTATATTGATTAAATTATACACCACTCAGAGCTCTTCTATGAGGGAGATGGGTGGTGAAGAAGAGTGAGAAAGAAAGAGAGAGGGGGGGGAGGGAGGGAGGGGGGATTTAACAGATTAACAGAGTTGGAAGGGACCTTGTAGGTCATCTAGTCCAACCCCCTGCTCAAGCAGGGAGGGAGGGAGGAAGAAAAAGGGAAGGAGAAATGGAAAGGAAGGAAGGAAGGAATTCAGAATTTCCAAATTGCACTTCTTAAGACAGAAGAAGCCTCTAAGATGAAATAGAAGGTAGGTAGGTATCATGGATCACAGAGATGGGCTGGAAGAAGGTATGGGCAGCCTTTGGTAAAACAAACCCCCAAAACAGGAAAGGGTGAAAAAGAAACTCAAGACTGCCCCACCTTCACTTTCTTTAGCCTAAGAAAAAGGGAGAGAGAGACACTGCCTGTCTTTAAAGGTTTAATTATGCGTACATCAATAAAGTTAGAGTGCTGGTATTTCTAGCAGTGTCTGTTTCCTAACCTGGTCTATTTTTAAGGGCTAATAGCAGGAGATTGCAGACAAAATCTCACATAATAATGTCTGTTACACATATCTGAGGGAAGCCTGGATAACAATAGGTGATATTTTTATCACAAACTTTTTCTCTCCCAAAGCTGTCAAAGGAAACCACGCTGAACTGAGAATTTGGGGCTTTATAATCCTTTGACACCTGGAAGGAATGGAAAAGAGGAAGGCTTCAAGTGAAGATGTTTTTCCTGAGCTTGTCGTGAATCTGTCCTTTAATAAACCCCATAATACTCTTTGAGTCATCAGTATTTCATTTGATGTCTGCCCATTTTTAAAAAGGAAAACACTTCCAGCCCTTCCCACAATTTGTAAACACTGCAATCCCTAAACAACATCTTTAATGGAACTGGTCTCGGTAGCAAGCTTTAAAATATTTACTTCATTTCCTATGAAACATGCTAAGTTTCAGTTCAGCTGAATTCGTTTCCACCATGGAGTAAAGAAAACGTAGAAGAAGCTTCGCCATTTTGTCCAGAGAAAGCAACATTTGCAAAATCTTGTGTATCTCTGAGAAAGCCTCTCTTGGGTGCCCTGAGGTGATCTCTACTCTCTCCAACGCTATAAATAGCCTAATGTTATCCTTAAATCAGACACAGTTCTGAATAGAGCTGCAACCCAAAGTTTTTATGGATAAACTTAGATTTTATTTATGTAAGATAAGATAAGATAAGATAAGATAAGATAAGATAAGATAAGATAAGATAAGATAAGATAAGATAAGATAAGATAAGATAAGATAAGATAAGATAAGATAAGATAAGATAAGATGACGAGAAGGGAAGGGAAGGGAAGGGAAGGGAAGAGAAGAGAAGAGAAGAGAAGAGAAGAGAAGAGAAGAGAAGAGAAGAGAAGAGAAGAGAAGAGAAGAGAAGAGAAGAGAAGAGAAGAGAAGAGAAGAGGAACTTTATTGTCATTTTTTTACTGCAAGCACACTGGCCCACATTAAAAATGAAATTCTACTGCCTGCTCTCAAGAGAAAGTGTATATCTACCCAAACACATACATAACACACATATACATACATACATATATACCTGCACCATACATATATATATATACACACACATATATTAATCACTGTCCATTTTGAAATAGGTAGCGGAAAGAGATAACTTGAGAGTTCACCAGGTTGATGCTATATGGAGCAAAACTATGATTGAATCTGGATGTTCTGCTTCAGGTACCATGAAGCATTACCCAGAAGGTAACAAGAAAAATTAATTAAAATTAATTAATTAATTTATGTAACTGTAAGCCACCCAGAGTTACCCTATCATAAAATAGGATAACTCTGGGTGGCTTACAGTTACATAAAAGCTAAAGCATAAAAAGTTAAAATCAAACATTAAAATAAAAAACATGCATTGGGGGAGGGCAGGGACAGAGGTGGTATCGGTTGTTACTCGATCAGCCCCCTCCATTGTGCTATTCCGCCACTGGGGTCCCAAGCCAACTGGTACAGCCACGTTTTTGGGTCCTTACAAAAAGTTGGGAGGGTTGGGGCCAACCTCACCTGGGGGGGAGATGTTCCAGAGGGCAGGAGCCCCAGCAGAAAAGACCCTCCACCTGGACCCCACCAGCAAGAATAATTGGGCTGACACAGGGGTGAAATGCTCCTGGTTTGGACCGGTTCAGGAGTACTGGTAGTGTTGTGACCCAGCACCGCAACCCCCAGAAACACACACACACAACCATTTGTGATTCAAACAAAAAGGGTCCTTTTACTAATAAGGTTTCTTAGCAAAAGCTCAGGGGTTTTAAAAGTCCATAAACAACACAAAAGGAAAGTCTCGAGGAATAATGTTCTTTTGGTTACTTGAGGGTTAAATATCAAACGGTCAAATGTTCAAAACAATACTCAGTAATTCTCCTCTTATCTGACAACTTGGCTGGCTTCCCGGAATAAAGCTTTCAGAAGCTGCTGTCTCCGAATACAAGGTTTCCGAACAAATGGAGAGGTAAGACTCTGGATATGCTGCAATCATTGACTCGTTGTTCTCAGCATTGAGTGCTAATTGCGCCGGCCTAATATAGGCACTGAAGGGTGTGGCCCAATTAGCCCTCACTGCTACCTCCGAGTAGACCTATGCTTACTCAGCCAGTCCTGTCTTCTGGCCGCTCTGCGAGCTCTGGCATCCAGCAGGGGTTCTTCATCTCCTGATGAGTCACTCTGCTGTGCAGGTGCAGAAGGTCCTGGGGGATAGTCCTGCTCTGGCACCGAGTCCTCATCACCAGCCGTCTCTGGTGCCAGGCACATGGGCTGGTACTGCTGCACCATGAGCGGCTCCACATCCTCCGGATCCTCCATCCTCGGCGCCGGACGCAGCCAAGGCACAACAGGTAGCGAAGGGTGCCGGTGGTTTGCCGAACTGGCAGGGATGGCTGGCTGGCCATGATCCTGAACCGGTCCTCCAGTTGCCGCTCGCTCGCTGGCCGAGCCCTGCAGGGACGCCAATCTGGGGCGGAATCAGCTTTGAATCTTCTGATGGTTGTTTGCTTTGGCTTATCAATCAGTTGCTTTCTGACTTCGGTGGCTCCAAGAAGAAACGGCTCCCAACTTTTTCCCTTTCCTCACTCATGGGGGAGGCGGATGCCCGGCTGTGGAGAGGGTAGACTGGGGGGGCGGGTCTCCCGGCTGGTGCTAGGCTCAGCTGAGGTGATGGGGAAGGAAGGGGGGACATCAGGTGCCCCACACTCACTGGTTGAGCATCCATCGCTAGTCTCGCCCAGGTGGGCACCGAAGTCTCAGAAATAGCCTGCAGCGGCTGGATGTCTCCTCCTTTGCTATTTGGATGCCTGCGATGGGCGAGCACAGCAGCAGTGCTGGAGTGTCCTCACCGCGGACAGCCAAGGCCTCCCCGGTGCCCCTGAAGGCACCGGGATGGGCTGCTCTTTCCACCGGACCAGGCCTAACAGAAGCTGCCCTTCGCCTCGGGTCCCGCTCCCCACATCCAGCCCATGAGACTAGCCAGCGCTTCCCTTGGCCCAGGCCATGGGGGCTCATGGCTGCTCAAGTGGGCATCGCAAAGCCCGCAGCCAGGTCGGGCAGGGACCTGCAGCGAAGCCCACCAACACGAGGCCCATCCGTGCAATAGGCTGCTCAACCGCGCTTCTTTGGTGGGTGCCAGTGGCAGCTTTTAGGTTGGAAGCTGCCGCAGGCGCCCAGCAAAGAGATGTGGAAGTTCCAGCCCATCCACCCCATGAGCGAAGCGGGCGGTGTGAACAAGATCACTCAGCAGCAGCAGGTTGTGCTAAGAAGGGGCGCCAGGGGTGGGGGACCCCCTGCCCTCCCCTCACCTGCCCTCCGTACACAAAGACGAACTGCCGCCTGCCCTGAACGTCTCACCATTCCAGCGCTAACGCCCTAGCCCCGCTCAACTACACTTGTTTGCTGGGCACCAGCAGCAAAAGAAGGAAGCAGAGGAAGGAAGCCGTCGCCAGCACCAGCAAAGAAGCACAGAAGTTCCAGCCCATCTGCCCCACGGCGTGAATGAGACAATCCACCACGCCTCCCCACCCAGCCTTCCTCGCCGGGCACTGCATGGGTGGCTCTGCCATGCCCGTCTCCACCCATCGCCAGTTCCCGTGAACTTCCCAGGAGACGGCCGGAGTGAGGGGCAGGCTTGAGCACATGTGGGCCGGGCAGGTGCTTGGCTTACCTTCCTGGCGAGGCTCGGAGACTGCCCGGCACGCCCATCCGCTGGCTCTCTGGGCAGCGCCACTGTCTCTCTCCCCGCCAAGCCCACCCCTGCCTGAGGCCGTAGGTGTGCGCCCCAATGCTGCCTGGTGCTCTAGGACGGCATATGACAGGGGATGCGTCACTGCCGGGCTGAGCCGCCCTCCCTCCCAGAGCACTTTCTTCCTTCTCCTGCCACTGAGAAGAGAGAAAGAGAAAGAAGAAAAGAAAGAAAGAGGAAGGGAGAGAGAGAGACAAGAAAAAAAGAAAAAGAAAGAAAGGAAGGAAGGAAGGAAGGAAGGAAGGAAGGAAGGAAGGAAGGAAGGAAGGGAGGGAGGGAGGGAGGGAGGGAGGGAGGGAGGAAGGAAAGAAAGAAAGAAAGAAAGAAAGAAAGAAAGAAAGAAAGAAAGAAAGAAAGAAAGAAAGAAAGAAAGAAAGAAAGAAAGAAAGAAAGAAAGAAAGAAAGAAAAACTTATGACCACAATTGAGCCCAAAATTTTGGTTGCTAAGCGTTGTTAAGTGAGCTTCACCACATTTTGCAAGACCACGCCCACCCGGTCACCTGACCACCAAGCCATGCCCACCTGACCTCCAAGTCACACCCACAAAATATGCCACACCCACAGAACCGGTAGGGAAAATTTTTAGATTTCACCACTGGGCTGACGGGACCCCAGCAGGCCTCATGTGCGGCATGAGTGGGGTGGGCCAACCCCAGTGGGATGTGAGACGGTCCCTCAAGTAACCTGGACCCATGCTGTGAACTAGATCTGAAGGTGTAGGTTCCAGTACAGGTTACCTACCAAAAAGAATCTTCTAAAACTGTAGAGCAATCAGGTGATACTTTGATATTTTGAATGCTTGGATGATCGTATGCAAGGTGACACCAGAACTGGATAAGTCTAATGTTGCTTCTTCATCAAGGTTACTACTTTCATACATGGTTCTACCTTGAGGAAAAGATACTTTTCATTTATGTGTGCAGTCAGACATATGTTCATTCTAAAAGCAACAACAACAATGGAAATGCAGGCTCATGTGTCGCCTCGTTTGACAACAATTATTAATGTTAATAATTAGACTGGGGGAAAGCCATGCCAACTTAAAAAGCAACAGCCGGAATAACAATGTAATAAAATAACCAGGTGTTCTTTATCATTGTTGTCCCAATAATCCTTGCAAACAGAGCAGAGGGCAGTATTAAAAATAAACCACAAAGAACATGAAACAGTTGTTTGCAAAAGAAAAAAAACTCTGACATTCAAGCAATATATAGAATTTATAGAATCTCACAGCAAGGATAAATAGATGCTGATTTGCAACATATCACACAGACAAGAATGTACATGTGTGTATGTGTGTGTAAGAGAGAGAGATTATGAAAAACACAATGGTCCTGGGGAATTGTTACAATAGGAAAAATGGTGACAACAGAATATTTTTCAGCTTCATTTGACATGTTGCCTATGATCTATGAATAACTGAAATAAGTTTAAAAACAAATTCCAGAGGAGCCATTTTGTTAGGTCCCAAAGGTGTTTTTTCAAAAGGCAACTGGACTTTCTTTGTTTTTCCTTGAAGATGTTCTCATCCAAGAAGTCCAGTTCTTCAGAAGCGAAACGTCTTCAAGGGAAAACAAAGAAGTCCAGTTGCCTCTTGAAAAAGCGCCTTTGGGACAACCATGACCTGGATGACTGAGACTCTCCATATAGACTTCATTAGGTCAACTCAAATCTGCATTTCATGGGTCTGAAATGCTATCCTCACTTTCCATGTTGGGGAGTAATCACCACAAAGGTGCTTTTCAAATAAACTATGCCCAACACAATTTTTTACATTCGACAATGGTAGAATCTTCTCAGTGAAGTCTCAGACCCAGTTTTGAGGGTCAACAATGTAGATTCTTCTTCAGCAAATTTAATTTTAATTTTAGATAACTGATTTGGGGGTCACTGAATCCTAAACTACGGTTAATCAGTGACCCATTTTAAAAAATATTTTAACAATGTATGAAGATTCTTGCTTTGATGTTTCAAAGAGTTGGCCCTTGATTTTCTTTTAAAGAGGATTTTCTTTGACTGAAAATTGTACTCTGCAAAAAGAACTACTTTTTTAGACCCTTATTTAAAAACTCCAAAAATATTGGTGCACCCGGGAGAAACAATCTTACTTATTTCATGGAACAAGCCTGCATATCACCAGTAAGACTGCACTCTTAGTTTCAAAGGTCAAAACGAAATTTGGTTCTCTTTGTACCTATTTGCATTTTTGAATCAGACTTTTATATTTGATACAATCAATTCATTTAATCAATCACATTTTTTTCTTCTTTAAAGGGACATAAATATTCACATGGAACTCAAATTTTGCTGTCAATTTGGTATATAATAATTCAGAAGAATGTCCCTCTTGTAACTCTTTTATTACGAAATTTTGTTTTCTTTGAACCTATTTGGATTTTTGAATCAGTTTTGTATGTCTGATACAGTCCATTGACTGAATCAATCAAGTTTTTCTTCTTCTTCTTCTTCTTCTAGAGGGACATAAATATTCACATGGGACTGAACTTTTGCCTCTCGCAACCCTTTTTCCTCCTTGGAAGCATAATTTAGAGGAGGAAGAAGAGCCCTCTCTGATTACACCAAACACTTTGCAAGGACTTAAGAGTGAGATGTGATGAGACCTTGACATTCAGTGAAAGGTCACATTTTCATGGCAAATGTTACCTCTGGCAAGCAATAAAGACAGAAGAAATGGGGGGGGAGGGAGAAAAGAAGACATACTTGGATCTGACAAGATGGAGTCGGTTTTCGGCAAAAATTGGTCACAGCGGACTCCTTGGTAGCCTTCTTTGCACCTGAGAAAAACGGAAGAAATGACAAACATATGCATGTGGTAATAACAAGCTAATTACAAAACATCATTTGAATGGAAATCTTGTTCATAATGCACATAATGTTCATAATTGTTCATAATATTCACCACAAACTCCCAAACTGGAAGTTTTAAAGAAGAGATTGGACAACTGTTTGTCTGAAATTGTATAGTGTTTCCTCCTTCAGCAGGAGGTTGGACAAAGGACCTCCAAGGTCTCTTCCAGCTCTGTTATTGTGTTATGTGTCAAGGGAATCCACCCATTCATAACTAACTGAAGACTCAAGGGCAACTATTTCCCAATTTTCTATTCAACTAACAGTTTCAGATGAACCAAAATGTTCTAGGGTGCACATGGTTCAAGTTGTTATTATTTGGCTTCTTTAATTATATCTGAGACCTACACCTAGTTTTACTCACCTGACCAACAATATAGGGCTTCATTCGGTGTGGTGGATAGATAGGTGGGTTTGGCCTGCGGAAGGACACCCATAGAATCAGTTGGAAGAAATGTTGAAGTGGTTCTTGGGCTAATAAGCCTGCCTTTGAAAAGCAGCCATTCACCTCTCTTAACAGCAAGAGCAATCAATCAATGGAATGGCTTGCCTTCAGAAGTTGTGGGTGCTCCATTCACTGGAGGCTTTCAAAAAGAGACTGGACAACCATTTAACTGAAATGGTATAGGGTATCCTGCTCGAGCAGGGGTTGGACTAGAAGACCTCTGAAGTCACTTCCAACTCTGTTATTCTGTGTTATTCTACGCATGTAGAAATAACCTTTGCAAGTTTATATTGCAGGGGGAAAAGCCAATATATATGGGATATCTATATTCCAGGGAAATTTCTCTATTACATCTCATATCTTCTGGTATTAAAAAAAACCCCTTTCCATAGCCCATCAAAGTTTCTCAGAACAAAATAATTTGTTAGGGCCGTGATGCCGAACCTATGGCACACATGCCCAAAGTGACACGCAAAGCCATGTCACCCGGCATACGCAGCCTTGCCTGTTTGTCTTCTGGGTTTCTGCCACACATGCGTATGTGACAATCAGCTGTTCTCCGTGTGCACACCAGAATCCAGGAAACCAGGTCCAATCAGATCTAAAGAAATCTTCTGTACCCTAGTGGTTACCACCATTACTAGAATTTCATCTGGACACAACCTTGATTAACTAATCTACAGACATATTACGATCATCATCTTAGCCTAGGGACATTTGGCAGTCGACAAACTGAAGGCATGGAACTTCGCATCTCCGTATAATATCCAGAGAATCAAAAGAAAGGCATAAATACATATACAAGAAATAAACTTGTATTCAAGTTGATGTAGGGAAGGGATGAAGGCTGTAGTTTAATTCTCCATTTGGCAATACACAATGTTTATGACAGACATGACATAAGCACTGAGCATGGCCCGTGTTCATTTTCTGCTCGAGACATGGACATCTAAAAAGCCTGAAGGTAACTTTTGGGAAAGATGTAATGCATGCTACACATAGCTTAGAAAATTAGCAATGTTATTCAATAGTCAGATCAGGATAGAACATAAGTGACTTTCTGTTATTCCTGCTACAGCTGCTGGTTTCACCTTGCTATTTAAAGATGCCCAGTGCAATGAAATTTTTTTTAAAAAAAACTGCTTTGCCTAACTACAATAGAATAAAAATGTGGTGTTTTCCCCAAGTTGTCAAATAATGTTTCATAGCATAACACCATTCCTAAAATATATCATAATGAATGCAATGAGATTTTTCTTTTAATTGCCTGTCTGTCTGTGTTTCTGTGTTTCTGTGTTTGTTTCTGTGTTTCTTTCTTTCTGTGTTTCTTTCTTTCTGTGTTTCTTTCTTTCTTTCTGTGTTTCTTTCTGTCTGTCTGTCTGTCTGTCTGTCTTTCTGTCTGTCTGTCTGTCTGTCTTTCTTTCTTTCTTTCTGTCTTTCTGTCTGTCTTTCTGTCTTTCTTTCTGTCTTTCTGTCTGTCTTTCTGTCTTTCTGTCTGTCTGTCTGTCTGTCTGTCTGTCTGTCTGTCTGTCTCTCTCTCTCCCTCCCTCCCTCCCTCCCTCCCTCCCTCCCTATTACTTCCAATCTATATTATTGATGCAATTTAATGAAGAGAAATGATTTGTACCATCCAATGAATTAGAAGGCATCCGTTTCAATTCACTGCTTTGATTTGATGATCCAATTCAGGCAATTGTTCGATTTAGACATTCAGTTAATTGCCTTCAAATGTCTGAACTGAAGCTTTGCTCAGCTTTGCCCATGAACGGTGCACAGGTCTTCAGGTGGGTCAGTAAGAAGCTCTCTTTCTGAGAGTTGTTGAGGCCACTTCGAGGTTTATCTGTGCCTTCAGGGTCACCTCAATATTGCAAATGGGTGTGGAACCCTCTTGGAACTGTTGGAAGGACTGTGTGGTAAGCAGGAGATACAATACAGTCCTTCCAGCAGTCCACACCCATTTGCACTATTCAGGTGACCCTTTCAGAAATCACTTCAGGTGATGACCCTCAGAAAGAATACTAATGACCAGATGACTGCAAGGGATATAAAACTTTCCATTCTCCACTATCCAGTCAGAACAGAAGAAGTTTCTTGGGACTTCCGGTTGATGTCGCAGCAATATCAAACACAGGGAATGGGTCTCTGCGTATCCTGTGCTGAGTTCTCCCTGTTTGTGGAGAGGAGCCAAAGCTGCCCTGTAGGGGTGGTGAAGCAAAGACGGGCACCCTGTGAGGTCGAGGAGAGTCACAGCTCTCTTGTCTGACCCAGGGTTCTTTTTCCCTCTCAGCCATGGCAAAGTGAAGAGGCAGCCTAAAGATGGCTGCCATGAAGCTGGGACAACCAAGGAACAACTAAGACTGGAGCTGGAGCGAAGTAGGTGAACAGTGACTGGAACTGGGGGAGAGGATTCCTTTTTGCCTTAAACTTAATCCTAAGGAATAATTTAGAACTATTTGCTCATAATTATTTGTTAAAGCGGTGTCTAAGCATTTTGAGAAAATATCAGACTGGAAGGGAAAGATGCAAGAGAGAAAAATAATAAATTTTGAAATATACAGAAAATTGGACTCTTAAACTGGGACTGGGAAGTCATTTTAAAATGCTGGAATCATTTACTTATAAAACTTAACCTGCTTTTATAATTGATTTACAACTAAAATGACGATTGACTAGTGGCAATATTGAAATTTAAGCGGAGAGTGGCACCTGCTGACGAAAAGAAAAACTACAAGTCTGGGAACACTTATATGAAGGACTATGGAATATTTACTGGATTATACCTAACTACCACATGACCACTGGAGACTCAACTATGAAAACAAGGAAGCTATCTAATTAAAGGGACCCCTGAATGTTATGTTAGAAGATTGAACCTGTAAAGGGGATGTAAAGAGGCTTTTGATAAACTCTGGGACTATTGAAATGGAACTGATTGTCTACCTATGGGATATAAAGAACTGTGTTTAGTGCACTCCTTGAAAGGCAACTTAATACTGAATAAATAGTTTTTGGACTGTTGGACAACTGCTGAATTTTTTAAAACAAAATAAGATGCTTTATAAGGAAGAAATGAGTGGAACTTTGAAGGACCACTCCATGAAGGACCTCATGGAGAAAGCATTTAAGGAGATTATAGAAAAAAATGATAAATGATTATGAGGGATGATGAGCAAAGATCAAGATGCCCAAGAAAGGCAGGAGCCAACAGAAGAAATGGAGGAAAAGATTGAGCCGAAGAACCAGAGAAGAAAAGAAGAAGAAAAGGAGGAGATAATAATGAAAATAATAGTGACTGATGAATTAAAGTTGGGGGAAAATATATTAAGAGAGTTGAAACGAGAATTGGAGATACAGGAAGACACTTTTGAAAGGGAGATAGGGGCCTGGGCAGAAATTTTGGAAGCTAGGCAGTGGAAAAGGTGGGAGAAATACCTAGATTGAACAGCCAAGGAGTTGATGCAGACAGAGATAAAGATACAAGAGAGGAATATGGAAGGCAAGTCAAAAAAAACCATAGCAATTAAAGCATTGAAGCGGACAAAACACGATGGATAGATGATTTCTTCTTTTTGTTGTTGTTCTGATTTGCTTTTCTTTTTCTCTCGCTTTCTTGACCTTTTTTAGGTAGGTGACATGATTAGAAGATAGGTAGGATAGGAAAAAAAGTCTCTTAATAAAGGGTGACATGATTAAAAGAATAAGAGATAGAAATAAGAGAAATGGTTATTAGTGTATACACTTTTACATAACAAAATAAAAGCAATAACAACAGGAAATATGGAATAATTGAATGATGACAGACTGCATCTCAATATAAATGTGTATTATTATTAGAAATGTATTTCTAATAATTGGTTGAATGTAATAACTATGGTTAATTTTATTAGTTTTATTTGTATTAGAATGTACGATACCCAGGTGCCACACTGTTCACGCATTGATATGTTTGTTAAAAAAAGAAGAAGAAGTTTCTTGGGTGAGAAGCGAAATGTCTTCAAGAAAAAACAAAGAAAGTCCAGTTGCCTTTTGAAACAGCAGCTTTGGGATGATCTGCCTATAGTAGGTAGATACTGTGGTGGAAACCAAGTCCTATTTATGGGTCTGCTCCATGGTTAAATTCTAAGCATTCTCCTTTTGCCTTTTCATCTCAGTGGAAAATAGATGTTCTCTTCGTGACCTTGAGACTGAAAGTCATTTCTTCAATGTCTGTTTAATTACTCTTCCTGACTTGACAAAACATTCCTGTATTTTTATTTTCTGCCCTTGTATCAGGAATGTTTAAGGGGGGAGGGGACATTCAATCCGTTTTAAACCAGGAAGATCCTGACATTATTTCATTACCAGCTCTGTTCCATTTTGCCCATAAAGTGACAAAAAAGTAGGCAGTCTAGAAAATATTTCAGCAAAGACGTTCTTAAGATGACACTGAATTGTACCTCTTCCCTGGCAAAGTTACAGAAGTGATTTTTCAGTGTTTTCAAAGAAGGTTCCCCCCCCTTCCCCCCCCACCGCCATGCAGTTTACAACCAATGGAAAATACGTTCAGGAGCATGTCTTCTAATGGGGATTTAAGCTGCAGTCAACTCTCCAACTGAAATTATATATTGCTCAGCTGTTTAGGCCTTGTGCATACAAACACAAATACCATGTTAATTCGTTTTGTAACATTTACAGAGATTTAAGTGGATTGAACTCTTGCTTTGAAATATTATCTCACACCTGATAACAATATTTACTTAATTCCCATGAAGTCTGTGAGGTCAGTCACAGTGTTCTTCTCATATTACAGCATGAATGCTCACCAAATTCTTCCCATTTCCTCCTCTAATTCGACTTATCTCAATCTTGGCTGCAAAAGAATCTTCATGCACTAACAATCTATAGTTGAATTTATGATTTCTCAACTTAATAAGACCTTAGTAAGACCACACTTGGAATACCGTATCCAGTTTTGGTCACCACAATATAAAAACAGATGTTGAGACTCTGGAAAGGGTGCAGAAAAAAGCAGCTATGGTTATTAGGGAGCTGGAGGCTAAAACATATGAGGAACGGTTGCAAGAATTGAGTATTCTCAATTCTCAATTTCAGTGAAAAGAAGGACTAGGGGAGACATGATAACAGTGTCCCAATATATGAGGGGCTGCCACAAAAACAATGAGTTCAACCTGTCCTCCAAAGCACCAGAAGGCAGGACAAGAACCAATGGATGGAAACTAATCAAGGAGAGAAGCAACCTGGAATTGAGGAGAAATTTCCTGACAGTGAGAACAATCAACCAGTGGAACCAGATTGCCTTCAGAAGTTGTGGGTGTCCCATCACTGGATGCTTTTAAGAAGAGACTGGACAGTCATTTGTCTGAAATGGTATAGGGTCTCCTGCTCGAGCAGGGGGATGGACTAGAAGGCCTCCATGGTCCCTTCCAGCTCTGCTCCTCTGTTAATTGTTAATTGTGTTAACTTTATACAGACTAAAGTACATGTTTGAGGTGGCTCTCCACTCCTGTTTTTATGGCCCCTCCCACTTCAACATCTTTCTACCCCATCTACCTAGTTTCTTCACATATGAGATGTAAGCCCCCACGATCAATCTCAATGCAAACACATCTCAATTCTTTTACATATCAAATACTCCTTCCTTTTTGTTAAGGAGTTATTGTGCTGTTAAGCACATACACAGCAAAATGGTAATTGTGGTTTTGGTGTTGCAGTTTGATATGAATGCTATTCAATCAATAAACAGAATACGTTTAGTATTTACAAAATAGTTTACTTCTAGTAGTAGCAAAGTTCAATAGGAAGTCCAAGTCATACACAGTTAGTTCAGTCAATGCGAAGTTTCTTCTTCTTGCCTATCTTTGTTTTAACTAACAAACAAAGCCGGAGCCGAGATGGTGCAGTGGTTAAAAGCAGCACTGCAACCTACTTCAGCTGGTTGCTAGTTCAGCAGTTCAGCTGTTCAAATCTCACCGGCTCAAGGTTGACTCAGCCTTCCATCCTTCCGAGGTGGGTAAAATGAGGACCCAGATTGTTGGGGGCAATATGCTGAACTCTGTAAACCTCTTAGAGAGGGCTGTAAAGCACTATGAAGCGGTATATAAGTCTAAGTGCTATTGCTATTGCTAAAGATTACAGCTATCATTCAAATCTACACTATCACAGATAGTTATTCTTCACACAGCAACTCTTCAAGTAATTCTACACAGACACTAAGTCAATTACTTAACAGTGAAGTAGCAGAGAGATTCAGCAGTCTGGAACACAGAGTCAATCACAATCACATCACATCACATACTGAGCATGCTCTCTTGCTTTCTTATATAGTAATCAGCCTACAATGTTCTTAAAGCTATATACACATAACATTGATTTGTGGCTTGTTCATATATTAGCATACCCAAATGTTTGAACAGGGTTCTAATACTTTTGTTACACCTAGTTGGAGGAATAGAAGTATGAGACAGGAATGGCCATTCCTTTTCTGTCCCAACTCGTCAGTTAGTCTTAGTTTGCCACCTGGCAAAATTATCTAAACCTCTTTTAGTTCCTCCAGGTTTGCTTTGACTGATCACCCACCCATCTCCTTTGATGGCTAAGCCAACCTTCTCTATCCCTTCACCCTTTTCCAAGCTTTGTCTCCAGTTTCATACCCTGCATTACAATATAGAGGTGTTGGGTTGGTTTTGGCTTATATGATGATTGAACATATTTAGCAGCACCCACATATTTATCATCATCATCGGAAGGAAGGAACCTTGGATGTCTTCTAGTCCAATCCCCTGCTGAAGCAGGAGACTCTATATCATTTCAGACAAATGGTTGTCCAATCTCTTCTTTAAAATCTCCAGTGATGGAGCACCCATAACTTCTGGAGGCAAGTCCTTCCACTGGTTGATTGTACTGACTGTCAGGACATTTTTCCTTAGTTCTAGGTTGCTTCTCTGCTTGCTTAGTTTTTATGGAATAAACTTATGGATTAGATTTATGGAATAAACCCACCCCTACCATTGAGAGTACGATGTTTAGAGAAGTACAAAGAGAACAAATGGCAAAATCTTCTACCAACCCCTATTTTGTAGGCAAAGTCTTCCCTCAATGTCAGACTAGAATCAGCTGTGGCCTGGTTTAATTCATGCAGGCTTCTCTTCTGATAACCATGGAGAAGAAACAGCTGTCTGCTTGAGCATGAAAGAAAGAATGTAGTGCATCAGCTTCTCCATATGGTGGGAGGTTCATAGGACCAAGTTTCCATATGGCAAAGGTTTTAATTGGTGAGGAGCTCTCCATCTAAGAAAATGAAGGGGCAGGCTTCAGCTGCTGCAGCTCCACTTTGAATGGACACAAAGGACTATTCTAATAAGCCAATCTACTATCATGCAATCCAGCCAGGAAGACTGTTCTCTCCTTAAGCATATTTCTACAAGTTTAATGGCAGAGCAGAGAACATAAAAGGACTGAACAAGAATAATTATTAATTAATTTGAAGCGCATAGTGAAGGACAATCTGCTAAATTAGTTTTACTCCTAGACTGCTTGTGAATTTGTACAGTAAATAACAACACCAGGGCTTAGATATTCTATGGCTTGTGTCATGCAAGAACAAAACCCAACAGCCATGTTGAGTTTTGTTCTTGCATGACACAGACCATAGAATATGTTTGTCTACATCTAAGGTGAAAGTAAAGCTTTATTTTTGTATTGAACTTGTACTTGGCTTTAACTAGTTTTATGACTGTTCACCACCAATCACTGGTCTGGGATGGTCTGCTATAGAGGTTGAATGAATAAGAAACAAAACAACAACAACATCTGCATTGAGTCACACTGAACATTGGATGTTTCCATGGAGAGGTCCAGCTTGCTTTGCTTTCAATCAAGTATTGTGTTTGTGTGTGTGTGTGTGTTTATTCCATGTTGCTTTCTCAAGAACAATAGGAAGTAATTTGTTTCTGCCTTCTTTCTTCTTGTTATTATTAACACACAGTCTCCCAGATTGTTCTCACATTGTGAGTATCTAGGAGACCTAAGATGCTGTTATGATATAAGGATAATTCTGAGTAATGCAATTTTTTCTTGTAATTGGTGAGATGAACTGGGAAGTGTGGTTCTTCACTGGTTCTCCTCCCATTCCACCTGAATCCAATTGGTGTTGGTAGGGTGGAGAGGTCCAGCCCTAGACCCCTTATTTATGGGATATAAGAAGGCTAGGTTGTCTCCCGACTCCTATTTAGCTCTTGATGGAACTGCCGAATAAGACCATCCATCAGCCTGCGGTTAAGTACCATCAGTATTGTGACCTATTCAATTGTGTGTCTCAAACCCAGACCAGCCAAGTAACATTGTCAAATGCTTTCTCGGTGCCTGGAGTTCAGCTTAACCTTGACAAGACTGAGTGCTTTGGTGGTGATTTTCTTCTGGTGATTTTCCATCTTTAACTCTGTCTGGAGTTATATTTCTTCAAACAGAGTTGGTGTATAATCTTGGGGTTCTCCTGGACTCCTGGTTCCTGCTGAAAGAGCAGGAGGTAGCTGTGACTAGGACAGACTTTGCACAAATACATGTTGTGCCAAATATGTGCCCTTTCCTAGACCAGGAGGCACTGCTCCCAGCTCACTCATGCCTTGATTGGTCTATTACTACAATGTGTCTTGCATGGGGCTGCCCTTGAAGAATGTTTGGAAGCTGCATCTGGTTCAGAATGCAACAGTACACATGGTAGCAGACCCACTGTGATGCACCCACATAAAATTATTGTTGTGTGAACTGCACTGGTTCTTAGTAGGCTCCCAGGTACAATTCAAGTTGCAAGTTGCCAGGTTTATTAGGGTCTCACTGATTATTTTTTGTTACCAAAAATTTGCTTTATTATTCTTCACCACCCAGAGATCCTTCTGCTAGTCAGGAGGTTCTGTCTTTGTGGTAGGATCAGGATTTTTCTCCCTAATCATTTTTTTTACTACAAGGCAGGGAACAGCAAAGTACATTCAAGAAGCTGCGTTCTTGGATGTTTACTTAACATTTTTAATAGGCTGTTTCATCCTTCAAGACTTGGCAGACTTATAACTTTGCTTCCTTCCTTCCCAAAGCAAAATTGTTTCTTGGAAGCAATTCCAAGATAGTCCAGTCTTTACTTCTGAAAAAGAATAGGTTTTGGAGAAAATGTATTTGGGAGAAGAGAAAATAAAAAACAAGCAATGCATAATATTGCATTAGAAAAATTATGATGCAACATACTTCATCTGGCAATATTTACCCCTTGTTGTAATAACTTATAGCTGTACAGTTTCTCTGCTTTAGCAGAGGCTGAGGGCCAATAACGAAGAGTAAATCTCAGAGACACAAGGGGAAAAACTTTTTTCTGTTCATTAAGGTGGAGAATACTATATTTTATTTAAACGTTGGACTGTAGAATTCTAAGGGCTTCCATATTCTCCTTTATATAAAAGCTGGTAAAACAAAGCTGGTTCTATTCAGAATAGAGAGACGGAGGAGGAGGAGGAGGAGGAGGAGGAGGAGGAGGAGGAGGAGGAGGAGGAGGAGGAGGAGGAGGAGGAGGAGGAGGAGAAGCAGCAGCAGCAGCAGGAGCGGGTGGAGCAGGAGCAGGAGCAGGAGGAGGAGGAGGAGGAGGAGGAGCAGGAGCAGGAGGAGCAGGAGGAGGAGGTGGAGGTGGTGGAGGAGGAGCAGGAGCAGGTGGAGGTGGAGGAGCAGGAGCAGGAGCAGGTGGAGGAGGAGCAGGAGCAGGTGGAGCAGGTGGAGCAGGTGGAGGAGATGATCATCAACCAGCCAACTTTGGTGTTGAGCATCTATTGTGTTTGGCAACCAAAAGTGAAAGGTTATTGAGACCCAAAGCTTCATAGCAAGAAGGCTTCTCCTCCATATAACAGAGAACATTCAGAATGGATGTTGTGTTGTGTTGTGTTGTGTTTTTCAGTAGAAAATACAGATTTCCTGCCAGGTCATTGTGATCCAGTTTCAGTCTGCCTTAGCTGGCACACCAAGATGAGGGTTCATTGGGCAGATGTGTTCTCCACAAATGACTTTTCATTTTCTAATCATCTTTCAATCAGGATATAAGTCCAGGCAAAAATTATAAAAAGGAAAACACAGAAAATAAAAAATAATACACGACTGCTGCAATATATTACATATATTTATCTAACTGACAATGTATTATCAGTTAGCTTAATGGTTAGGCAAAGGGGACAAAATTCATTCCATTTCCATTTCTTAATCAAAAAAATAAGACAAAACTCATCCAATAGGAATTATTATCCATTTTATCAGGTTGGGGAAACATTACGATGCGTGTTTGGAGATGTGTCATCAGCAGCTGTGAAACTGATTTGGCTAACTTCAATTTTTATTGCATTTTCACTCACTATTAATTTCTTCATAAAACAGCAAAGCTTTTCAGACATATTCAAAGTAGCCCAACCATCAGCAGAGTCATTCTGAATGGAAACAAGCTCAAATGTTGATTAAGGTTCTAGCTAGACTGAAGACGGATAAATGGGTAGATAGATGGCTAGAAGGGTAGATGGATAGATGGGTAGATAGATGGATGGATGGATGGATGGATGGATAGATGATAGATAGATAGTAGATAGATAGATAGATAGATAGATAGATAGATAGATAGATGGATGGATGGATGGATGGATGGATGGATGGATGGATGGATGGATGGATGGATGGATGGATGGATGGATGGATGGATGGATGGGGGGATGGGGGGATGGATAAATAGGTCCATGGGTAGATGGGCAGATCATTTTCTGAAATAAATTGCCTTATCTTTAATAATGTAATGCAAAAAGAAATCATGTTGCTCACTTTCTAGTTTGTTTTTAATTAAATGATGGATGTGAAAATTTCCTAGGTTCCCAAACATACATTTGTAAGTGGCAGAGAAGAAGTAAAAGAATTCTCAGAACTTTCCTCCTTACAGGGTTCGGGCTTTCCAACCCATCTGTTCATCAACATCTTTTAAGCAATCAACATTAAAAGAATCTGGCTCTAACATCCCCCAGACTGAGCCAAGGCAAATAAAAATTGATTCAAGACACTTCTCCACTCATCCACTTGCCTTGGATTGTCTGGGTACAACTCAAGCTATTGGCAAACTTGCTTCCATTCACCTCTGTCCCATAATGTGCACTGTGAGGAAACATAATGTGTCGGCATATAGATTGTGTTTGATTGTGGCATCAGAGTTTCTAGACTATTACTAAGATAATTGATGGTTGCCTTCCTGCTTTCTTCTCTCCCTCCCTCCTCCTTTTTTCTTTTCTTGTTTCTTTTATACCGTTGATTCAGACTCCTGGCTACCACCTGGATAACTCCCTGCAGTTTTCCTGGCAACATTGTCAGGCCCAAAAGTCACCCAACTGGTCTAGTGCCACTATTCCAAACTGTTTCTCTCCAGTACTGCTTGAGATCATCCAAATAACATTTTGATGGCAGCAAAACCATTCTACTTTTCAGAACATTAAATTAGCATTGAACTTTGTTGAGCAGAACAAAGTCAAATGCTAGTTAATGAGTCCATGAACTTGCAAGAACAATAGTCTGTGTCCTATTCATGTTCATGCCTTCATGTCATGGATGAAAGAGTACAGAAAAGACCAACAAAGATGATTAGATGGATGGAGGGCTAAAACATATGAAGAACTAGAGTGGAAAGGCTGGGAATGTTATGGGTCCCTCTCTCCTAAGGAGGTCCATTTGGTGGGACCAAGAAGAAAGGCCGTCTCCATGGTGGCTCCCTCCCTGTGGAACATCATGGCTTGCAGAGATAAGATTGACCCTCCCTTTTGATATTCTTCCTCAAGGCCCTGAAGACCTGGTTTTGCCAATGGGCCATAGGGACCCGAGAGTGAGATGGAGCCCATCAAGTGGATCATTTGATTGTGGTCTCCAGAGAGGGTGGGGCTATTGCTTTTCTACTGTTCCTGTATTGTAAGCCTCCTGGGGTCCCTGAGAGTGAGTTGGGTGACCATATACATTTTCTTAAATAAAACAAATAAATACAGAACAGCAAAAGTGTAGCCCAGTGGCATATCCTCAGCAGAAAACTATAGTCCATACATCTATATTGTCAAATTTTGAAAGCTTTTGTGCATTTTGAACATAGCACTAAACTACTATGCTATAGAAAACACATCTGATAAAATGCATCTTATTAAACCCTGTATCTTGTCTGATACTTCCCCTCTCTAGCATGATTTATTTATTTATTAAATTTATAACTGTAAATGTATTTAAGTTTATGCTATCCTCTTCTGCTAGGAGCATTCAGTGACTGAAAAGCCCTTTCCTGCATGACTGCGTAAAAGCATCATTTTATTAAAGTCTGCACAACGGGCCATATTTTCAATAAATTTATCTGACATTTATCTCAAAATAATAATAATAATAATAAATTACTGGTTTATGATGGATGGGTAATAGCTGTGTGAAATAAGAAGCGTTGCACAATTATTCAAATATTCAGAAAATAATGCAGGGCATTAATTCAAATAAAATTTCCAAGCACTAAATTTGTTGAGAACATTCGGTCCAAATCTTTAATGCATTTCTCGGTAACTTAAAAGGTATTAAAATGGATATTAACTTGAAAGGCAATACATACATTTTGAAAATAAATGCAGAAACAGAATATAATGCAGGGAAAGTTATTGTCTCAAATATTCAAGAATCACTCAATCATGGGACAATAAAAATTAGATGGAGAGATTTGAATTCAGAGTAAGTAGAAGAACCAAACGAAATAGAGCATATCTCATCTCAAACAAATTGGCCATCAATAGGTACATAAAGAGATTATCAAAGAGATTATCAAAAAGCCAAAAAGGAAAGAAAAAGTCCAAAATCTCTCTCACCAGCAATTAGCACGCACATAAACAGGGATTAATACCAAGATTAACACTAGACCAACAATCAAGAAGCAAACAATACCCTAATCAAGGAATTGCCAAAGGAGCTAACAGCCCAATCAAGTAACCACCAAAATCACCCCCATCAACACTGACAGGGCAAGCCAGTAGTATATAAAATGAGAGCAGACCCCACTGTCTACTAGCTATTACCTAGTTGGGTAATGAAATGTCTGCAAGCAAACCCCCAAGCACAGAAAGCCCCAAAGACTCCATAGTTCAACCCAGAGCTACAAATATTCTCTTCTATCTATAGTTCAACCGGGATGAAAATCCATTTCATCAAGAACATAACTTTTTTCTATTTCTTATTTGACTTCCAAGACCCAATGTGCAAATAACAGTGTAGGAATACCAAATGAACTCTCAATGAAATCACTGAGATAGCACACGTTACCACAAAACCAAAATATATCTTTGCACAAACACCTTGCCAAGATATGCTGCAGCACCAAAGCATTAATCCAGGAAAGCTGAATTACTGGTTTCTTTAAACTCCATTAAATTTCTTAGCCCCCGATAATAGGGAGGCCATTAATAACACCTAGAATACTGCATCCAGTTTTGGTCACCACACTATAAAAAAGATGTTGAGACTCTAGAAAAAGTGCAGAGGAGAACAACTAGGATGATCAGGGGACTGAAGACTAAAACATATGAAGAGCGGTTACAGTAACTGGGCATGGACAGTTTAGCGAAGAGAAGGACCAGGGGAGACACGATAGCAGTCTTCCAATATTTGAGGGGCTGCCACAGAGAGGAGGGGGTCAAGCTATTTTCCAAGGCACCCGAAGGCCAGACAAGGGATAATGGATGGAAACTGATCAAGGAGAGATTCGACCTAGAAATAAAGAGAAATTTTCTGACAGTGAGAACAATCAACCAATGGAACAGAAGTTGCCTTCGGAAGTTGTGGGAGCTTCATCACTGGAGACTTTCAAGAAGAGATTGGACTGCCATTTGTCAGAAATGGTGTAGGGTCTCCTGCTTGAGCAGGGGGTTGGACTAGATGACCTACAAGGTCCCTTCCAACTCTGTTAATCTGTTAAATCTGTTAAATCTGTTAAATCTGTTAACAGAGCCATGGGTTAAATGTACGCACAGCGTTGGCTACACATTTTGATGGACCAAAGCTGGAAATCAATCAGGGTTTGCTTCAGTGGTGAAATCCATTTTTTTTACTACCGGTTCTGTGGGTGTGGCTTGGTGGGCGTGGCTTGGTGGGCATGGTGTGGTGGGCGTGGCATGGTGGGCCTGGCAGGGGAAGGATACTGCAAAATCTCCATTCCCACCCCACTCTGGGGCCAGCCAAAGGTGGTATTTGCCAGTTCTCCGAACTACTCAAAATTTCCGCTACCGGTTCTCCAGAACCTGTCAGAACCTGCTGGGTTTCACCCCTGGTTTGTTTACTTTTGTGAGAAGGTGAGGTTTTCTGGGTCCATCAGCAGCTGTGTTACACTCAATATGTTCACATGTTCTTGATAAAAGTAGTTAACTATGGTTTGCTGGCAAACAAGAAATTCTGCTTCTACTGTAGGTATCTTCAGTTACCATTCCTCCACTGTTCATTTATAATGTCACAAAGGAAATGTGATAATTTAGGGAGGGAAAGCTGTTCATGAATTGAGATGCAAACAAAACAATATAAAAACAAATAAACTTTGGTGATACTTTCTGAACCGCTGGGAGTTTTAGAGATCCTATTAAAGAGAGCTATTTAGCAAGGGTCAAACACAGATAATGTACACCTTGGCAAATCAAAGTCAGATAGCTTCAGGAAGAAAAGCTACCCATTTCTTCCAGTTTTGACTATACAGAGATGCTATTATTCCTTCAAACAAAATAAGCACCACTTTTCTTCCCAAAGCAGAACAGATAAAGTAAATATATAATCTTTATTATGATCGTTGGGCTGCAAATTAAACTATCAGCTTCTTGGATGCATAACAGAAGAGCCCCCAGAAGCCATGATATTGGAAGAAAAACAACCACCATAAACATTACTTGGAAAATAAGAATAAAATCACCTAACATTCAGAATGCTGTAAAATATTGATAAAACGCATATAACAGTGAAGTGAATACATGAATAGACCCTAATCAATAGAAACAAAGTGAGAAATTAATCAGTAAAAATATCTTAAGCCTGCAGTACTGACATTCTATCTATGAAATATTGAGGTATTAATTTGGTCTAGGATTCCCTCAGTGTATGGGAATGTCAATATATAAAAATAAAAATAAATGTTGGTCAGCGACAATTAAAATATAACAGGAGAACTAAATCCTAGTTGCAATAAAATGGTCTTAAAAAAGAAAATGGAAATGATAGATAGATAGATAGATAGATAGATAGATAGATAGATAGATAGATAGATAGATAGATAGATAGATGATAGATAGATAGATAGATAGATAGATAGATAGATAGATAGATAGATAGATAGATAGATAGATAGATAGATAGATAGATAGATAGGCAGGCAGGCAGGCAGGCAGGCAGGCAGGCAGACAGACAGAGCTTACTCCCTACTTGAAACAAGTATTCATGCTTGTCATCTTCTTTTGTCTTTTTTTGGTGGTGGTGGGATGAGTGGAAGATTGAAAATACTCTTTCTTTCAAGTTTTCCCCTATCCAAAGAAACAATGGTCCTTTTTCTCTTTTTCAAATAAATTACTGTAATATTTTGATCCTGGGTTTTTGGTCTGTATCAATGCAAACTCTTTCAACACCCCCTCCCCCTCAGTATCTAATTTCAAAACACACTTATTTAGGGGCTTAAAATATGAACTATGACCTGGAGCAGATCTGTTAATGACAAAGCCTGCATACTAACTGTGAAGAATATTCTGATTTTTTTAACACCATGCTACTGCAGAAACTTTTATGGGTCACGCTACCTTGAATTGTGTTACTACATTTATTTGAGCATGATGTGCAACTGCCTGTCACCTTGGTTTGATATACTGAACATCTATTTACACTCAGCACGATGTCTCGATTCTTATTTTTGTATGTGGAGCTTTGGTGCGTAATGGTCCTGTGTGGATTCCCAGATGAAATGAAACCTTCTGAGTCACACCAAGCTGAGAATACTTTGGGAAACCTAAATCTTGCTTTTTTTTGCATCTCAATTCAGCATGGTGAGCAAATTGCCATGTTTTATGTCTTGATCTGAGGAATTACAAAGCTCTGTGACATCCCTGCCTAAATCCGGTGTTCACTGATCAAAAAGGATGCTATGTTAGAAGATACTGGGACAGAATAGGAATTACCAATAAAGGAGAATATGAGAGACCCTCATAACTCTACCCGAGTTACAGATATTCTCCATTATTGCAAAGGAGAATATTTGTAGCTCGGGGTTAAAATGAGGGGCCGTTGGTGCTCTCTGAGCTTGGTTGTCTCCTTGCAGAGGTTTCATTACCAAAGTAGTGCCCATCACGCAATGAAATGTCTGCAAGAAAACGAGCAAGCTCAGAGAGCACCAAGGACCCCTCAGAATACACATTTTGCTTCTGGTTATACTAAAGACCTTCATTGGAAAAAGGAACAAAAATAAATCATCAAGGTTTGCCAAAGAATGAAGGATTACTCGAAACCAAGTTTTTGAACTTTGCTATGAGTTAAACCTGGAGCAGAAACTTATAACAATTCAATTCAACTTTGCACAGAAGTCCTCTAATAGAGAATAGGATATAGTCCAACACCAGAATGGCAAATTACCACTGAGCAGAGGTGGTATTCAGCCGGTTCTGTCCAGTTCGGGTGAACCAGTAGCAGAAATTTTGAGTAGTTCAGAGAACCAGCAAAAACCACCTCTGGTTGGCCTCGCTCCCATCGGCCTGCTTGCTCACTGGCTCGCCACTCACCCTGCCCGCCTGGTCATCCCGCCCCACCCTGCCCTGCCCACCCAACCCTATATATCTTGTCTTTGCCATGCGGCCCATCTAATCTCTGCACCTCGCCCGCTCTGCTCACCAAAGGTAAGCATGCTGCCCGCTCGCCCTTCACCTCAGGTCAGGGTTCAGGGATGTGCCAGTCCCTTTTTTTCTTTCTTTCTTTCTTTTCTTTCTTTCTCTCTCTCTCTCTTTCCCTTCCCTCTCTCCTTCAAAGGCTAGGAGAGTGAGACCCACCTGAAACAAAAACTCCTTTGGATGAAATCGGCCATTGCCATCTGGCTTATTCAACCCAACACACCCACGCACGCACGCGCGCATACACACACACAGACACACACACACACACACAAACACAATTTAAGCAAATTCCCTTGTTTTGGAGACTTTAGAATCAGAAGGTACCTTGGAGGTCTTATAGCTCAACCTTCTGCTCAAGGCAGAAGACCTCATACATACGCAAGTTCACAGACATCTCAGCTTTTTAACTTTAAAGAAGTAAGAATTAAAAAAAAACCAGGAAAACTCATTCTTGGCTACAGTGGCTTTGATTTCTTTCAATGGAATTAATTAATTAATTAAATGCTCCCATTCAGAAATCAATGTGGCTGAATGAATGTGTATGGTGCACTCAAACAGTTGAATGGCATCAAGTATGTACATCCTAATGTACCCACATACAGTATTCATACCTTTTTTACTCTTATTCATGCTTGTACTATTACATATATATTCAATCATGTTTTACTGTTTATACTCTGCTTATAATCATATATGCTTGACAAATAAAACAAATACAAATACAAAGTATGCAACTCTAATAATGTTGGAAGTGAATGGCAAGAAAAGAGAACTCGGAGTCAGCAGAGGAAAAAACCAGTGGAAGCTTAGATGATATTAAGATGATTTAGCCATTAAGGGGCCTCAAATCAATCAATTTCACCCATTCTCTGCTATCAAAACCTAATCTTTGAAGCTTCTCCTCTGCAACGTTTGGGTCAAGGTCCTTCCCTGCTACCCCCTCCAACATTGCTGAAGTATCCAAGACAGAATCAGATTTTAAAGCAGGAACTTCTTAGAAGACCCAAATTTTGGGTCTTGCATTTGGGAGAGGATATTAGCGTTCCTAAAATATTAAAACAATGGACTACCTCAAGGTTCGGTTCTTGTGCCTCTTCTTATACATAGCTGATACACCTCATACAAAGATCAGGAAGTTTGGCAATGCAGATTATTGGGCTTTAGCCAAACAACATAAATCCTTTGAGATACAATAGCAATTGCACTTAGACTTATATACCACTTCATAGTGCTTTACAGCCCTCTCTAAGCAGTTTACAAAGTCAGCCTCTTGCCCCCAACAATCTGGGTCCTCATTTTACCCCCCTCGGAAGGATGGAAGGCTGAGTCAACCTTGAGCCAGTCAGAATTGAAATCTGGCTGTGGGCAGAGATAGCCTTCAATATTGCATTCCAACCACTGGGAGGGAGGGAGGGAGAGAGGGAATGAAGGAAGGAAGGAAGGAAGGAAGGAAGGAAGGAAGGAAGGAAGGAAGGAAGGAAGGAAGGAAGGAAGGAAGATAGCAATAGCACTTAGACGTATATACTGCTTCATAGTGCTTTACAGCCCTCTCTAAGAGGTTTACAGAGTTAGCATATTGCCCCCAACAATCTGGGTCCTCATTTTAACAACCTCGGAAGGATGGAAGGCTGAGTCAACCTTGAGCCAGTCAGAATCGAACTCCTGGCAGTGGGCAGAGTTAGCCTGCCATACTGCATTCCAACCACTGTGCCACGACAACTCTTAATAATTGAAGATGTCTTCACTTCCGACTTAGACATCTTAGATAAGTACTTTCATAAATGGAGGCTATGGCCTAATCCAACCAAGATGGAAGTAACATGTTTCCATCTTTGTAATAGATCAGGAGGCTGAGAGTTTAATATACATTTCAAGAGAAACTGACTCAATCACAATAAATATCCTAAATATCTTGGAGTCATCCTGGACAGGAATCTTTCCTGCAAAGAACACACTTGATGAAGATGGCTGCCAAATTGAGAAGGCCCAACTCTCTCTCTCTCTCTCTCTCTCTCTCTCTCTCTCTCTCTCTCTCTCTCTCTCTCTCTCTCTCTCTCTCTCTCTCTCTCTCTCTCTCTCTCTCTTTCAATTCAAAGATAATTTGAGGGAGGAAAAGGTATCTTCCTTCTGGGTAATGATAGTACTAACATTTACAAGACAAAGAGCAATGTTGTGCTTGAAGTTAATTTGGGGACAGTAATGTTTCTGCTGTAATTTCCTGCTCCTCTATTGCCCTGGCTGTCTTTCTTGCATTACCCAAGAAGGATGGTGATGCTTTTCATTTTATTTTTCTGTTCCTTTTCACCATGGAACATGGACACAATAAAGAAGCTCTATCAGGCCAGACATTTTTTTTAACACTGATTTTTGTCTGGTGAAAACTTTCTGTAACTTCACATTAAAGGCAGCCCTCGATTTATGGCCACAATTGAACCCAAATTTCTCTCATTAAGCAAGTTGTTAAGTGAATTTTGCTCCATTTTATGACCTACACTTGCCATGGTTTTAATGCAAATCATTGCAGTTGTTAAGTGAATCATGCAGTCATTACGTGAACCTGGCTTGTCAGAAGCCAGCTGGGAAGTTCACAAAAGGGGATCACGTGACCCCAGGACAGAGCAGCCATTATAAACATGAACCAGTTACCAAGTATCTGAATTTTGATCATGTGATCATGGGGATGTGTCAGGCCTGGAAGCCATCTTGGGCAATGGATCTTCAGGCCTGCCACATTTACTGCTATGGGAAACTGGGAGGTGGGATTGTATGGAGCTGGGGAGATATATAGTCATAATAACATTCCTTTCCCCAAGAATCAAGGTCGCTCTGCCCTGCACCTGGAGGGGTGTGCCTGGGAGGCATCTCCAGTTGGGATGGTGCATTGATTGGACCATGTGATGGACATGTGGGTGCTGGGCAGGGACTTGGACTTTCGTTTGGGTGGGGAAAACCTGGAAGCTTTCAGATTTGGGTTTTCCCAGATGTGCCAATATGATATCTCTAATAAAATGGATCTTTGAGGAACTTCAAGCCTCAGCGTCTTCTTTCATTGGGGATGTTACTTGGAACCCTGACAGTAAGTGTGAAAAAAGATCATAAGTCACTTTTTTCAGTGCTTGTTGTAATGTCAAATGATCACTAAGCGAATGGTTGGAAGTTGGAAGTTGAGGATTACATATAGAAACAATGAGAACAATGAGAGGTACAACTTTATCAGATAGCTATTTTGGGTGTGGATTTTAAACCTAGACCATTATGAATGGAACCAAAATGAAACCAGTCTCATAATTAGAAGTTGATATGAAAGGTGAAAATAAAGGCAACTCAAATGACTGAATGTTAGAACGACTTTGCCTAAAGGGAAGATTAAAAGGTTTGAAGCTCGTGGAAATTGGAAATTTGAATTGAACTGAATTCAGATTGAATTGAGATTGAGAAAGATGGACAAAGGGGGAGCACAAGACTGAATTGTCCCAACTGTTGGAAGAAAAAATGTTCTTCTTCTCCCCTTGAACACTTGGACCTCAGATTGTCAAAGAAAATTGAATGGTGAGTCCAAGAAGGATTAAAAGGAAATGCTTCTGTAAACCACATCCAATTTATGGAACAGTTTACTACAACAGATATTGATGGCCCTCAACGTGGACAGAGTTAAAAAAAAACAATTACAGTTACAGCCACCAAAATTATAAGGTAATACAGGTAGTAGTAGTAGCAGCACCTAGCCAGCTTTGACCATTCTGGAGAAGATAATCAGGAGTAAACCAGGTCAATACTTGAATAGGGAACTCAACAGGATTCAGGCTGTTTCAAGTAAGTTTTTAGCTTTATCTCTTTAATAAACTTCTAGATCAGAGTTGTTGGGAATATGAATGGAAGATGTTGTGAACATCCTTATGGACTTTCCATTAGCAGCCGGCTACTTTGGAACAGATTGCTGGACTGTTTTGCAAAGCTTTTTTCTTGTACTGATAGCATTTGGATGCGGTGCATGTGTTAATTCAATTTTATCTCTCAGCCAATGACTTGGAGCTAGGCATTTTCGATCAAGGGGAACTGTCTGCATATAGCAGTGAGAAACCACACAAACTAATCAGCGGGCTTTAAATATTAACACTTTGGGCTGAACAGCTGGCTAGTAAATTTTGGACTGTGACACTTTCAACTGCCATAAGAGAGTCTTTGCTGATGAAGCCTTGATCTAAATATCCTTCAACACTAAAACCAACTAAAAAACCCCTAAAGGGACCCCAGAAATTGCTGCAACATCGTCCCCCCCAAATATCTTGGACATCCACCTAAGATAGAAGCAACCAACAGAATAATAACTGTATACACTCAACACAATGAGCCCTCCCACATTAAACTAACTAATTAATTTTAATAAAATTTATTTCCTTAGAAGTCGTCCCTTTTTGTCAACTGAACTCGAGCAAAAGCTGGAGACATTCTGAAGTTTCTAGGTGTGCTCTCTCCAATTTCTGATGAATTTGTCTCCGCAGGACTATTTCTGTCCATGGCAATATTTCTTTATGACTCTTGAATTTAGCCACCCCCCAGATAATGCATGGCAGCGAAAGGCTAGGGTGCTCCTGACTTTGACAGCAGATTAAAAAGTAATTGAAAGGGTGGGCTAAATTTAATTTAGGAACCATAAAACTTTCTGCACTTTATATTACATTGATTTCAATTAGAAAGTTCCATTAATTAATCAGGCTGGTCAAACACCAGTGGGGGAGTAAGGGGTGCTTGAATAATTTCACGGTGCCCAGCTCTTTTGCTGCAGTTTCAAAATATTCAAGTCTACCTTTTGCTTTTCTACCTTTTTATTCATCTCAATATGTCCTTTTATAGGTTTTGAAATGCTAAAGAAAGTTGCTGTGGCCTAAAAATCACTTTAGGGACCAGATGGGGAGTTGAGGTCCAGACCTCTTTGAATGGCTGAGGCTGGGAAAGACTGTTTTGGAGGCAGGTATGAAGGGCTAAGGGAATTGAGGAAGTTTACCCCAAGGAAAAGAAGGCTCTGCCTGGATAGCATCTCGCAATACCTGAGGGGCCGACACAGGGAAGAGGGCATCCCTTTATTCTCCCGGGTACCTGAGGGCAGGGCAAGAAGCAATGGGTGGAAGCTCATTGGAGAGAGGACCAACCTGGAAATGAGGAATTGTTTCTGACAGGGAGAATGATTAATCACAGGAACAGCTAGCCTCCTGCAGACTCTGAGTGATCTATTGTTGGAGCTTTTCAAGAACAGATTGGAAAACCATTTGTTCAAAAGGGTACACATTCTCCTGCCTTAGGGTCAACGGTTTGGATTAGAAGATCTCCAAGGTCCCTTCCAACTCTATGAAACCCAGTAAAATATACTCCATCCGTTGTGAAGTGTTTGCTACAGAAACAATCCCATTAGCAAAAGAATTTGCTCAACTTTTCACAGCTCAAAACACAACAAATCTTTTCCACCGCAGGCAAGCAGTGGCCATGGTGATTAGGAAAGCAATGTTGATTACACAAAGACACAAAGATATTGTTTTCATTACTACCAAAGGTCTCAAAGGTGATCAGGCGATGACAGAAACATCAAGAAATTAAGCCCTCTGCAAGTGACATTGAATGAAAATCTGATTTTGAATGGGCAGTTTGATTTAGATTTTACTTCACATTGGAGACCATTCAGTTTTGGCATTTTATTCAGAGTCCTGTTGGCTTAAATGATGGGCAATTTAATTCATCAAATCAACCTGACTGCAGTCAAGATGTATACATCTCCCCCAAAGTCTGGCATTTTTAAATCCATTCAAAAGCTCCTGGTTTGATTCGAGACATTCCTTTGGTGACTTGATTTGGAATAACAGAATAACAGAGTTGGAAGGGAACTTGGAGGTCTTCTAGTCAACCCCTTGCTCAAGCAGGAGACCCTCTAGACCAGTGGTTCCCAAAGTGGGTGGTACCGCCCCCCAGCGGTGAGAGGCAAGGGTGGCGACAGGGGGGCGGTGAGAGGGGCCAGGGGGGGCGGTAGGTGGTTTGCCATGCTTTTGCACTTGAAGCTCCCTCACGTTCCTCGCTCTTGTGTGCAGGGCAGCCCATTCTGAAAGAAAACGCGAGATGTTTTCTTTCAGAATGGGCTGCCCTGCACACAAGAGCGTGGAATGCGACAGAGTTACAAGTGCTAGGTATGATGCCCATCTTGCGGCCCGCCCAGCCCCCGCCCAGCCCCCGCCCAGGCTCTGCTCTGGACCTCTGGAGAGGGGGAGAGCTGGAATATATTGGTCATTATGGGGAGGGGGAGATACGGCAGGAACCAAGGGGTGGGCCGCACTCGGAGAACTAGGACTCGCTACCTTCAATGGGCTGTCCTGCATCCAAGATTGTGGAATGCGACGGAGTTACAAGTGCTGAGCGTGGCACAGCGACGAGGGAAACCGACCGCTCCTGAAGCTGCTCGGGCGAGCGCTCACAGACCCACGGGAAGGCCCCACCACGGAACCTGCGCGTGCATGGACTTTCCCGCCCGGCGTCCCCATTGCCTAGCAACCCAGCACGCGCAATTCGGTGGGCTCGACATCGACCCCACCAAGGCGCCTGTGGCCTTCAGCCGCCAAGGCCTCCCCAAGCTCAATGAAGAGCTGCAGCACCCCAAGCTGCTGATGCGGCAGCTGGCCTTAATGGCGCTCTGCGACCTGGTGCACGACCCAGAGAATGCTTACCAAGCCATCAGCCTGGGTGAGCGGCAGCGGTGGCCTGGCCACGGCTGGCAGGAGGGAAGGGAAGGGAAGGGAGGGAAGAAGGAAAGAAAAAGGAAAGAAAAAAGAGAGAGGGAGGAAGGAAGGAAGACAGAAAGAAAGAAAGAGAAAGAATGATGGTAGGAAGGAAGGAAGGAAGATAGACAGAAAAAGAAAGGAGGGAGGGAAGAAGGAAAGAAAGAAAAAGAAAGAAAGAAAGAAAGATGGAAGGAAGGAAGGAAGGAAGACAGACAGACAGAAAGCAAGAAAGAAAAAGAAAGATGGTAGGAAGAAAGACAGAAAGAAAAAGAAAGAAAGAAGGGGGAAGGTAGAGAAGAAAGAAAGAACGAAAGAAAGACTTATGACCACAATTGAGCCTAACATTTTGGTTGCTAAGCAAGAGCATTGTTAAGTGAGTTTCACCACACTTTACAAGTTGGCCACGCCCACCCGGTCACCTGACCACTAAGCCATGCCCACCTGAGGGGGTGGGGTGGGGTGCGGTGAGGATGAGCTTGTAGCACCAAGGGGGCGGTGGACTGAAAAGGTTTGGGAACCACTGCCCTATAGACCATTCCGGACAAGTGACCAACAAGTGGCTGAAACGTGGCTTGAAAGGGTGAGTTGATTAAAGCATTATTTAACTGAAGAGTTGAACACTCCTAATCAACACATAATGTACCACTATTCCGGCATTGAGAAAACCTTTTTGAACAATTATCCTATCCTTAGGAACATGCATCTGATTAGAAATTAATTCTGTTCCTCAGTTCCTGTTGATAAGGAACATTTAAAAAAGGAGAATAAGAAAAGAACTGCTACCAAGAAGAAAAACCTGAAACTAATGTTTTTAGTCATATACATTATAGAACTAAGGCAATGAGGAGAATTCAGAAATTTGATGACAGGAAGCAAACCACACATATTCTGATGGAAATTATGAACATATACCCTGAGAGTCAATTCATAGATTTTTGCTTTTGCATCTTCATATCATTTCCACCCCATGTCTCCTTTCAACTTTTTTAAACAAGTGAAGAAACAAAATCTTTAAGTAAGTGAAGAGGAAGTATTCCAAGTAATGTTTTCATTTAATAGCACTGGGAACCAACGATGCAGAAGATACATTGAAGATGCATCTCTCTTGTGCTTTCTTTGTATACAAATAGCTTTGATGATGATTTGCAAGGCTGAGTCTCTCTCTCTCTCTCTCTCTCTCTCTCTCTCTCTCTCTCTCTCTCTCTCTCTCTCTCTCTCTCTCTCTCTCTCTCTCTCTCTCTCTCTCTCTCTCCCTCCCTCCCTCCCTCCTCTCTCTTGATTTTAACTATCATTTAGAGACACAGAAGCAAACAGACCCTGATTTCTAGTTTTCACAGCAGGCTGAAGACCCTTTTCAATATATCTAAGACAATTTATATAGTTTTCCTTGGAAGGGACACTTTGCTTTGAAACATTTGCTGAAATGAAACATCTTGTTGAACCTTGGAACCTGCCTCTTTTGTCATGCAAATTATTACATTAAACTAACAGTGAATGCTGCTTGTGACTATTTAAAAATCAGACAATGCAATAATTTATCTTGGATTTGGAGAGTTGGATTTTCAGTTTCCTTGGCATAGAAGAATTCAGCACACAACTTTTGTTAGGGGCTGTAATAGTACTACTGTCATGCCCCCCTTGCAGTCTGAATCTGTGGGGGAAGATGAGCTGGAACAAGAACTGACAGAGATGGAGAGGCTGGCTCCGTTGGTCTTGGAGGAAACTGGGGAAGGGCAGAGTCAGTCCAGGCAAGGCTTTTCTGAATTAGTAAAGCCTGCAGACAGGGAGAACTCAGGAGAAGAGCAAGGACTACCCCCTCCTGATCCGAGACCAAGGAGGGAAGAGAGACGGAGAGATCAATGCAGATTGAGCCGACTACGAGGGAGGAGGGTGCCCTGCCCAAAGGTGGGTTCCTGCTGGTTTGGACCGGTTCTATAGAACCGGTAGTAAAAATAGGGACTGGTTCTCTGAACTGGCAGTACCGGCAGCCTGGCCATGCCCCTGAACTGGTCCCCCGGTTGCTGCTCTGTCATCCACCTGACACGTCCATCGGACGGCAAGCTGACCAGAGCTGGGAAGCGGCTGGCTGGCAAAGAAGCCTCTCAGCTGCCTGGCCACAGGGCACCAAAAAGTCCTTCAGCCGGTGAGAAGAAAGCTGTGCATGCGTGAAGATGGTGGCAGCGACCAGAGGTCTTTTCGGTGCCCTGCACCAGCAGCAGGGTGGGAAAGAAGCCGCTCGGCTTCCAAGTTCAGCAGCAGGCTCGGTCCCTTCACAGGGTCACTTTTCTCCGCACCCGAGAAAGATCAAAAGGCGTGGAGCAGCCTTTAAGGACAAAGTCGTAGTAGCCGCCTAGAGGTAAGAAAACAAACCACTGAGGGAAGGAGCTCTCTGGGATGGGTAAACAAGTGTGGGGAGGCGAAGGGGAGAGAGCAGAGAGAGCTCTGGGCAGGAGCCACAGGAGGAGAAGGGCGGCAGCTCTTTTTCTTTGCCCCTGCCCGGAGAAGGATGCTCTCAAGGCAGCTCTCCACCCTAACCCAGAGGCGGCCGGGGGTTGCTCTCGCCCTTGGGCAACAGCTCCGCCTCCCCTCCTCAAGCCCGGCAAGGAAGCCTCCTCCTCCCGCCAGATCCACCCAAGGAAGGAGAGAGAGTGCTTTGGGAAATACATTGCCCCTCTTCTTTCTGGCAGCCCCTTAAAAGCTTGTTGCCTATCACACTCTTGGGCAAAGCATGTGAGTCATTTCCTCCTTTCAGTGGTCCATGAAAGTATATCTGTAGTATGTAGAAAAAAGGTAAACAACATTTCTACAGAACTATAGTCTCTGTGGAGTGGGCGGCATACAAATGCAACTAATAAAATAAATAATATAGATATGTTGAGGCTGGGTGTGACAAGGAATGGCTGGGAGGGGAGTGGGCAGGCGAGGCACCCCTTGACGTGAGTGACATCGAGTTGACCACTCCTACTGTCACATGACCATCAAACCACACCCACAAAATAAGCCACGCCCACAGAACCGGTAGTAAAAAAATTAGAACTCACCCCTGGCCCTGCCCCCTTTCACAAGGCACACCTGGGGACTGAGATGTAAGAAGGTGCTGAGGGGGACATTTGTCAGGAACAAGCGTTGAATCTGGGGAGCCTTGTGTGCACTTGCCAAAGCCTGGAGATTGCTGTACTCTGTCTTGTGGGGCTTGCCAGTTTGCCTGCTTCGCTGAACTTCTTGCTCTGGTTACTGTTTAGCTAACCTGGCTTATTGGACTGCTGACCCTGGTTAATGTTTGGGCTACCCTGGCTTATTGGACTACTTTCAGTCAGAGGCTTCTGAAGGTGCATGTGAGAGCTTTGCTCCAGGGCATGTAGTGAATGTGGGAACGTTTGGGGGCACAGTTGGAGCAATAAAGGAGAGTTAGACCTCTTCTCTAGTTGTGTTGCTTTCGTGCCATGCCCCGGGTCATCACAACTACCTTGGTCTGCCCCCTTGGTCTGCCCTACTGAGTCCTGCCTTAGCCATGAAAGCCAGCTGGTTGTCTTTGGATCAATCACTCTCCCTCAACCCAACTCACTTCACAGGGTTGTTGTTATGGGGAAAAGAGGAGGAAGGAGAATTAGATATGTTTGTCACCTTGAGTTATTTATAAAAATAATAAAGGCAGGATGAAAGAAAGAAAGAAAGAAAGAAAAAGAAAGAGAGAAAGACAGACAGACAGACAGACAGACAGACAGACAGACAGACAGACAGAAAGAAAGAAAGAAAGAAAGAAAGAAAGAAAGAAAGAAAGAAAGAAAGAAAGACAAAAACACCACATCCTACATTGCAGCTAGCCAATTTTCTAGATTGGTAGCATTAATTATGTCAAAGTATGGCCCATTTTAACTTTAGTGGGATTTTCCGATAGACTCCTATCCAATTACTAAATAAGTCCAAGACTTGTTCACCTGCCCAGTCTGTACAATATAAGCCAGGTACTAGGATTTATAATTGTAATCCTCTTATGGTCTATTGAAAGAATGCCAGATGCTTCTTTTGAAAATAAATTCTAGCCTGAGCAAAAAGGTACAGGTTATTAGAGAGTTATCCGCCAGTTTTCATCGTGTTTGTGATTCTGTTCTCCACTTCAAGTCAATAGAAAAAAATACATTTTGTAAAATAAAATAACTTTAGGCACCTTGAGAAGGAAATAGTATTGCATTATAGTATTGGCCCTATGCAGTCTGCAGTTGAAACCAGCTACTTTTCAAAATGTACCCCGATTTGAATGTTTATGCAAATTACGTTTGAAACAAGATGACGTAAACTTCTAAATGGGTATGTACAAAACTCACCCAGACCGGAAATAGGATGGTCCATTGATCCCTAGTTATCTTTTAAATGCAGATGTCATTTTCTTTCTTTTTCTGCTTTTTGCAATACAACAGTATCTCTGCACAAGCATTTCTGCCCACCCAGCATGGCATATTTAGATATATGTATGCCAGCAGCCTAGCAAGCATTCAGGCTGTGCAAACACGGTACTTCAGAATGCCTTGCAGACAGACTCAACTAGGCATGCAAAAGAAGCCTGCAATGAAAGATAAACAGCTTTGCAATAATTGAGTCAGTATTCAATCCTTCCTGTTTCACATCCTCTCTGTTCTGTGCTGCCAAGCCAAGCGTAGAGGGAAGAGGGAAATGAGAGAGGGTCATAGAACATCTAGAACATCTAGAACAGCACTAATACTATTTGTAGATCTACTTCTTCAACCCCAAAATGGCAGGAATAATTTATTTTTCACAGTGGTAATTCTATTCTATTCTATTCTATTCTATTCTATTCTATTCTATTCTATTCTATTCTATTCTATTCTATTCTATTCTATTCTATTCTGGGGTGGGTTCCTCCCGGTTCGGACCTGTTCACCCGAACCGGTAGCAACCCGCTGGTGACGTCATGATGATGTCACCGAACCGGATTGGTCAGTGCTGGTCTGTGGGCGCCACCATCTTTTTTTAATTTTTTATGTTTTTAATTTTTTTTAAAAAAAATTCCTTCTGAGCATGCACAGAAGCCGAGCTCTGGCACTGAGCATGCAGTCGCCATCTGTTTTTCGGCTTTGTTTTTTTGCCACGCAGGCGGGAGGAAGCGAACCTGCAGTGAGGTAAGTTAGAACCCACCCCTGCTTCCAGGGTCCCCCCACCCCCCTTTTGGCTCCCAAGGGGCTGTAGGGAGGCTTGCTAGGCCCAAAACGGGGTGCGGGGGTTGTGGTGCCCCCCCCACCCCTTTTGGCTCCAGGGGGCTATAGGAGGCTTGCTAGGCCCAAAAGAGGTGCGGGGGGCTTCAAGGGAGAAAGAAAGAAAGAAATAAACCCTCACTGTTTGGGGCACTGAGCTTAAGTTGAGAGCTTATTGAAAGTGCTGTTAGCTATCCTTGCTCAGGCTAAGCTAATCAACAGTGGAGCTCTAAGAATGCCAGATGATCAATGGGCATGTTCTCAGTTTCAAAATGTCTGGCTTTTCTTCCTGCTACCAAAGACCTTCTGGGGTTCTTCACAGGAAGGGTGAAAGGGAGGGAGGGAGGGAGGGAGGGAGGGAGAGAGAGAGGAAGGAAGGAAGAGAGAGACAAGAAAGAAAGAGAGATAAAGAAAGAAAGAGAAAGAAAGTGAAAGAAAGAAAGAGAAAGACAAAGAAAGAAAGAAAGAAAGACAGACAGAAAGACAGACAGACAGAAAGAAAGAAAGACAAAGACAAAGAAAGTGGCTTCAGAAGACATTTTGAAACAACACAGCAATTTAGGGCTGGAATTTATCTCGGAGGTCATCTAGTCCAACCCCGTGCTGCAGCAGGAAACCTTACATTATCTGGATTATTTTGGTGCCTCTAACAGAGAGGAAAATTGCCAGAAAGGAGAAGGAGTTTACTAGGACAAGGCTGCCATGCAGAGGAAGGCAGAGATAGTCTTTGACTTATGACCACAATTGAGCCCAAAATTTTGGTTGCTCAGCAAGAATGTTGTTAAGTGAGTTTCACCACATTTTACTCAATCCATGACATTTCCTGGCTGTGTGTGTGTGTGTGTGTGTGTGTGTGTGTGTGTGTGTGTGTGTGTGTACATACACATACAGCATATAGCAGTGGTGGTGAACCTTTTTCGGCTTGCGTGCCAAAAAGGGGGGGGCGCTCGCGCGCGCTCGCATGCCCACACCCATTCCCTCACCCCCCACGCATGCGCACAACACCCCCCCATGCTGCCCCCTGCGCATGCGCACACACCCCCACCCCCGCACAAAGGCTTACCAGAGCCTGGAACGATGAAACCGGCAAACCGGAAGTGCGAAAAAATGCACTTCCGGTTTGCCGGTATGCTGTTTTTTGCACTCCGGAGGGTTCAGGGAAGCTCCCTGAAGCTCCGGAATGCAAAAAACTACAAAACAGACAAAACGGAAGTGCGGAAAAGTGCACTTCCGGTTTGTCCGTTTTGTAGTTTTTTGCATTCCGGAGCTTCAGGGAGCTTCCCTGAACCCTCCGGAGTGCAAAAAACAGCACACCGGCAAACCGGAAGTGCGTTTTTTTGCACTTCCGGTTTGCCGGTGGGAACCCTCGCGTGCCGGCTTCTATGGCTCCGCATGCCACCTCTGGCACGCGTGCCATAGGTTCGCCACCACGGGCATATAGAGTAGATATATACTGTATCTTTTTGTGTGCCTGTGTGTAATATGTATGTATACATATGGCATCAGGGGTGGGCTCCTCCCAGTTCAGACCGGATCACCCGAACCGGTGGCGACACGCTAATGACATCATTGTCAGTGCCGTTCTGTGCGCACCATCTTTTTTTTATTTTCCCCCTTCTGCGGCTTGAAAAAGGGCCCTCCCGCCCGCCCGCGGGTGAATTCTGTCTTTTATTTCTTCAGCTGTGTTTCAGGCTAATTTCTGCTTCTGAGCATGCACGGAAGCCTAATCACGCAAGATGATGCGCGCGCACACGAAATATCGCAATGCGAACCGATGGCGAAGGTAAGTGGAACCAACCCATGTATGTCACGTATGCATTGGATTAATAGTATATTTTGGATGTTCAGTAGTTTTGGGGGAAGAAAATAGGGGGGGGGGGTGAAATCTATCTACAGTACCAGGCTAGCGTCCTTAGTCTGTTCAGCTTCAGCACATTATTTTATCCCCTGGTTAGAGCTGAAAAAAATATTCTTCGAAGAGAGTAGGAATGAAAACAAGCCTGCAAAGACTTAGGGCTAGTAAAAAACTACTTTGAGGGAGTAGGAATAAAAAAATGCTGCAAGCCGGGAAGATCGTTAGCACCTCATTAGGGCTGAAAAGACCTTTTTCGGAGGGAGTAGGAATGAAAACAAGCCTGCAAAGACTTAGGGCTGGAAAAAAAACTTCTTTAGACGGAGTAGGAAGCCGGGAAGATCATTAGCACCTCTTTAGGGCTGAAAAAAAAAGCTCCAAAAAAGCTACATTCGGAGTATAAGACGCACCCAAATTTTCAGCCTCTTTTAGGGACGAAAAAGGTGCATCTTATACTCCGAAAAATACGGAAGTAGTAAATAGACAGGGAAATTGTATCTCGTTGAGGCCTTTGAGGTGAGGAGAGGCCAGGCATCCTAACCCTAACCCTTGACGTGAGTGACGTCAAGTTGGCCACGCACACCAAGTCACATGACCACCCAGTCACATGACCACCCAGCAACCCACACCCAGTCACATGACCGCAAAGCCACTCCCACTCAGTCACATGACTGCCAGACCACTCCCACCCAAAGCCACACCCACCATCACATGACCATCAAACCATGGCCACAAAATAAGCCATGCCCATAGAGTGATAGTAAAAATTTTTTGGAACCCACCCTATTCCACCCTATTCCACCCTATTCTATTCTATTCTATTCTATTCTATTCTATTCTATTCTATTCTATTCTATTCTATTCTATTCGATTCGATTCGATTCGATTCGATTCGATTCGATTCCGGTTCGCCCCATCCAGATAGAACCGGCTGAATACCACCACTGATTCCTTCCCTTCCCTTCTCCCTTTTCCCTTTCCCTCCCTTCCCTTATGAAAAATATGTTTTGTAAAAACGTTAACATACATCACAACATATTGTTAATTAACACAGTGACTCAAAACTGTCTCATTTTGGTTACTATCTTTGCTCAAAATACTCAGAAAACAAATAGATGGATAAACAGCATTGCCTGTTATTTATATATTTGAGATGCAAAACTCTTCCTTCCTTCCTTCCTTCCTTCCTTCCTTCCTTCCTTCCCTCCCTCCCTCCCTCCCTCCCTCCCTCTCTCCCTAGTTTGGTGAAGGGAAATTCAACAATGACATCCAGAGGCATTTATTCACCATGTAATTTAAATAGAATTTAAAAAGGACAGAAATGATTCCTTATACACAAAGACACACACAACACACAATCACACACAGATCTCTAGCACACACTATACATTCAAGCTACACATTTTTGGGAAGATTTTTTTCCATTTTCCAGGAATGCAACTTTCATCTTAAAGATTGTCTTTTCTGCATTAAATTGTCAGCTAATTTTTTCCCCGAGACAATGACTCACAGTGATTGGCAGCAGGAAACACTGCCATTCCAATTGCATAACTTTAATAATCTCATTCTTCAATACCTTATTTCAGAATGCTGCCAAAATATTGCACAGTCTGAAAAAAAATACTGAACAAAATACATAATTCATATTGGAAATAATGTTAATTTCATATTTTGGAGGTCTATTATTCATAGTTAATACTGAAACCATTTGTGACAAAACAGCTCCCTTAGAATTTACAGAATGGTCATCACCTGATTGTCATTCAATAAAGGTTGCATTACACATAATATAATTATATATAATGCATACAGATTATTTGTATTTACCTTATTAAAATTGATATTGCAATACACCTTTTCTAAGGGTGTCCTCTGAAGCCCCTCCCTCCCTCCCTCCCTCCCTCCCTCCCTCCCTCCCTTCCTCTCTCTCTCTCTCTCTCTCTCTCTCTCTCTCTCTCTCTCTCTCTCTCTCTCATACATATATACTGTGTGTGTGTGTGTGTGTGTGTGTGTGTGTGTGTGTGTGTGTGTGTGTGTGTGTGTGTGTGTGTGTGTATGGTATTCCTTGCGAGTTCCAGGCATATTTACAGACAAAGAAGCGATAGCCATCATGATCTCTGGAACGTTTAAAATTTTAATTTAAAACTACTATTAAAATTGCTAAGCTTTCGTCAACCCCTGTTGACTTCGTCAGAGTGTAAAATCCCCATGGAAGAGATGCTTGCTTTTATAGAATGCCTATCAATTTAGGTAATTGATAATCATATATATATGATAATCTTCTAAAGTCACATGGGTTCTTTGTTCTAATGTCAACCTCAACATAACTTCTTGTATATTTAGATTCTACTGAAATCAGTGACAAGAATCCCTATCCCATTAGGAAGATTTATTGTTGTTTATTGCTTTGTGCAATACCAAGTAAGGTATCGCTAAGTAAGAAAATGCAGAGATGAGACTTAGAATATAATAGGCAAGGCAAAATCCTCAAAGAGAAAGATTAAAAGAAAAATCTTTTGATGGTTTCCCTAATGAGGTGTATTCTATTTAGACTGTTCACAGGTTGACCAGGAAACAGCTGTAAATGTCAGACTCCTGAATTTAACTTGGCTGCTAAGCTTAGACTTGGCCAAAATCTCTCAGGTACATGAAACAGTATGGATAGATAAGCATCTTTGTCCCAAAATAGAAAGGAGCGATATTGAACAGTTGGCTCTCTTCATCCCTTGGAGGGTGCAATTCTCCTCTCATAGATCCAGCAGTAGAAATCCATTTCTACAAGCCTTTTCACACTTCAGTGGATATTTTGTCCTGCAGTTAGTGGTTTTGAAGTTGAGTGACTGATGGTTGTTGACATGATGGACATTTCTGCTTGGAGAACCTTCAGGTTCCAGTTTATCACTCTCAGCTGAGACCGAGGTAGTCTTTGCACCATAAAGTTCTTAAGAAGGTCTTCTACCAAGATGGATGACATCAGGACTAGAGGCAACCAGTCCACATGTTAAAAGCCCTGGGCTACTATCTGTTGACCCAGGTAGTTATTTGGCCAATAAAGGTGAAGGTTTCCCCTGTGCAGTCATGTCCAACTTTAGGGTGTGGTGCTCATCTCCATTTCTTAGCTATTGGAGCCAATGTTCTTTGAAGACATTTTCTGCGATCATGTAGCCAGCAAGATTATACATCAAGATGCATGAAACACTGTTTCCTCCCCACTGAAGAGGTACCTATTTATGTACTTGCATTTGTGTGCTTTCAAACTGCTAGGAAGACAGCAGCTGGGGTGAGAACAGGAGCTCACCCTGTCTCACATAGTCCTTGGGTCTCAAAGTGCCAACCTTCTGATTGACAAGCCCAGAGCCTGAGACAAGCCCACTAGGCCACCACACACCATAACTGAATCAATTCTAGGTTTCTTTCTGCTGCAGGCAGAGCCTTACCACTGCAGATGCATCAGGTGCTACAATCCTTTTCCTTTGCTATAAAAAAAGTGCTTATATTCTAAAGGATGTTGTCCAGAAATGAAGTGTTATGATTTCAAGTTTATGCAGCTTCCAATTTTATAAATATTAATCTAGCCTGAGTTGTGAAGCAGAATAGTTTTTCGGTGCTTGGTGCTTCAAAGGGCAAAAATTAAATATTTCTTCCAGATGCTCTGATCCAAAAATAAGTTACTACAGCAATTGCTTGTTCATTGTAGTCTGCAGTGGCATTTTTCAAGAGCTTAAGACTCCTCTGTAATTTATGCTTAGATCAGAGAAACTGATGTCCAAGCGGACTTCTAAGCTAACATACTGTCTGCGCCAGTGAAATAGTTTGTGTGACAAAGCAAATGACTAAGTATTTTCAAACTCCCACAGTAAAAAAAACCACCTTCTCTATTTTTCTTTTGAAACTGTTTGGGATTGTATCTCAGAAAAATGAAGGCAAGCATTTGTCTCGCATTGCAGACGGTAATTTAGAAGGCCCCCATCAAAAACAGTTCAACCAATCCAGCATTAAAGATAAATCACTGCTGCTCTCTAAGATGGTTTATTTTAACAAGCTTTTTAATGTCCCACTTCATTAATAAAAGTCTAAAAGACAGAAAGGTGCATTTGCTTATTTTTTTCCTAAAAAGATAATGTCCATCAGTGGCTGGGCAGTGGTGAGGATACAACAGCTGCTGATTCCTTCAAATACTTGTAATTTTATTATCTATTTTCTTTATATTTTAAATTGTATGATCCACGACACATCTTCCATATAACTTTAACCAAACTTAAACAGATTAGAAAATAGAAAATTGTATACATGAGAATGTGCAGAAATGGAATGGAATAGATATGAATGATCTGTTTACCAGACATAGATGTCTGACCATATATCTGATATATGATTGTCTGACTATACAAAGTATGTTTTGTAAAAATGTGAACATGCATGAGAATGTATAGTTAATTAACACAGTGACTCAGAATGGTCTCATTTTGGTTACTGTCTTTCTTCAAAATACTCAGAAAGCAAATAGCTGGATCAGGGGCGGGTTGCATGCGCAGAAGCAAAATCTTGCGAGGGGATGCACGCGTGCATGCAATTTTGGCACTTTTGATTCCGCGCATACGCGGAAGCAAAAAATCGCCGAAATCTCGCACTCGCCCACGTCCCCTCATGAGATTTTGCTTCTGTGCATGCGCAGGAAGCAAAATCAGCCCAAAAATTCCCCCCAAAAAAGATGGTGCCGCGCAACAGACCAGGGAAGACGGTACCGGAGCTGTTGCGCGCAAATATTGCCATCTGCTGGCCGCTACTGGAACGACAGAGTGGACCACACCGGTAGGAGCCCACCACTGAGATGGAAGAATAAGTAACATTGCCTTTCAGTTATGTAATTATTTAACAGACAGATTTAACAGATTAACAGAGTTGGAAGGGACCTTGCAGGTCATCTAGTCCAACCTCCTGCCCAAGCAGGAGACCCTAAGATCGAACTCACAACCTCCTGATTGTGAGGCAAGAGCTCCATCTCTAGGCCACAGTAGCCTTTGAAATTCAATTCCTTTCCTTCTCTTTCCTATCTTCTTTCCTTTCTCCTTCTCCTTCCCTTCGTCTCTCTTTTCCCTTTCCTTTCCTATCCTTTCCTGTAGGTTATTGCCAATCATTGTCAACGATACGGAATGCCTAACTTGACACTATAGTGACTAAACAAACACTCTGCTCTCTGTTCTATTTAGAGTAAAGATCCTCAACTCTTTCTATTGTTCCATTTAAGGCAAAGGTTACTTACTCAGCTCTTTCTATTGTTCTAGCTAAGAGTAAAGGTTAAATACAATCACACGCTCACCTATATGCTTGACATGATCTGTCTGTATGCTGTATGTTAACCATTTATCCATTATTACTAGTTAGCTATCTTTGGGGTAAATCAATCATTGTAATTGTGTACACAAGAAGTTTGCTATAAGAATAAACTGCAGCTGACCGAGGGGAGAGACGTCTTCTTAGCTCGGAAAAGCTTTGCTCAGAAATCATGTCTACGTGTCCATGATTACTACATTTTCCCTTTCTTCTCTCTCTCTCTCTCTCTCTCTCTCTCTCTCTCTCTCTCTCTCTCTCTCTCTCTCTCTCTCTCTCTCTCTCTCTCTCTCTCCTCTTCCCTTCCCTTCCCTTCCTTTCCCTTCTAGTAGAGAGCCAGATTCCTGATTCGAATGTTGAGTGGCCAACTGAGGTTGGAAACACATCAGGCAGCACTTGAGACATAGAGGCAAATCCTGCTAAAGGACTTTTTTTCCTACTGGTGGCATAACTTTTGCAGCCTGAAGATCAGTTGTTGCTGTGAAAGCTACATGGTGCTTTTCAGCTACAGTCTGCTGCTAATCCTTTCTGCTACATCCCTGACTGGTATTGTTTTTGCAATATTTGCTTTTCAAATCTTTCTTCTTCCATCTTAACATTTTACTCTCTTTTGGTTTAATTTTCATTCACTTTACTTCATTTTTTAATTATTATTTTCATTCACTTTATTCCCCCCCCCAATATGGTGATTTGGGCTTCAACTTCAACTTTAATTTTAATTTTATTATTATTCTCTTCTTAAGCTGTTTTTTTATATACTCCCCTCCCCTTCCCCTGCCTTCCTGATTCTTTCATTGCCTAGCAACTGCTTTTCCTTTAACCTTGTTACCATGTGACACTACACTCAAAATCCAGGATAATCATTGAAACTCTTTATACATCCTTAATTTCTTGTTCCAAAACTATTCCTCAAATAACAACCATTGTTATTTCATAAATGTAATTTTCCTAATTGTGTATTGCAGTTCTTCAACAAAAGATATCAGAACACAGGGTTGTTGTCTTTTTTTGCTAAAGCGGCTCAAAATCCATTAATTTGTGAAAATAGTATATCATCATTATATTGGGCTGCATTAAATACAAATTGTGTATACATCTAAGACCCACACATATTTCTATGAATTAAATACTAATCCAGATATGGGGCAAAATAAAATTAAGACTGGAAAAAATAGCAATAGCACTTAGACATATATACTGCTTCACAGTGCTTCACAGCCCTCTCAAAGTGGTTTACAGAGTCAGCCTATTGCCTCCAACAATCTGGGTCCTGATTTTACCAACCTCGGAAGGATGGAAGGCTGAGTCAACCTTGAGCCTGGTGAGATTTGAACTGCTGACAGTTAGCAGAGCTAGTCTGCAATACTGCATTTTGACCACTGTGCCACCAGTGGTTAGAAATAGCAAAATCCAGCTGCCCTTTTATAGCTAGTTGTCAGAATCTTATAACTGCAATCTAGCATCACCTCTTAGGACCTTAGGAAATGTTCTGTATTGTGGTCCATGCCCTGAGGAACAGCATATGATGATATCTGCTTCCCCCACCCCACCCCCCAAAATTAAGGTGACCAGATTTTTTTTTAAAGCAGGACACCATTGACGGGGGGTGGGTTTCTAGGGGAGCCGCCATTTGAGTTTTGCCCTCTGCGCATGCGCAGAACGCTGTGCGCATGCGCAGAGGGCAAAAGAACGCAAATGTTGGCGTCCAGGTGGGGGGGGGAATCGGAGGTGAGACGCTGCAGGGAAAGCACTGCACACAGGCGCAGCCCCCGCGCGCCCTTGCCTCCCTCACGCCAGCTACCCACGTTCGCTTTTCGGCTCTGCCGCCGCTGCCGGCTGCCTCCTTTCCCCGCCTCCCGCCTCCCGTTTGGGAGCCGAAGGGCGCGCGGGGGCTGCGCCCGTGTGCAGCGCTTTCCCTGTGGCGTCTCGCCTCCGATTCCCCCTTCACGCAGGCCTAACCTCTAAGCCCGAAAGGGGCAAGAGCTGGCGCGTCTTCGGAAGAGACTCGCAAATTCCCTCTTCCCCCCGCCCTTCACGCCGGAGGCCACGCAGCCATTAACCGGCTGCCCCCGCTGCCTGGGTGACCCCTTCAGTAGAAGCTGTGGATGGAGAAGCCAAAGGGCTCCACGAAGGGAAGGGAAGCGTGCCCCGGCTTCCGCCTTTTGGCTTCGCTCCGGACTCCTGGGCAGAAAGCAACAGTAAGCGTAGCAGGCGGAGTGTCTGGGCTGGGAGCAGCGGCGGCTAGGGGAGGGGTTTGCGGCTTGGCATCGCTGCAGAAGTGTCGGCCTCTCGGGGAGCTGCGTGCGCTTGTGTGTGTGTGTGTGTTTGTGAGCGCGCGCGGCAGAGTGACTTGCTCGCTCGCTTCTCTCTCTCTCTCTCTCTGCCTGGAGCTGCCGCTGGGGTTGTTGTGATCCGCCGCCGCCTCCTGATCTCCTTTCTCCCCCTGTCACTCCAGCAGCCCAGCGCTGGCAGAGGGGGAGCAAGAGAGCCAAGAGTAAGGTGACCAGACGTCCCGCTGTTTCTTTTCAAAATTTGTTTGTTGTCGGGCATTCTTTCCAAAAAAGCGTGACTTTTTGGAAACAATGCGGGACGCGGGACACATGCTTGAAAAGCGTGTCTGTCCCGCCAAAAGCGGGACGTCTGGTCACCTTACCCAAAATGTATGTCTCCCACCCTGATATTCAAAAAATTATTGAAAATCTAGTTATTCTCCTTGGCCTTAGGGTAGGAAAGTTGACATGCCCTTGTGTCATTTTTGTTTGACTGACTTCTGTAATGGCCCTGAATCTACTAGGTTCCAACATCATCTGGGGCAAAGGCAACATCCTATTATCCAATATCAAATGATCTGATCAAAGATCAGTGCATTATATCCTGGAAATATTCAAATTGCATTTTACAGACACCCTCAGCTGACATTTCACTGGAAATGGAACATGTTAGAAATCGCTTTATGTCCGTATATTCCATAAAAAGTTATAATTCCTTGCAAAGGGGCTAAGCCAACCTGAAGATTCTGGAATTGTGCTAAGGACGGCATTGATATCAGAAGGCAAGGGAATGGGGTGAGGTCATCTCACCTTCTGGCTTCCCTGCCCATTCATCACGGGGTCAAATTAACCACTTTACCCATTCCTTGGGCAAAAGTCTAATTTATTTATCTACAGTATCTATATTTCACCTTTATTATTTATATACAAATAACTCAAGGTGGTTAACATATCCAACACCCTTTCCTCCTCCCATTTTCCTTACAACAGCAACCCTGTGAGGTGAGTTGGCCTGAGAAAGAGTGACTGGCCTAAAGTCACCCAGCTGGCTTTCATCGCTAAGGCGGGACTAGAATTCACCATCTCCTGGTGGCCCAAAGTCACCAGCTGGCTTTTATGGCTAGAGTGGGACTACAATTCACCATCTTCTGGCAATCGGTCCAATGTCATCCAGCTGACTTTCATGCTTAAGGCAGGACTAGAACTCACAGTCTCCCACTTTCTAGCCTGGGGCCTTAACCACTAGACCAAACTCACTATTAACATTATATTACTATTTCTGCAAGAAAACAGGAGCATGACTGATTTAAGCCATCTGTATTAATACACAGTAGCATATAACTGGTTCTGCCCAGTAACAGCCTTGACATTTTGGAGCTCCTACACCCCAATGGCTTCAATTAGATGGACTTTACCCCCTCCCGAGATCAGTTGAAATTTTAATGATGTAGTCCCTGACCCCAAATCTGCAAACCAAGGTTCATGGGGGCAATTTCAAATCAACTTGCAATTAGGAAATTAGCATACAGAGATTATTATTTCCCGATGATTCCTAGTAGGGAATTTGCTTCTTTTTACAGCAGCCGTATGCTGAAATGACATTTTTTGGCCAGTTGTCATCGCCAAATTCAATATCCCTTTCCTGATCAGTCATTGACAACTAAATTATATTAGTATATATATAAAGTTTGGATTTTTTCCCCCTCCAATGGGCAAAAACACCCCAGAGTTGTTTATATTAAACCGTATCCACTGTTTTCAAGCCCATTTCCCTTTTGCAATGCCTGTTTGGTTTGTCTGCCCTGAATTATTTAGTATCATCAGCAAAATTGGATGGCTCACTGCTCACCCTTAATGCTTGATTATTTATAAACAAGTTAAAAAGTGTCCGTTCCTTAACTTCAAACATGCCAAACTAATTTGCTTCACAGACTCAGAGAAGAAAACCCACACCAAAAAGCACATTAGCAAAATTGTCAAAGAAAGAGAAGACACGCACATTTGCAGCATACAAATGTGACACTCAGTTTGTGTAGTGGTTTAAGGCTAGAAACCAGTAGAGAGACAAAGAGACAGAGTTCTAGTTCTGCTTTAGGCATGAAAACCAGCTGAGTGACTTTGAGCCAATCACCAGGAGATACTGAGTTCCAGTCCCGCCTTAGCCATGAAAATCGAGTGTGTGACTTTGGACCAATCACCAGAGGTAGTGAATTCTAGACCCGCCTTAGCCATGAAAGACGGCTGGGTGACTTTGGGCCAATCACCAGGAGACTGGGAATTCTAGCCCCACTTTAACCCTGAAAACTGGTTAAGTAAATTTGGACCAAACATTTTCTCTCAGCCCAACCGACTTTACAGGGTTGTCATTGTGGGGGGAAAGAAGAGGAGAATGAAGGAACACTATGTATTTCCACCTTCTTTTGTTTCTTATAAACTAATAACAGCAGACTAAAAATCATCATCATCATCAACATCATCATAATGTAAAGTAAAGTACAGAAAGTACAGCAACCCATATTAGAACCAGTCAATGGTATTTGTGACACATTTTTGAATGTTCAGTTGACTGAGTTTCATATTTAATGAATATAATAGTAACAACAACAACAACAACAATAATAATACAAAATAATAATAATACAAAATAAGCATCTACAGCTGAGCCATTTTTATATTAAAATCTATGCAAAATTGGGGGGAAGGGGCACACAGTTGAGTAAAGCAACCCAGCACTCAATAGGGTAAACATGTAAACATTTTTGAGTAAGAATGTCAAAAGTCAATTTGCAAACCAAACATTAACTGAGTAAAAGTCACTGAATTTTTATTTCTCATCCTAGGCACCCCAAACTTGTGAATGCTTGAATAGCTACAATTGAACACTTTGTATAACTCTAGTAGGCCAGTAAAGGTACATTGCTTGCAGCCCGCAACAAAATTAAATCAAAATGTTGGAATCTTAATCCCCTCTTTCATGTCCCTCCTCTAGAAATGTTTTGATGCAGCATAATGGAAGGGCTTCATTCGTTCGAATTAACAGCATGTTCACCCGTGTTCTTAACACCCTATTTAAAATCAATTAAAGACTTTTTCTGAATCAAAGGGAATTGAATTTAATGCGTTCTCCCTTCATTTAATATTTTGTTCCAGTACCTTTTCACTTCAATCTTTGTCCAATCTTGGGTTTCAAAGTCAAAAGAATTCCAAAAACCTGTATAATTGATGGTAGCTCTTAATTAGCATTTAAGGTACTTTTAAGAGAGTGTCATTTTCAGAAACAAGTGAATAGAAAACTGGAGTACTGTTAGCAGGCACAATCTTTTCCTTTGAAGACATAATTTAAGTTATTTTCTCCTTATTCCACCTTTTCTTATGTTGTTGTTGTTGTTGTTGCTGCTGTTTTTAATGGAGGTCCCAGTTTAGGATATAGTCGCTAGTGGTTTCCCCACCAAATAACACTCAGGTTCAAATCTGTTATCTTCATGTTCAGCCAAATGTTTTCACCCATTGGGTCTAACTCTAGTGGAAGATGTTGAGTCTCGAAAGAGTGCGGAGAAGAGCAACAAAGATGATTAGGGGGCTAGAGGTTGAACATACGATGAATGGTTGCAGTAATTGGTTATGTATAGTTTAATGAAAAGAAGGCTGACAGTCTTCTAACATTTGAGGGGCTTCCACAAAGATGAGGGGAGTCAACCTATTCTCCAAAGCACCTGAATGCAGAACAGGAAGCATGGATGGAAAGTGATCAAGGAGACATGCAGCCTAGAACTAAGGAGAAAATTCCTGACAATGATAACACTCAACCAGTGGAACCAGATTGCCTCCAGAAGTTGTGAGTGCTCCATCACTGGAGGTTTTTAAGAAGAGATGGGACAACCATTTGTCTGAAATATTATAGGCTCTCCTGCTTGAGCAGGGGGTTGGACTAGAAGCCCTCCAAGGTCCCTTCCAGCTCTTATTCTGGAACTGCTATTCTGCTATTGATAGGTAGTCAACCCAAGCTTGCAAATCTGACATGGGATTCTGCCTCAGTTGGAAAGTCACATTGCCAGCTGAGCTCAGGGCTAGGCTGAATACTTTCTTCCTGAGCTGCAAGAGAGCTGAAATCCCCCAGAATAAGAGAGATATTAGGACATAATAACCCCATTAGAGGATTTCTGTCTCATTCTGGCTTCAGGCTCTGCAAGGAGAATGCCAAGCCATTGGCTTTGAAGCTTCCTTTTAGTCAACCTGTCAAAACACTTGAAATTGGCAAGGACCAGCCCTTCTGAGAAGTTTATTTTCTTCTGCAAGGACTAAGTGTTTTTTTCTCTGTATGTGTGTGTGTTTGTGAAGGGATTTTGTCACTGTGTAGCCTGCAGGAGCTCAGGGCTGCAAGTGTATTTTCTGTATTTGTTAGCATTTCAAAGGGCAGGGTTTTTTTTTTTTTTGTATGTTTTAATGAAACTTTTGGGGATCACAGGTGCAGTTAAATTAAATGCATAATAAGCAAAGGTTTTGTTGGGATTATTTGGAATTTTATTAAAAACAATTTTCATATTACCTACTTCAGCTGGCCTGAGAGCAGCAGAGGTCTCCCAGATAGGCCAAACAACATTTTACTTGCTGTTTGCTCCAAAAGGAATCTTACTGAGTATTTTAACATCTCCACAGTTAAGTATTTCCTCTATAATAATAGGGAAATCTCTCTCCATTTCTTTTTCTCTCTTTCTCTTTTTCTCTCTGTCTGTCTCTGTCTGTCTCTCTCTCTCTCTCTCTCTCTGTCTGTCTCTCTGTCTCTCTGTCTCCCTCTCTCTCTCTGTCTCTCCCTCTCTCTCTCTCCCTCTCTCTCTCTCTGTCTCCCCCCCTCTCTCTATATATATAGGGGTGTATGGGGTGCTCAGGGAGGGGTAGCACTTCTGGTGTAGGGGCATGTTGTGTCCTTTTACAGCAGCTCACCTTAGGGCAGCTTTTAGGGCATCTCGTTCACCTTTGGTCCCCACCTGTCACTCAGCTCTCACCTGTGGCTCCTAGCAGCTGTAGCATGCGCAGCGGCCACACCCCGGGCAACAGCTTCGACAGGCTGACCAAACCAGATTGAGAGTAGCCGGTGGGTCACTGACCGTCGGTGAGATAGGGACTTGTCTATCCCGAGCATGTGAAGACAGATTCCGGCGGACTGAGCGGATGAAACCTACTAGAATAGGACAACGGTCATGAAGGCAGTCTCTGCAAGCGATGTAGTACACTAAGAGCACGGCAAGACACGAAAGACGCCCTGGTCAACCACTGCGCTCAGCCCATCTCCAACTGTCTTGACTATTGTCCTGCTATTGGAGCAAGATGGAATCTGGGAAGAGAGAGTGAGGCTGACTATGCGCACCTCTCCCTCACTTTAATCCAAGTCACGCGCAAGTCTTGACATCCCAACAATTCCCATGAAAAGTCCTGTGGCGATGGGCGAGCGACAAAGCAGCAGGTGTGGATACACTGGGAGCTGTAGTTGCAGACCTACACACAGGCGACTCAGGTCTAATGGTCATCTTTTTGCTGACCAAAGCAACAGCTGAATTCAGCGTCTACCTGAGTGACTGAGCAGCCCTCTCTAGGACCACACTGCTCACCTCCATAGTAAGAGGAAAGGGCTAGAAAAGGTGCCCTAAACATTGTTGCTTTAGACAACCCTGTCCAGCTTGCTTCGGTTGGAGGGGATCCCATTTCATGCAGTCGAATAACAAAATTTCAAAGGAAACGTAAGGTGACACCACTCACCATTGGCACATGGAACGTACGTATGCTTCAAGACAACCCCTTAGCAAATCGACCAGAAAGAAGAACAGCCCTGGTCTCCAGAGAGCTCGCAAGATTTAACATCGATATTGCGGCCCTGTGTGAAACTCGTCTAGCTAACGAAGGCCAGCTCACAGAAACAGGAGGTGGCTATACATTCTTCTGGTGTGGATGCAGCAATAATGAATGCCGTGAATCTGGAGTTGGCTTTGCGGTTAAAATCATCTTGTCTGCAAACTTGCCAGTCTTCCCAAGGGAGTGAATGACCGACTCATGACACTGCATCTCCCACTACCGAGAGGAAAGCAAGTCACACTGATCAGTGCCTACGCACCCCCACATCCCATTTTTGCGAAAAATGGGCCATTTTTTTTTCAAAAATGGGGCGTTTTTGCCTTCCCCCACCCCCTAGGAGTGCTCTGCAGGCTTCCAAAACCCTCTGCATGCCCTGTTCTTGCAAAAAAAAAAAAAAAACCGAGCGAAAAATAGGCCGGTTTTGCAAAAACTGGGGTGTTTTTGCCTTCTAATTACCCCATCTAGCATGACTGGAGGAGGAATTCTGGGAGTTGAAGTCTACTAGTCTTAAAGCTGTCAAGTTTGAAGACCCCTGGGTTAGGGGTTAGGGGTGCAAGGGTCTTCAAACTTGGCAAGTTTAAGACTTGTGGACTTCAACTCCCATTCCTGAGCTAGCATGACTGGTGGAGGAATTCTGGGAGTTGAAGTCCACTAGTCTTAAAGCTGTCAAGTTTGAAGTTTGTAAATAGTATACATGGTTGTAAAAAGTGTACATGGTTGTAAAAAGTATACATGGTTGTAAAAAGTATTCTGCTACACTGGTATTTTATTAAATAATATATTACTACACCATTTGATTCAGAGTACTTTTTTCCCTGTTTTCCTCCTCTAAAATCTAGGTGCGTCTTATATTCCGAAAAATACGGTATATAAAATCTCTCTCACACACATTCTCTCTCTCTCTCTCTCTCTCTCTCTCTCTCTCTCTCTCTCTCTCTCTCTCTCTCTCTCTCTCTCTCTCTCTCTCTCTCTCTCTCTCTCTCTCTCTCTCTCTCTCTCTCCCTCCCTCCCTCCCTCCATCCATCCATCCATCCACATACCAAAACACCAAAACACAACAATTACATGTTCAGAATAAAATTAAAATGTAGTTAAATTAAAATTGTATGGCATTACCCTGACTCAGACATAATTCCACCCAAAGCCCTCCAGAATAATTCAGTTCCAACTGATTTCTGGAAAATGTTAACAATTGAGGCAATCTTGCTTCCAAACTGAAGCTAGTCCGGAAGTCTGGGACTATCATGGAAAAATAATTGAAGCCTGCAAGCTTCAATCCTGCTCATTTCCTGGACATAAACACATTTATTTAGAACTTTTAGGGCCACCAATTTACCAACGACTTTGGGTGGCATACAAGAATTACAAATTGTAAAAAAGAAAAACTTAACGGTTTTATTCTCCAGAGAGAGAGAGAAATGATGGATTGCACAAATTTGGTGAGAGGCAGTAGCTCCACAGGTACCCAGGAGTGAAGTCACCTAAATCCCATTTCAGTTCTGCATTTTGTTTTCACAGTGTCATCACTGACCCAATTAAGTCCAATATTTATCATATGATAATAAGAATGACTAAGGCTATTATAAAAGGGTAACAAAAATAGCAGCAGACAAGAAATAAACATGTATTATTAAGTGAATGTGGAAAAATAGAGTTCTTGATCAAGAATATAGATAGGCTTCAGATCTTAATAATAATAATAATAATAATAATAATAATAATAATAATAATAATAACAACAACAACAACAACAACAACAACAACAACAACAACAACAACAACAAACAATGTGGCACATTTTTCCATGCCAAACTGCATCGAGATATCTGTGCTGAATATTAGGACTGTGTTGGTCAGTGATAAATTGTTGTTGTTGTTGTTGTTGTTGTTATTGTTATTATTATTATTATTATTATTATTATTATTATTATTATTATTATTATTATTATTATTATTATTATTATTATTATTATTATTATTATTTAGAGGAAGAGTTGCAACATCAATAATAATAGGGAGCAGTTTAGACAGATTATCTCTGGTTGTTTTAGATGCTTTAAAACAGGACAGATTTAATGGAGGACCAGCAAATAATGAATAATTTTGTATGTGACCATAATAAAAGATTGATTGAATGAATGAATGAATGAATGAATGAATGAATGAATGAATGAATGAACAAAAGCAACAAAGAGACAAAGAAAGAAGTATAAATGTGGGGAAAATGCACAATGGGCAAATCTAATTTCACCCAATTCTACATTTTTCTAAACGTAGGTTTATTTCTCCATTGGTTTATGATTTTTTGTAAAACAAAAGAAAGCAATAACTCTCTTTTCTGATCTATGTTGCCTTTTCTGTAATTTCCACACTTCACATGAAGGATTTCCACTCAATAGTTTATAATTTGGTGCCTATTTTCTCCCCACATATACATTTATCTTTAACTTTTTGCTTTAAGAAAAGCTCTATCATCTATCGTATTTTTCGGAGTATAAGACGTACCTTAGTTTTTGGGGAGGAAAATAGGGGAAAACAATCTGCCTACCAGGTATTCATCTGGCTAGCATCCTTAGTCTGGTCAGCTTCAGCACATTATTTTATTCCCTGGTTAGGACTTAAAAAAACCTTCTTCTGAGAAAGTAACAATGAAAGAGCATGCAAGCCGGTAAGAGCTGGGAAGATAGTCAGCACCTGGTTAGGGCTAGAAAAAAACTTATTCCAAGCAAGTAGAGCAATGAAAAAAAATTCTGCAAAGACTTAGGGCTGGAAAAACATTCTTTGGAGAGAGTAAAAATGAAAAAGCCTGCAAGGTAAGAGCTGGGAAGATCTGTTAGCACCTAGTTAGGGCTGGAAAAAAAAGCTACATTCGAAGTATAAGACGCACCCAAATTTTCAGCCACTTTTAGGGAGGAAAAAGGTGCGTCTTATACTCCGAAAAATACGGTATTTTTAGGTGTGACCTCTGTTGTGAATCTGTGAATACAGAATCTGTGGAAATGGAGCAAATCTACAAAAATATAAAATAAAATTGAATCCAAAACCATTTCATCCATATTTGGTTTAAATAAGAAATAGACCACTAGAGAAGCAAAAAAGGTCAAAGTAGAAATGATTGAGTTGGAGCATGTCAGGTGGGAAGAATCGGGACATCGTGCTGAATTCCAATTAATCTGATTTATTGCCCATGCCAATACACAAGAATCTAATGGTCAGCACTAAATTGCCGCTACATAAGAGTCAATGGAATTCAAGAGGTGTTAGACTTGGATCATTTGTGGGAATGTAATGATTCTAGGCTGATTCCTCTCTTAACTCCACCCCAGGTTCTGCCTGTTCTTTTCCTACAGAGAAAGGGGAGAATCAGATATCTGATGGTTTCACTGAGATGAAGATAAGGGCCTCCTGTGTGAACATTTCGGCACTGATGTTGTGTGATCTGAAGATCTGAATGCTAAATATTATAATGGGCTACACAAGTAGATTTTCCTTTTCAGTGGGTTTCCCCTCTTCCCCGCCTCACACAGATCAAGCAGGATTGAGCTTTGAATCCATCCTGCTTCTCCTTGCACACCTGTATACTTTCCTTAATATGTTTAGATGAAGTTTGCTTTGCTCTTTCACCCCCTTTATAAGTCACTAAGAGCTTAGCACAGCAATGACTGACTTGATGCTGCAATAAATCTGATTTAAAGCTCTGAAGCTGCCTGAAATTTACATTTGGTCTATTCTAGAGAGGCCAGATTAATGGCATAAAAATGGGTAACAAGATTTCTCTTCTCCCAAGAGCCCAAGCAAAGATCTCCTTGGCGTTAGACATTCATTCCACATGTTGCTGACAACATCCATTGTAACACCACCACTATTTTTCCCCCAAAAGTATATATGCATTTTTCTTAAATGTTCTTTCTCCCAGGCATTTAGGCAACATGCAGCAACTTGGGACATTTGCATCACACACGGGGCTTTTGGCTGAAAGAGAAATGAGCCCCATTCTTTGGAGGTGCCTGTCTATTTGGAGGCAACGAGGGATACAAAATTTGTCTTTGGCTCAAAGAGATCAAGATTGATTTGGCCATTATGTATCTCTCTCTGCTGTTAAGATGCAAATTCTGCTCTTAAAGTTACGATTATTCTGCCTTCAAATATGAAATAATTTGAAATAAATAATCCACCAAGCTCATGTATATATTTCGCCATGCAACCCATTCACTTTACACTTCGCTTGTTTGCAAGTCATTCTGTTTATTCCTACGGTGAAGCAAAAGTTGTTTTTCCCCTTTCTCATTCATGTGCCTCTCCACTGCTCAAACGACAATTTTAACGCTCTCTGCCAATGGCTTCCTATCCCTTGTAGAGCTAATCACATTACAGCTAGTTTGTTGTCACCCCAAACTCAATGTTCTCTTCCAAAAAGACATTAAAGCATCCTAATTGTTCCAGCAAAGAATCTACCCTGGAAATCACTATTGCCCTGTTCTCCAGACCAAATAGATTTTAATTTTTAGCCAGCTAGATTGGGAAATGCATCAAACCATCTTTTGATTTTATTTTAGCACCACAGTGCTAAACATCATCGATCATCCACCAGCCACCACCATCATCAAACAGCAGCCAACAAAGCAAACTTTATATTTTGTTCTACCAATTGTAATTTCCAGCTCATTCAGCCCCATGTAAAGGGCAGTACCCTAAATCTTATTATGCAGTAGGATGAATAACAGTCCACCAGATATAGTTACAGTTGTATTTTATTTGTATTGTCAATAGGGTTTGTATAGTTTTATCATTTTCAATCAGAATAGAGCTGGAAGGGATCGTGGGGGGGGGGTTCTTCTAATTCAATCCCCTGCTCAAGCAGGAGACCCTATACTATTTCAGATAGGTGGCTGTCAAGTCTTTTCTTTAAAAACCTCCAGTGGTGAAGCACCTACAACTTCTGAAGGCAAGCCGTTCCACGGGTTAATTGTTCTCACTGTCAGGAAATTTCTCCTTAGTTCCTTGATTAGTTTCCATCCATTGCTTCTTGTCCTAGACTCAGGGAGTCAAGAGATGGAGCAGAAACAAAAATTATCAAGGCTCAAAACAAGATTTCTTTTCGGAAAGGTTCAAGGAATTGTGTATCAGCTGTCACAGATAAAAGTTGCCTTATTCTCCAGAGTATCCAAGGGCAGATCAAGAAGCAATGAGTGGAAGCTCCTCACAGGGAGATCCAACCTGGAAATAAGGAGGAATTTCCTGACAGTGAGAACAATTAATCAATGGAACAGCTTACCTCTAGGAGTTGTGGCTGCTACATGTTTGAAGGTTTTGGACAACTCTGGGATGGTATAAGGTCTCCTGCCTTGGGCAGTGGGTTGGACTAGAAGATCTCCAAGGTCTCTTCCTGGCCTATGATTGTCTGTTCTATGTCAGACATATCACCATGTATTTATTGTGATAGATAGATAGATGGAGGGAGGGAGGGAGGGAGGGAGGGAGGGAGGGAGGGAGAGAGAGAGAGAGAGAGAGAGAGAGAGAGAGAGAGAGAGAGAGAGAGAGAGAGAGAGAGAGAGAGAGAGAGAGAGAGGGAGAGAGAGACCGCAGGGATGGTGAACCTTTTAGGGACCAAGTGCCCAAATTACAACCCAAAACCCACTTATTTATCACAAAGTGCCAATATGGCAATTTAACCTCAATAATGAGGTTTTGTGAGGAATTTCAATCACACTTTCACAACTTGACTTCTCTCTGGTGGCACTGGATTTCTTTAACAGCACAACTCAGGAATGATGGGAGTGTAGTGTAGTAGCCTCTGGAGGGCCATCACATCCTTCCTTCCTTCCTTCCTTCCTTCCTTCCTTCCTTCCTTCCTTCCTTCCTTCCTTCCTTCCTTCCTTCCTTCCTTCTCCTCTGATTTCACCCTTTCGTTCGTTCCTTCCTTCCTACCTACCACCTCCTCCTCTGATTTCACCTGGGCTGTTATTTACACACACACACACACACACACACACACACACACACACACACACACACACACACACACACCTATTTTTGTTCTACTTTCCCTGGGTCCTTGGGAAAGGAATGGCATCTTTTCTGCATCACCATCTTTAATGAGTCCTCAGGGAGTAAGGCGGCATATAAGAACACTAAAATAAATAAATAAATAAATAATAAACCCTAACCCTAACTCCCTGCACAGCCTTTTAGTTTAATTAATTTATTAATTAATCTATTAATTAATTAATTAATTAATCTATTAATTAATCTATTAATTAATTAATTAATCTATTAATTAATTAATTAATCTATTAATTAATTAATTAATCTATTAATTAATTAATTAATTAATCTATTAATTAATTAATTAATTAATAGATTAATTAATTTATTGGTCGCATTTGTATGCCACCCACTCCACAGAGACTCTGAGCGGCTCACAACAATAAAAATTTACATGCAACAATAAATATAAAAAGCATTAAAACAATGATTATTAAAACTTTAAAAAACATTAAAAGCAACAATTTAAAAACCCATACAATAATTCATTCATGGGGCCAAGAGTGCTCGATGTTATATTAAAATCATTGGCCTCAGGCCTGTCGAGAAAGCCATGTTTTTAATGCTTTTCTGAAGGCTGGCAGGGTGGGAGTAATGCGGATCTCGGGGGGGGGGGGTAGTGTATTCCAGAGAGCCAGTGCTGCCACAGAGAAGGCCCTCATTCGTGGGTCCGCCAGCCGACATTGTTTGGCTGACGGGACCACCAGCAGACCAACTCTGTGGGCTCTAATCGGTCTTAGGGAGGTATGTTGGAGAAGGCAGTCTCGGAGGTAAACTGGTCCTAAGCCATGTAGGGCTTTAAAGGTAATCACCAACACCTTGAATTGCGCCCGGAGCCCTATGGGCAGCCAGTGCAGTTCGCGAAGGATGGGTGTCACATGGGTGCATCTAGGGACACCCATCACCACATGCGCTGCCGCATTCTGCACTAGCTGCAGTCTCTGAAAGTTCTTCAAGGGTAGCCCCATGTAGAGTGTGTTGCAGTAGTCAAGACGTGAGGTAACAAGGGTGTTACTATTGTCCCACCTTGCTTCCCCCTCCCCTTAAAATGAGGCTAGGGAAGAAAACCGGGAGGTGGGAATCTAAGGGGGAGGGAAGAAGAGGCCCAGGCAGATCCCTCTCTGAATAGCCTCCTGCCCAGATTTCAACTGATTTCCTTTCCGATCCTCTGATGAACAGACCCCACCCCTCTTTTTGGACTCTGGACCGCCGGGCCTTCATTTTCCCCATTTATTGGGGGAAATTGGATTTTTATTGGGTCTTCCCCCACCCTACACCAAAAGGAAAGCCAGCTGGGCTTCTCCTCCTAACCCCCACTCCACTTCAGACAGAGGAGCAAGCACTGGAAATGTGTGTTGGGGCAACGTGGGAGCACGCCTTCTGACCCTCCGATGCTCGACCCACAACTCTCCTAGCTCCTGGCTTGCTGAGAAGGAGGGAAGCAGCCCCGATGCCTCCGCCCCTCCCCACGGCCCCAGCCAACGCTGCCCGGCTTTCTCAAAGGCGTGATGCCTTTCAAAGGCAGCAGCTCACATCTGGAGGTGCCAAATAGTGTCCTGCTATGTGAGCCGGGCCAGGCCTCTCCACTGTCCGACTCGCCAATGGGGGTGCTTCTGTTGGGCCAGCCGTGCCCCCTCCCACTGGGCTTTTGTGCTCAGTACTCAGCTGGGGGAGGGGAGTGCTTCCCCATGCCATCTCCTTCTTTCTCTTGGCCCCACCGACGAGGGAGGAGGAAGGCCAGGCTTGGGGGATGGCCCCGACCCCACAAGAACTGCCCCCGCCATTCTCTCCCAGCCCTCTTTGCTAGAGGCAACAGCAATTGTAGCACGATGAAGGCGGAATGTTGTTGCTACGCAAAGGCAAGTGCAGGGACGCTTCGCTCCCACACTAAGGCTCCGGCCATTGCCACCACCGCGACAGGGCGACAGCTCTTTCATCCCTCTGCTGCAACAGGGCCACAGGGAGCTGCAGCAGAGGGGTGAAAGAGCCGCATGGGTCGCATTGAGGCTCTACATCGTAATGGGCTTCAGGAGGAGGATGGGACCCTGCTCCCCCATTGTGAAGCGTGCGAGTGAAAAAGTTAACTCAATCAATTCCAACTTCGCGAGATCTTTTTCTTTTGTGAGAAGTTGGAATTGATTAAGTGAAATGCGATGGAGAAATGCTTTTGGAGGTGGGCTGGGGTGACGGTGTGTGTGCCCACAGTGAGGGCTCTGCATGCCACATCTGGCACGCATGCGATAGGTTCGCCATCACGGAGATAGATATTAGCTTTGAGCTTTGCACAACTTCTATCTTCCCACTTTCCCCTTTGCTCTAGTCTGTTGACAATATACCCCTTTTTAGCAATAGCAATAGAACTTAGACTTATATACCGCTTCATAGTGCTTTACAGCCCTCTCTAAGCGGTTTACAGAGTTCAGCATATTGCCCCCAACAATCTGGGTCCTCATTTTACCAACCTCAGGAGGATGGAAGGCTGAGTCAATCTTGAGCCTGGTGAGATTTGAACAGCTGAACTGCTGAACTAGCAGTAGCCTGCAGTGCTGCATTTAACCACTGCGCCATCTCAGCTCTTTTGGTGTTATAGTTAAATCCCTCTCTTTCTATTTCCCTGCTATGGTCTTTGCTCATTAACAGGTCTTCTTCTGATCTATCCATCTACCTTTTCAACCAATGCATGAAAAGGAAGCTTTGCTTTTCCTTCCTTTTCTATTCATTTCTGGGAGGTGGGGGTGGAGATAATTATATATTGTTCCTCCTGACCATTATTTCTCAACTTCTTGGCTGAGTGTTGGTGATCAAAAGGTGTCTTTTAAAATAAAGACAAAAGGAGATTTCCAGAGTGATCTAATTCATACCTTTCAGAGATTAACAGATAAAGGTGTGAAAATTCATATGGTTCTGGTAATTACCCATTTTATTCCTTTCTTCATGCAAGTGAGTTCATTTGACTGTTTTATTGCAAAACCGAATCAATGTAATGGAAAGAGAAACCTCCAGGCAGAAAATGAAGTATATTGGATTTACAAAAAGCAGAAATAATACTTCTGAAACATTTAACTGAAATATGAAACTACAAGTGCACACAATATGTGTGTATAGGTTAAAAAAAAGGATTTTGGTCATGGTCGCACAACTGAATGTGCACACGTACAAACGTTGCACAGCATCAACTGTGTTGCAATGGCCAACATCTTATTTCTTCTTCTTTTAAATGGCTCTTCCACAGATAGATGAAATTATTGTACATGTTTCTATTGTGCAAATTACATAGCAGTATCCATACAGCAGGGCCGGTCAGAAATTAACACTAATAAATGAATTATTCTGGTTTGCTGCTCAGTCAGTCAGGTGTTCAGACTGGATTGGGCATTTTTGTCCACCTATCAAGTCCTTCCTAAGTACCCGGGATAAAGAGATGGGGGTGTTTGATGGGGTTGGGGGTTGGACAAGGAGACATTCAAGGTCCCTTCCAACTCTGTTATTCAGTGTTTTTATTATTATTATTTGAAATTTTATAATGTTATAATCTAATCATTTTTAACATTTTAATCCTGAATTAATCTTAATATGTTGTTGTCAATTTGATATGCTGTTTCATATGGTGATTATACTTATACTGTACGCTGCCCAAAAGCCCCTCAGAGAAAGATGGGTGGTCTAGAAATACAAAACACAGACAGACAGACATGCTCTTTCTGTCTGTTGAGACAAGGAGGGAATTTTCTACCAGTTCCAAGTAGCAAATTATGTGAAGAGTAGAATCTGATACAAGCCACACAGACGACACGGCTAGGTTCCCACTCACACAGATGGGACCCTGATTCTTAGCATGTGATTTTGAGTCCAGCGTGGACATATCAGGTACTTCACAGGTGTGAAAGATGCAAAGGAGTCCATTTGCAAGATTGCAAGATAAACAAAGAAATGTGGGCAGATTTGCTTGATTTATTGGCCAGATTCCAATTGACCCGAGCGTATGAAACAACAATCTGGTTAAATTATTGACCTGATTAATAAAATGTAATGATCTTTAATTGTGGGTCACTAGGAGTATGAAAGCTGCTGCTCTGAATCCATGTTATGTTGAAATTTGGGCAGAGCAATCTGATTGGAAAAGGACAACATTTATCAGCAGTTTTGCATATTCTCAGCTTCTTCCATTTGTGTGATGACACTCTTCCCACCTTTCCAGATGGGTTTCAAGTTCAAAAACTGTCCCAGTAAGGCCAAAACAACTCTTCAAAGGAAAAAAAAAGCATTTCAGCTGTTATGTTCTGGCTAGGAATAACTGGTTTCACCCAGGTCCAGCATTATGGAGGGAAAATGCTGAACCTCCATTGGTTGTTACATTTTGAATTGGTTACAAGTGTCGCTGACAGCCCCTATAAAAAGGCAAGCTGTCAGAGGGTTTTTTGCTGGTTGTGCTTCTCATCTCAAATAAAGAGCTGTTGTCAAAGTCGGTTTCCTGTGTTGAATCCACGATCTAACATCAGCCTTTCCAAATTTGAAATAATTTGAACATTTGAATACTATTCACACTCATTTGATCACATATTTTGAGACATCTTACCAACGCGTGGAAAATGCTTTGAGTCTCTTCTGTCTGGGTTTTCAGTTCCAACCATTAGACTGACATTTCTTAACCTTGACAATGTTAAGATGTTTAAGAAATTCAACTCCCAGAATTCCATTTGTTGGCATACTGGCTGGCTGGGGAACTCTGGGAATTGAAGCCACACATCTTGCAGAATTACAGAATAACAGTGTTGGAAGTCTTCTAGTCCAACCCCCTGTTCAAGCCTATATCATTTCAGACAAATGGCTGCCCAGTCTCTTCTTAAAAGCCTCCAGTGATGGAGCACCCACAACTTCTGGAGATAATCTGGTTCCACTGGTTAATTGTTCTCACTGTCAGGAAATGTTGTTCGAGATTGGTTCTCAAATAGTTCCTTATTTTCTATTATTCTCTGTGATTCTCTACGGATTTCATACTCACGAGACCATCTGCTAAGAATTAAGGAATGCTTCTTTAAGGAGCAGCTCTCTGTAACCTCACCACCACCTGTCTTTACAAACGCGGAGGAGATTCTAACACAGGAGGAAGCTAATTCCCCGGAACTATGGATCACCAAAAGCAAACGCAGACGGCAGAGATGAAGAGGTAAAAGGGCGGGAATTTTCCATCCATGATCTCTTCTCTTGCCTTCTGATGCTTTGGAGAATAATTTGACCCTCTCTTCTTTGTGGCAGCCCTCTAAATACTGGAATACTGCTATCATGTCACCCCTAATTCTTCTTTTCTCTAGACTAGCCAAACTCAAATCCTGCAGCTGTTCTTCATATGTTTTAGTCTCCAGGCTTTTGATCATCTTAGCTGCTCTTCTCTGAACTTTTTCCAAAGCCTCAACATTTTTTTTGTAGTACAGTGACCAAAATTGATCTTACTAGGCTTTTATAAAGCGTTACTAGTACTTCACGTGGAATGTCATCTCTTGCACAAATACTTCAAAAGAGGTGTGTTGCAATGCAGGGCAGCAGGGACAACATTTCATTTTGATTAACATGGCCACATTGGTGCTTCCTAGCAAAGTGACAATGACTGGGAAGGCTCACCTGGATAGAGATAGCCAGGAGCGTCTTCCGAAACACTTGTGTGAATCTTACAGACAAAGTAGTAGGCGTGTTGACATTTCAAAATGAAGAACACCATAAACAGCTCTGCCTGATGCAAACTCCCACCCATCCCTCTTTTTAAGGTTTACACAGCCCTATTATTAGACAATGCACCCAAACAATAGGAGGTGATAATCAGGCTTTCACTGAATTATTGTAATTAAGCATTGCAGACCTCAAAGGAAATTTATCCTAATTTAAAATTACTGGAAGATAATGGTAGTTTCCAAAGATACAAAATTAGATTTATACAGATTTTGCATTGTTAACCACCACTTTAATCGATTTACAAAGTGGGGAACGAAGAACAGCAGGGAATACCTTTATAATTTTGTTTTCCAATAAAAGTAAGTTTCAGCCTCCAGCTTCCAGTCTCCTAATCATCTTTGTTGCTCTTCTCTACACTTGTTCTAAAGTCACAACATCTTATTTTGAATCCTGGTGACTAAAACTGGATGCAATATTCCAAGTGTTGTGTTATCAGCATAACTGGTTCTCTTTGAGTCAGTATCATCAATGTTACCTTTGTATTGTCCCCTCACATTCTTATATTTCTTTTGGGGGAGGCTGTATTTGGGAACCAAATCTCAAACCCCTTTCTGAAGCCTATAAAAGGCTATCCATTTTCCAGATCAATTTGATTTTTTTACTACTATTTTGTTTGCAAGAACGGTTTAGATGGTTCTATTTCCTTTACAGCCTGAGTATTTAAAACTATTGTTCTTTAAAGCCATTTTATTTTATTAACTTGCATGGCAGTGTTTTTTCTCCCTGAATTCTAAGCTATAGTATTGGTGCTATAAAGTTCTATAAGTTAATGTTTAAGGTGGTCATTCTTGTTTATGATTTAACTGGGCATGAATATTACAAACATCAGCTCAAGTCAGCTTGTTTTAATCATAGATGATTTGATTTACTTTGGAACAGAAGGATCAGGTTACTGTTGAGAAGCATTGTTCTCACTTCACTGGAATAAATCATACCTGTCTTGCCTCCTTCCTGTAGGAGGAATGGCAGAATCTGGGGTGGAGTTGAAAGAGGCATCAGCCTAGAATCCCTACGGAGTTACAAGCAAACTAAGTCCAACTCCCTTGAATTCCATTGACCCTTATCTAACTCCTAGCAGATGCCAACCTTTGGTTGAGAAGATTCCTGTGCATAAACATGAGTGACAATAAATCAGTTTAATTGAACCTTCACACGTGGACCTGACATTTCCCTGTCCCCCCCCCCATTTTTGGTACTCCCAGGATGCCTGCACCATAGCCAGTGAAGAATTGACATAACACAGTTCCCAGGACTTTGAAAAAAAAAACACTAAAGGAGGTTAGAATTGTTTATAAAAAATTAAAAATATGCTTTAACTTATTTTTTGTTGGCCAAAATATAGCCCAGCAGAAGCTGATTGCAGCCAGTTCTGGCAATTACTGGCTGAAAAAGAAAGTTTTTTTGCTGGCCAACAAGGAACACAATTCATTTTCTCAACAACTACAAAAGTTACAAGCGACACCCCTTGTAACTTTCTTTCACTCTGGAGTCTTTCTTACTCTTTCTCTTTTTCTCCATCCATTATTCTACCCAGCAGAGTTTTAAAGTGATTGCTTACAGATACTTTGAGATAGATGTGACATCGGGAATTCCAGCCAAGCCCTTACTTTTCAGAATGAAAGTTTCTAAGGAGAATGATAGCTGAACAGGATAGCACATGGCTTGCAACCTCCAGATAATCTAATCATGATCCTCTCAATTACAAGGATCAGCAGTAGCGAGACTGGAAATAGTCAAACATTCTACCAGGATTTGAATAATATTTTTCTTCTTATCAAATCGATGCTGCCTCTGAACCCAGAAACCCAACTGAAATGGGTCCAAATTATCCAAATATAGTAACTGGCGGCTCTGAAGGGTGGTTGGGGTGTGTAGGATAAGCAGGAAATAGCACCATATAAAAAATCAGGGAGGAAACAATTTTCTTATTTAAAAAAAATGGTCAAGAAATCATACTCCAACTGACTGGAGGGTCAAGCTACTATATGTAAATTATATAAAAACAACCAGCAAACTGCACTCCCCCTCTCACTGATTACTTTATCTAGTTTGGTAACGAAAAACCTGCAGGAATCAACCAAGGTGAAGATCCCAACAGTTCAACCCTAAGCTACAGATATTTTCTACTGCAGAAATTACATTGCTTTTTCAAGTATTGTCACCACAATTTATTAGCATGGTGATGGTCTTGTGGCCAGTCCTGTCCAGCCTCTGGAACTATTCTAATAGAGATTGATGCCTGTCACATTTGGGCCAAATTTCTTTTGTCTTTGCCACTTCTCAAATTGACTAGGCTGGGACTTCCTGGGATACATTCCCCTTCAAGAGAACACTGCCATCACTAGAGCAAAGAGATAAGAAAACTCAGACATTGCTGCCATCTAGTTAGTCTTCCAGCATAAATAAGGCAACTCCAAAAACACCTTGGAATGTTAGGTCCTCCTATACTGTGACCCCCAAGGTCTTGGACTGCTGAATAACACAACATCCTAAGCACAGGTCTCCTTGTTGGGCCTGCCAAGTCAGACTGTGGCCCATCCCACCCTCCAAGGAAGAGCAGTGGCCTTGTGCTCAAAGTCACCAGCAATTCCAATTAAGAGAGCTCATTTCTTCCTCTTCTTCACTTTAAACACATCTGTGCAAACGGCTCCAGCATGAAAGGGAGGGGGAATGAGCTGCCAGAGTAATGAATGTGTCAGAGTTACCGGAGCATCAAATTGCTAGTTCTTCCACCTGAACCTATTGCTAAAGCATTCTCACCTTTAAAAAACTTGCTTAGTTTTGCCTATCTGGAAAACAGCTAGTAATCTGAGAGGGCACTTGTGATGTTCTGGTGCATTGGCTATAGGAAATGAAGCAGATTAATACACTAATTTGAACAAGCAAGTCTGTGCACAGTGGCTGGGAACAGATAACTCCTGTGGGCGTACATTTAGCATGGTGGCAATTGCATGCTAAACAATGTTTTACATGCTTACGCTCGCTCCATAATAGAGCCAGCCTATCCGAGTTGCAAAAATCCCAGCAGTCAATAGTTGGTAGATGTCACTGCATTTTTTGTGTTTGCCAGCTGAGCTGAACTTGTTATCTAAGTGTCTCGGGATTTACTGTCTTGTGATGTATGATTTACTGCGCATGTCTAGTTTCTGTTCTTTGTTCATTCTCTTACTTGCTTTCACTTCGTCCGGCTGGACGTATATCTACCGGTAGGATGTAATCACATATCTTTTGTATTTTTTTTAATAAAAGTGCCTTATTTTAGAATTTAAGCTTCGGTTTTATTTTAATGAGTTAGCAGCCATGGAGAAACACGATCTATTCACCTCTAATTTACAGCCTCTCAGAAAGGGGGGGGCTGCGGAACTTTTTTACGTTCCAACAGTAGAGTTCTAGATGCTGCTAAGGATGATCTAGGTCATCATCATCATCATCATCATCATCATCATTTAATGACCCCATAATCCCTTGCGGGGTGGAGTCTGGGCAACTGAATGGAACTAGCAGAACGTTTTAATGGCCAGATGCCCTTTCTGTCGCCAATGCAGAGTTTTGTTCAGCAGATATATTCTCAGAGCACCCAGAGAGAGAAATATTTGCCTCTACCTAGGATCAAACTCACAGCCTCCTGATTGTGAGGTGAGAGCTCCACCTCTAGACCAACGCACCATTCCCTAAGGATGATCTAGATCCGTGGTGGTGAACCAAAGCACGCGTGCCAGAGGTGGCACGCGGAGCCATAGAAGCCGGCACGCGAGGGTTGCCAACGGCAAACCGGAAGTGCGAAAAAACGCACTTCCGGTTTGCCGGTGTGCTGTTTTTTGCACTCCGGAGGGTTCAGGGAAGCTCCCTGAAGCTCCGGAATGCAAAAAACTACAAAACGGACAAACCGGAAGTGCACTTTTCCGCACTTCCGGTTTGTCCGTTTTGTAGTTTTTTGCATTCCGGAGCTTCAGGGAGCTTCCCTGAACCCTCCGGAGTGCAAAAAACAGCATACCGGCAAACCGGAAGTGCGTTTTTTTCGTACTTCCGGTTTGTCGGTTTCGTCGTCCCAGGCTCCGGTAAGCCTTTGCGCAGGGGTGGGGGTGGGGGTGCGCATGCGCAGGGGGCAGCATGGGGGGGTGTTGTGCGCATGCGTGGGGGGGAGGGAATGGGTGTGGGCACGCGAGCGCGCGCGAGCGCACCCCCCCCTTTTTGGCACACGAGCCTAAAAAGGTTCGCCACCACTGATCTAGATCTTTGCAGCAAATTGTGCAGGAAAACCACTTATACTATATGCAGTATACTGTATATAACTTTTGCCTTGCTATTGCCTACCAAATAATTCAAAAGATACATGATTGTATTCCATAGCATTCATAAGTACATTTTAGACAGAAAATTTAAAAAAAAACCCACCACTTAATACTTTCTAAAATATTATTAAAACTAATATATGTTCCTGCTACCTATCTTCTTTTGTTCAAGTGTTCTTCCTCTTTTTTTATCTGTTTGTTGGAATAGAATAAATAATCTTGCAATGTGCCAAAAAAAAAAAAGCTGTGGGAAACCTCCAATTATCACCTTGAAATCCAAACTTACTTGCCAAAGCTGACACTGGGATAACAAAGTACTTTAATTCAATGTGACAGTGTATTTCTTTAAAGGAAAGAGTATTTTTAATACTGGGGGGGGGGAATCTATTTTCAGAACTCAAATGAATCCTATCATTTAAAAGAACTGCAAAAGAAATAGCATTCCTATATTTACATCCTCCATAATCTTCATTTATTTTTCACAATGAATAGATGAGGCAGTCATACTATGTTTGTTCCCATAGTAGATGGTCTCACATCCATGAAAAAAGATATTCTTACATGGAAAATGAAAGAATAGGGTAGGGTAGGGTAGGGTAGGGTAGGGGAGTGGAGTGGAGTGGAGTGGAGTGGAGTGGAGTGGAGTGGAATGGAATGGAATGGAATGGAATGGAATGGAATGGAATGGAATGGAATGGAATGGAATAGAATATAGAATATAGAATATAGAATATAGAATATAGAATATAGAATATAGAATATAGAATATAAAGAATAGAATATAGAATATAAAGAATAGAATAGAATATAGAAAAAATAATAGAATAGAATAGAATAGAATAGAATAGAATAGAATAGAATAGAATAGAATAGAATAGAATAGAATAGAATAGAATAGAATAGAATAGAATAGAGAACAGAACAGAACAGAATGATGGGAAGAATTACTATTCTGCCATCTAACTTTGGTATGGCAGGAATTATCAGGCCCCAAAAACAAAGAATGGCAAGGAAAGTTATTGTTGAGTAGTTCCTTTATTGTTGTTCACCTACAAACAGAATCATGCCAGACTGAAGCCATGATTATCTGCCATAACTATAGGCAAACTCTGTGAACTGCTAGGGAGGGTCCATCCTTTCCTTCTTCCTGCCTACCAAGCTCTGCTGACTCTTTGCCATCTGCGAACGAGCCCCTCCCTCCTGGAACTTCAGACTACATTCTACTCTAGGAATGTAGAGTAACAACGAAACAACAAAAAGGGGACAACACCCCAAGTCAAGCTTGACTTCTGATGACAATAGGATTACATTTGTGCAATTTCTTGAGCATCCTACTGAAGTGGTTCACTCTTGCCTTGCTTAATGTTATTGTGCTTTCCAGTCTAGTTTCCATTCGCCAGATTCCCTGGAGGTCTTGCCAGAGAGGCAGTTGCTTAACTTCCATGTCCAGTCAAGATTGGTTAGAGGATGTCACACTAAACGAGTTTCTACTCAGCATAAAAGTGTAATGTTGGCCCACCATTTCACCCACTGTAGGTCAGAGTGAAGCCAGAACACTACTAGATTTCAAGAGTTACAGAGCCATCGTGGTGACATCAATCTTGTGAATCTTGTTAAGCAGTCTTGATTTAATCGCATTCTCTTTTCACCATTGAACAGGTCACATTGCTGATGTGAAGATAAAATGGGGGAATACATTTTTACCACCTTGCATTCCTGGGAGGAAAGAATGCTAAAACTAGTAATAACGGTGCGACGATGCACCCACCGAGCCTCATTCCACACTAACTGACCTTTGGCAACTCACTTTGTTTTCCAATTTCTGTTCTGTCTTTTGCTAAAGCACAATTGTTTAACCTTATCGTTTTTCTGCGAGCAGCTAAACTGATGTAAAAGGACTGCAGTGGCAATATAAAAGTAGCAACAATAGAAGAGCAGTAGTTAACCAAAATAGCTCCAATCAGAAATTGTTCATTAGTCCATATTCCACTTTTGGGACTATAATGCTTTCTTAAGCCTAGCGAGAGAAGACAAGGGGAAAACTCATGTAAAGGTTGGGCCCCATTATCAGTTCTGGAGAGAGGATATTATCAAAGTCTCTAATTTGTATTTATGGTGCTTAATTCATCCGAATATTGCTATTGTAACATTTTGCATTTTCCTATTGTTCTTATGGCCATTGTACAATGTTAAAGGGAATATATATTCAATATAATATTCATTGTAAAGAGTAAAGGATGGTAGCACAATAATGCCATCATGGTTTCAAAACTATTCTGAATTTAAGTGGAATTCTTTGGACCTAGATAAACTTGTAGAAGATGCAGTAATGTTCAGAGGAATTTAAATTGCATAGAAAGAATGAGATACCCTCTCTGACCTACACAGAGCAAAACCAAGCTAAGATTATAATCCTGACATTTCTGTCTTGATGGGCCAAGTGAAATACCATGTCAAAACACTTCCCCCCCACACCCCAGGCTAAAAAAACAAAACAAAACAAACACAAATATATACAAAGCAGTAAGACCTGAGTCAGCACAAAAATGCAATTTCTTGAAGAAAGATTCTTGACACTGTTGGCATACAGATGACACTGGGTAACATTGGGATAAAAAAAATTGATTTTTTTGAAATATGGGATAGAAAAATTGCGTTGAGGTGACTTTCCCTTCCTGGGTGATCACTGCCACAAGAGACTGTATGTCTGCTCTGGGGAGAGAAATTTCCCACAGATTTTAGGCTGAGTTCTTCCACTGATCTGCTCAAACTCTTTCCCTTCTATCTGATGATACCTCACCTTGCAACTATATAAAATGTTTCATGTCCACAGATATTTATTTTGCTGGCATCTTCACAGATTTAATGAGGGTTGCATTTGCAAAGAGTTTTACTCCAAAAAAAGCACACAAATGGTAAACATCGTTTGCATATTTTTTCCCAACATCGTTGAACTAGAATTGGACAATATAAGAGGAGAAAATGCTAGCCCAGGGTAGCAAAAATTCAGAAAAAATCTGGTAACCCCTTTTCCAACTGTACAAAAATTCTGTACAAAATTTTGCATTTTGTACTGTGTCCTATTCAAGTTTAAATATTGCATGGTAAATGGACATATTCAATGTTCATATGTTTCCAATAAAACTTTCATAATTTCTTCTCTTTCATGCACACCATCATATTTTTTAAAGAAAAGAAAATGGAGCATTCAGAATGCTTAAGTAGAGGTTCCACTGCATAGATATTCCAAGTAAGGTTACAGTTCCCTATTAATTTGATTTAGAAACCAATTAGATATAAATATCACCTTCCATAAGGATGCTACAACTTTAAGTTGGTATGGAGGGTGTGGGTTTCAGTTTATGTATACATAAATTTGCAACTTTCTTTATGAATAAGCAAAAATAACTTGATTTTTTTTAATGAAATGCAATGAAAGCAAAGCTTACCATCTGGCAGTGGAATCTGAATGCTGGGTTGAAATTTCAGAGTATTCAATCATACTTAGAATGCTGAATTAGGAAATAGAGGTGGTTAATGAAATTAGCTGCTACAGATGGGAAAATGAGAATTTCATTTAGTTGTTGTTTTAATAAACTTTGTCAATTTGAATTAATATCTTCATAAAAGACAAGAAAACTTAAAGAACAAAAGTCAACCCCCAGGAAAAATTCACCTAGCATTGATGATGTTGCCTAGCTGGGTAATGAAATGTCTGAATCCAAGCTCAGAGCACACCAAGGACTTCAAAGATCCACCTGTTACTCTAAGTTTAACAATCCAAGTTATTTATTTTCTATTTGATGCCTGCCATAATAATTCTCTAAAATGTTAGTTGCAAATCCAGATTTCTTCTGAATGAAGTGGATTACATTCCCAAGAGTAACATATCTGTTAGTGCAATAAGATATATTCCAAGCATTTGATCATCTTGATGGGGTTTGTTATTTTCAATGACTTATGACGAAGGGGTGGTTCAAATGCTTATAGAATCTATTTTGCTAATCCTCTTCTTTTATAGTCTATGGAGATCAGTGAGCTCTCTGATTTTTATGGCAATTAATTGGATAATTTGGATCCAAACCACTGCCTAGCTGACCCTGGAAAATGAATGAATGAATGAATGAATGAAATGAATGAATGAATGAATGAATGAATGAATGAATGAATGAATGAATGAATGAATGAATGAAGCAGCAGGCCGAAAACCAGGATATTGTGATTTCTAATCTTGGTGTTAATATATTTAAATAAAAAAATTAAAAAAATCAAAACACCACCCTGCCAGCATAGATTAACACCAAGATTAACCCCAGACCAACAATCAAAAAGTAAAAAATATTCCAATCAAGGAACTACCAAAATATTCTCTTTTATCAGTACAATAAAAGGTCTACTAACATGCACAGTAGTTGTTCCTATAAATATTTCTTTTTCAGGGAATATAGTATTGAAACTGTTTTTCTCCAAAACAAGCATTTTTATCTTTTAAACAATATTAACAGAAGTCTCCATGCTGGCGGTCCTGAACCCTTTCCTACAAATACAAAAACAAATGAGAACTAGAATCTGTCTTGTGGAGCATAGCCAAGTCAGACCAAATGTATTTCCACCACGGTGTCACTTGAACACTTCCCTCCCTGAGCACCACAATTTTTGTGAAGAACAATCAAAAAGCTATAACGTGCCCTATTGGGACTCCAGGAACTTTCTCCATCCCGTTTTGATAACAAAATAGGTGCATGTGCAACGTACTTATTAGCAACCTTACTTGCTTACAAAAATAAAATAAAAAATAATGCCCTACTGTATTGTTGCTCCATGGGATTTGTCACAACACAAGAAGAATTAAGGTATGAATAAAGCACAACTTTGCATTATCACAATGGGTAACCTTCTCCCCTGAAATGTGGTTTAAAATATTAAAGATGCATTAATAAACGTATTAAAAATTAGTTTACAGAAGGAGAGCCCAGCTAGGCTTTCATAGCGTACTGTGGCATTTTAAAGCAAAGCTCTCAGAAAATGTCAAATATATCTGCATGCCTTTATCTGGCACAAAAGAGGACCAAGCAGATGCCACTCAGATTTCTTCAAGCACATCATTCGTCCAAGGCCAAAAGACTCGTCTCATTTGGTCTCAGTTTCCTCATCCTAAGACCAACCTTTAAAAATCAAAAGTACAAGTAGTCCTCAATTTACAACAGTTGATTTAATGATGTTCAAAGTTACAACAGTACTGAAAAATGTGAGTTATGAACTTTTTTCACACTTACAACCGTTGCATGGTCATGTGATCAGAAATCAGATGCTTGGCAACTGACTCCTATTTATGATGGTTGCAGTGTCACATGATCCCCTTTTGCGACCTTCTGACATGCAAAGTCAGTGGGGAAGCCAGATTCACTTCACAACCATGTGACTCCCTTAACAACTGCAGTGGTTCATTTAACAACTGTGGAAAGAAAGTTCCAAAGGTGCTTTTTCAGGTGGCAACTGGACTTTCTTGTTTATTCTTTGAAGATGTTTCACTTCTCATCCAAGAAGCTTCTTCAGCTCTGACTGGACAGTGGGGAATGAGAGGATTTATATTCCTGAAAGCTGGTCATTTGCATCCTTTTAGAGAGTCGTTGAGGCCACTTGGAGGTTTATCTGTGTCCTCAGGGTCAAATGCAAATAACCAGCTATTTGGAAGGAATATAAATCCTTCTATTCCCCACCATCCAGGCACATCTGAAAGAATCTTCTTGGATGAGAAGCAAAATGTCTTCAAAGAAAAAACAAGAAAGTCCAGTTGCCTCCTGAGGCACCTTTGGCACAACCATGACCTTGGATGATGGAGAATCTCTACAGACTTGTGGAAAGAAAGGTTGTAAAATGGGGCAAAGTTCACTTAACAACTGTCTTGCTTTACAAAACAATTTTTGGGCTCCATTGTGGTTGTAAACCGAGGACTACCTGTAGTAATCTCAGCTCACCTACTAAAACAGCCTTCCCAGGATACGTGGACAGGAAACAGAGACCAGATGAGCTGCTTCTACTCCTTGTACAGCTATATTAACAGAAGCTTGCAAGTCTGAAAGTACAAAACTCCCACCGCTTCCTTTACAGACTGAGAAGTTAGGGAGGGTCCCTTATGATCCTCTTTCTCCACCCGTTATGCAGCTGCAGGCTATGCCTTCTCTTATCTGACCATTCTCTAGGCAGCATCTCTACGTCCTGGTTTCTCCAGGTCTTTCTCACACCCACCATTACAGCATTGTACTTTTTCATGATGCAAGAAAGCAATGGGCGATATTCCCACCGAGTTGTTGTGATTAGTAACTAATTATTTATTTCACGTTGCTGCTTCCGATATTAATTAAATGTGCAAAGCTTGATTTACGAAAGCTTCGTTTCCATCAATGAACAGGATTTCATTCTGGGATTCTAACAGAACGGACAGGACAAATCACACCCTCCAGCACCAGCCCTATAATATTCTTTCTCAGAGGCAGAGACTGGTTTTTTTTTAATCCAGTTACATCGTCTGCTATTATGTATTGTGAACAAAGAGAGAAGGGCAGAATTATCCATTAACCTCCAGAGGCAGCCATTTTCCATGTCAGTGGGATGATCAGACCGAATCTCTGCAAATGCTTTCATTAAATACAATCAGCCAATTGGGTGTCTTTTGAATCTGACAAGAACAGGAGCTTATAAAACACCAAAAGAGCAACAAAGACTGTGAGACAAGAAGATCATTCAGTCTTCAGTTCTGAATTCAGTTCTGAATTCGGGAATTGGGTGTGTCTAGTCCAGGGGTCAGCAACCTTAAACACTCAGAGAGCCATTTGGACCAATTTCCCACAGAAAAGAAAACATCAGGAGCCACAAAACTCTTACCGTGGCTGACTATTTCCTGAGTGGCCACAAAACTAGCATATATAGTTGAATTACAGATTCTGTTTTCTTCTGAAACTTTTCTTTTCTTGGATTTATCCATGGATGGCCTACTGGGGGTTGAAAAGCTTAATAAATTGTGCATTGGTGGGTGTCACACATTGGCAGTTGTGATGCATATTTTGAGTGACAGGGAGTCGCAGCAGAGGGATGAAAGAGCCACATGCGGCTCCAGAGCCGCGGTGTAAGGTATGTCTTCCAGCCACAATCCAGGAACGAACTTTTGAGCCGAGCCAAGGTTTTCAAAAGGATTCCCTTTATTTGCATCTGTATACATCCATTCAATTCAAAGCAAGGTCTAAAATGCCTTCGGGCAAGACAAGTTTTTTAAGCTTAACACCCCACCCCATTCAGCATAATGAATCCACAAATGTTTGACAGATGGATCCGTTTCCCAGCCTCACTCTTCCATTCAATTACCCCCCATAAAACCTTATCTTAAGATGAAGAGGCTCCCAGGTGTCTGGGATCCGGATACCCCCCATAAAACCTTATCTTAAGATGAAGAGGCTCTCAGGTGTCTGGGATCCGGATATGTTATAACCTTTTGATCAAACAGAGCCAAAAACCCCCTTCTCCTTCTGAATGACAGAGTCTGGACTCTGACACGTAGGTTGCTGACCCCTGGTTTAGTCTAATGAAAACAAGGACTAGAGGAGACACGATAGCAGTCTTCCAATATTTGAGAGGCTCCTACAAAGACGGGGGGGTCAAACTATTTATCAAAGCACCAAAAGGCAAAATGAGAAACAACGGATGGAAACTAACCAAGGAGAGAACCAACCTAGAACTAAGGAGAAATTTCCTGACAATTAGAATAATCAAGCAATGGAACAGAAATTGCCTTCAGAAGTTGTGGGTGCATCATCACTGGACACTTTCAAAAAGGGACTGGACAACCATTTATCTGAAATGGTATAGGGTCTCCTGCTCGAGCAGGGGATTGGACTAGAAGACCTCAAATGTCCCTTCCAACTCTATTATTCTGTGTTCTATGAATCCAGCGATGCAAAGAAATGGTTGCATTTATTGGAAGGGTGCATACATTAGCATGCAATAGATGTTTCAATCTCTGCTTGTATTATGATGACCCTTCTGTTTATGTCGGACACATGTCTTCTCCTCATCTTTCCTGATCTTGAGAACCTTGGACATTTTTCTTCTCTTTTCCCAATTCCTTTTCACCTCTGTTCCTGAATCCAATTAAACTGGGTCTGATCTCAGGTATTATTGGGGAGAATAATCCAACTTCAATACTTGTTCAAGAACATTGCTGTACCAAACATTGCTGTACTCTTGCTGGGTTTCACAATGTTCCTACATCCTGGATTTTTCATGAAGAGTTTTTCCGATGCTTGGTCACATGGTTTACCCTACGGCTGTTTTCAAAGGACTGTTTCTCAGCTCCACCCATCCTCACAGCCCTGGTATTGTCCGTATAACATTTATGAAATGAGGGCAGCTTCAAACTCAGCTGGGGATATGACACAGAGATTTAGCATTCAAACTCAGAAGAAAGGGAGGTGAAATATTCTCCCCAAAGCATGAAGCAGCTCAAAAGACCTAGCAATTTGTAGGATTTTCTGTATCATTTATATTAACCACTCAATAGCTCCATTTCAGTCCTTCATCTGCAATTTCCCATTTTATGCTGATCTCTCGCTATGCTTCTCTGTATCTCTATCAAACATTTCAGGGCATCTGAGGTCACCAGCTGCATAGTAATGCAGTTGATTTTTTATCACACAGACTTCATTAAGAGAAATGCACCATGAATTATTACCTGCAGTCTGAAGGTCTAAAATGAACCTTATTATATCAGGTGTTGTAGAATGCCTCAATAGGAGACAAAATTAGTTTATGGAATATTGAACTAGCCCCAAATACAGTTAGAGTTAATACTCATTTAGTGTCAGTATGATTGCCATACTGCAACGATGACTAATTGCCCATGATTAAATTTGCAGATGATACCAAGCTGGCGGGAGTAGCAAACACCCCAGAGGACAGACTCAAAATCCAGAGGGACCTTGACAGACTCGAACACTGGGCCCAAACCAATAAAATGAAATTTAACACGGAGAAAAGTAAAATTCTACACCTAGGCAAGAAGAATCAAAAATACACATACAAACTGGGCGAAACCACACTCAATAGTAGCGATTGCGAGAGGGATCTCGGAGTCTTGGTAGACAGCCAACTAAATATGAGCCAGCAGTGTGCAGCAGCAGCCAAAAAGGCCAACGCAGTCCTGAGCTGCATAAATAGAGGGATACAATCAAGGACCAGAGAGGTACTAGTACCACTCTATAAAGCCTTGGTCAGACCACACCTAGAGTACTGCATCCAGTTTTGGTCACCACACTACAAAAAAGACATTGAAACCCTAGAGAAAGTGCAGAAGAGAGCAACCAGGATGATAAAGGGTCTGGAAAATAAAACATACAAAGAGCGGTTGCAGGAACTGAGCTTGGCCAGTCTGGCGAACAGAAGGACCAGGGGTGACATGATAGCAGTGTTCCAATACTTGAGGGGATGCCACAGAGAGGAGGGGGTCAGGCTGTTCTCTATGGCCCCAGAAAGCCAAACAAGGAATAACGGATGGAAGCTGACCAAGGAGAGATTCAACCTGGAAGTGAGGAGAAACTTTCTGATGGTGAGAGCAATCAACCTGTGGAACAGCTTGCCAGCAGAGGTTGTGAGAGCCCCAACACTTGCGACCTTCAAGGGGAGACTGGACTGCCATCTGTCTCAAATGGTGTAGGAACTCCTGCTTGAGCAGGGGGTTGGACTAGATGACCTACAAGGTCCCTTCCAACTCTAATAATAAATCTAAATCTAAATCTGTCTCAAATGGTGTAGGAACTCCTGCTTGAGCAGGGGGTTGGACTACAAGATCCCTTCCAACTCTAATAATAAATCTAAATCTAAATCATTCATCCAACATCCTTCTTCAAACACAGCACCTACTCCGATCTTGTCGCTTGTTTGATAATTCTGTTTTTTTGTGTGTGAAATTATTATTTTCTGATGTGGAAAGGCAGGCCCTTTTTCAAATTAATTTTCCGATTAGTGTGGACTTGCTCATGTGGTTCTTAGCAACCACAGGGAAAAAAATCACTGTCTCCAAGAGGAATCCCCCCCCCCCGGCCAACTTCCCAATCTCTTCTACAAAGGTGGGATTTTCTGATGGCCATCCAGTAATAAGGCCTAAGGCACGCTAATTGCTGCCATTCCTTGTGGCTCAACATTTTAAGAGATGATGCTCTCAAGCTCCATAAAATAAAGCACGTGAGATGAACCCTTATACTCAGCCTACACATCATTTTTTTTGTTTACTTATAAAAATATTTGCAGTCTGTGTATAAATTCAGTAAGCTAATTCACACTTTTCAAAGCTCTAGGAAAACCAAAACATAGCTATTTGCTGATGTTTTCACTTTTCTGAATTAAAATATAAAAATAAGAAGCAAATTAGGTTGCAACAAATTTAGTTGTGAAAAATCTGAAGTGGAAGACCATCAAACCTGGCAGTTATTTTCCCTTTACAGTTATTTTCATGTCTCAATGTTGCGTTGCAAATCATTCCAAGGTCTGGATGAAGAGTTGCTCTATCTCAGATGAGTAAGTGGAAGAACTTAGATCTAGAACAGGTAGTCCTCGACTTACAACCCCAACTGGGACCAGATTTCCACAGCTAAACAAGGGGTCATTAAGTGAGTCACACCTGATTTTATGACTTTTTTTTACCATGGTTCCCCCATTGACTTTGCTTGCTGCACAATCCCAAAACTCTAAGAATTCCGATGCACGAAAGAAATACAGAACATAGAATAATAAAGTTGGAAGGGACCTTGGAGGTCTTCTAATCCAACCCCCTACTTGAGCAGGAGACCCTACACCGTTTCAGACAAATAGCTGTCCAGTCTCTTCTTGAAAGCCTCCAGTGATGGAGCTCCCACAACTTCTGAAGTTATTCTGAAGACGTTCCACTGGTTGATTGCTCTCCCATTAGGAAATATGTCCTTAGTTCTAGGTTTGTTTGTGTGGACCTTGGCACCAGAATTCTCAGCTAGGGCATGGCCAGTTGGGAATTCTGGGAATTAAAGTTCATGCATCTGGAAGATAGAGAAACCGGGAACAACAACAGCCCTTATGATAGATACAACATTCAGAGAGTTAATTGCTGCTTTCCAATGTGATCCAGGAGTGGAATAACCTTCTAAGCTTTCATCAGAGAAAAGATTCTCCCAATGGCAGGAGATGGGAGCATTAATTTCCTTTTTCTAAGTCTTCAGGTTGAGACTTGGAGACAAGATGCAGGTTTCAGCACCGTGACTGAAGCATCACCCTTTGGTATGTGCTTCATCCATACGATATGTGTCCCAAAGGGATGAGTGGGTGCTGCCATCAACATCTTGCTCCTTTTGACTCTCCCTGTGGAGTCGGCTGAACCAAAGCAACCCTCCCTCATTAATAAGGACTTGTGTTCCTTGCACTTTTTCACCTATTAAAAGTTTGTGAAAGTCTGAGGCAGACGGCTAGAGTTAATGATTTGTACACAAGACAAATCAAGAAGTCAAAAATGTGCCATAAGTTCCTTTCCAAAGAGTTGGGAAGAAGGGCCATTATTTAACGCTGGAGAGAAATATGTGTGCTTGAAGCACAGGCTCTGCATTCCTCAAAGAGCAAGAATGCAAAAACAAGCTATTTATAATATCTGGAGACTCGCTCACCCTGACAAAAGGGAAACTTTCTTCCCCAGATTTCATGCACCTTATAAACACACAGATCACACCGTTTATGGTGCCATTTGGAGATGCAGTATGTAACAACACACCATGTTCTCTAATTCGTCATAAAAAAAATATGAACAGGGAACCAAATTGAGTTGAACTTTGGAGAGTTGCAAGAACATTCCATCTCTATATTTGGCTGAGACGAGAGAAAATAATTAATCTTGGCTAATTAAAAGGCATAATTTAAAACTGAATCTAGCCATCATGACAGCCTTCATATTATGAAAACACACATCATGTAATTTCAACAAAAAACTTAACAATTAGTGTTTGGATGTTTGATCGCCATTGAAATAATGCTGCTGATGGCATCTATTTCTGCATACAAAATCCAGACTGATTATTCCTTGTTTGTTAGTCTGTTTTTTGGTCCAACTAGCGCATGACAAAGTGCTGGGAAATAACTCCTGGGTGTGTATGCACTAGAAAATACAGAAAATTATACAGTATGCTTTGTTTTGGTTTCATTACTTTTCCAAAAGAACACACCTGAATGAGAAAAACAAATCTGGATGTTCTGAGGCCATGTACTATTTTAGTATACAGACAGCTCAAAGTCTTTTTTTTAATGCCATAAATATAAACGTTTATTGGAGCGCTTTTTTGGGGAAGGCTTATATCTATAGTTGTATACTTCAAACTTACTTCATGTAAAGGGGAATACTAGCTAAAGAAGATCAGGAAAATAGTGTTGAGGAATTTTTGAGCACACATGGAAGACGATTTGGGCCAAAATAACATGAAAATTTTAGGTCTACTAAACTGGAACTTAATTCAATGTCCTTGGCTTTAGATGTGTCATATCAAACTGGCCAATGATCCCTAATATGGGGTCTTTGGTGCTTTATGAGCTTGGTGGTTTTCTTGAAGATGTTTCGTTACTAGCTACCATCATCGCTCATCGCTTAGTTTGATAATGAAAACTCTGCAAGAAAACTACCAAGCTCATAGAACACCTAGGACTTCACAGTTCAACCCTCAGCCACACATATTCTCCTTTACCCATCCCTAATATTCCTAACTTGGCCTTCTCCTGCCTGCCTCTTTGTAGCCTGTTTGAGAGTTCCTCATCCTCCCAAGGTTCATGAGACCTGGGCAAGATAGTGCACCTTGTCCATGATAGCTCCCACTGTGTGGAAGTCTCTCCCTTCAGGGATAGATCCTAACACTCCGGGGGACTTCCGTGGGATCAACGCCATATGCGTGCAGAACACGTACCCCCCTCTCATGAAAGACTTGCTGAACCACTTATCCAAAGGCAAGATCTTCACTAAACTGGACTTGAGAGAAGCATACTACCACATACCATCAGGGAGGAGGACAAGTGGAAGACCGCCTTCAACTGCCCCTTGAGAAGTTTCCAATTCCGAGTGATGCCTTTTGGCCTGCAAGCCCCCCCCCCGCAGTCTTCATGCAATTCACCAACGAGGTGCTCCAACCCATCTGTACAAAGGGGTACTCATTTATTTGGATGACATTCTCATCTTCAGTGAGACCCTAGAGGAGCACATGAAACTAGTGCGACAAGTCTTGGAAAAACTTCTGGCCACCAAGCTGTATGCTAAACGTTCCAAGTGCAAATTTCACAAGACTTTCCTAGACTATTTGGGATATCGCATCTCCAGAAAAGGGATAGAAATGGACCCAGGGAAAGTGAAAGTGGTGTTAGATTGGCAGCCCCCCCCACACAACACTTATTGCACTCAAGATTTCTCTGCATTGGTGTTTCCGCTCTGAGTCTTGTATTTTGGATTATCGGCTCCTTTGATATTTGGTTCCGGGATTCCAGCCAACTTTAGTGAGTAAGAGATAAGGACGGATTAATTGCCTGTTTGTTTGGGACTTTGAACTCTGGTCAAAAGCTCACGAAGAGAATATCGAACTTTATGCACCAAGAAATCTCTCTCTGTTTTTCCCTGGACTTTAAACCTGATTTTTACTAAGCATATTTATTAGTAAAGACCCCTTATGATTTAGCAAACAGTTGTGTGTGTGTCCTTTCTGAGGGTTCACGTGCTGGGGCATAACAATGACAGCCAAAGAGAGCAAGAAGTGCACTCCCTCATTCCCCCTTCACAGGGGGACACAGCAGTGCAGGTTCTAACCCGAGGCCAAGCCAGATGACCAAGCATTCCTGACCAAGACAAGTGGACTGTGAAACTGAAAGCAGCCCTGCCCAGTGATCGTTGGCTCAATAACAACAAAAAACGATGACGATGAGAGAAGGCTTGGCCTGGACGGGATCCAAACTATACGTACCAGCCAGCCTGAGACTGGAAGTCCTCCAACAAAGCCACGATTCCAGGCTAGGAGGGCACTTTGGATTCCTGAAAACCCTCCACCTAGCTCGGCGACAATTCTGGTGGCCAAAGATGAAAGCTGAGGTGGAGGACTACGTAAGGAGCTGTGCCACATGCAACCAGGAAAAATTGGCCAGGAAAACCGCCTGGACTGCTCCAACCAGGGGCCAACCCCAGCAAACCCTGGGAGGAGATTGCTATGGACTTCATCGTGGAACTCCCAGACAGCAACGGAAACACTGTGATTTGGACAGTCATCAACTTGTTCTCCAAGCAAGCCCATTTCATCGGTTTCTCTGGTTTGCCATCCGCTAGGAAACTAGCTAAATTGTTTCTCAAACGTATCTACCTCCTCCATGTTGTCCCAAAAAAAGTCATCTCGGACCGCGGCGTGCAGTTCACCGCCAAGTTCTGGAGAGAATTCCTGAGAGCAATTGGATCCACGCAAAGACTCAGCTCGGCTTTTCATCCGAGTATGAATGGGGCAGTAGAATGTAGGAACGCAATGGTGGAACAATACATCCCTTGTTATGTAGATTACCAGCAAGACAACTGGTCAGAGCTGTTGCCATTTGCAGAAGTAGCGTACAACAATGCAGTCCACAGCAGCACTGGACTAACACCTTTCCAAATTAGCAGTGGCATGGAATTTGTCCCCATGCCTGAACTGCCCATAGAAGCTCCCACTTCGATGTCGCTGACTGAGTGGATGGAGAAACTAAGGAAAGGATGGGAAAGGAGAGTGCTAGCTGAAGCTGCAGAAGCCTACAAAAAACAAGCAGACAAACATCGTTTGCTACAACCCCCCTTCTGAGTGGGGGATAAAGTTTACTTATCCACTAAATATATCTGACTGAGAATGCCTAGCAAGAAGTTAGGGACAAAATAGTTAGTTCCCTTCCCAATTGTTAAAATTATCAATCCAGTCACCGTTCAACTGGAGCTGCCTAGAATATTAGGGAAAATCCATCCCGTATTTCATTGCAGCTTATTAAAACCTGTGATTGGGTCAAATATAAGGCCACAGACCCAACCACCACCTCCCCCTGTAACCATACAAGGAGAGACACATTATGAAGTGAAAAATATCCTAGACTCCAGAATGCAATGCCTAATCCATTGGAAAGGGTACCATTTGTCAGAAGCCATTTGGGTAAAAAGTTGGAACGTAAAAGCTGACAAGCTAGTGAAACAGTTTCACGACAAATATCCAGACAAACCGAAGGGTCCCCCTGGGGGGCAGGGGTGGTGTATTAATTGTATTAATTAATACATAATGCTGTATTAACCCCCTATATTATTTTCTCTCTTCTTTTGTAGGACACTTTTTCCTGAGGGGGGGCTGCCTGTCAGGCCAAAGCCAATATAGATGGGGTCTTTGGCCTGCCACACTTTATGGCATTTTATTATGCCTGCTTTACTGTGGGAACTTGGGAGGGGGGATTGCATGAGGGCTGTCTGCATATAGTCATAACAAATTCTTTCTAGAAAATCAAGGTCATCCTTTGTCTTCGCACTCCTGCACCTGCACTGAAGAAGATGGGTGGATCTGCTAGGCTGGCAGTTGGACATTGATCAACATGATGGACTTGGGGAAGTGGGGACAAGGGCTTTCAACTGGGTGGTGAACCCCAAAGTGCTTCAGATTCGGGATTCACCCAGATGTGCCAACATGGCTCTGTTAATAAATTGGAACTTTGAGGAAGTATTTGCCTCAGACTCTGATTTAATTTTAGATTTGGAACCCTGACAGCTACGTTCCTTTAATGTGGGATGTAGTTGATGTCAGCCCCACTAGATAGAACACAGAAGAAAATCAACTCCCCTTTATTGCTATTGAACAATAGCACTTAGACTTATATACCGCTTTACAGTGCTTTGCAGCCCTCTCTAAGAGGTTTACAGAGTCAGCCTCTTGCCCCCAACAATTTGGGTCCTCATTTTACCCACCTCGGAAGAATGGAAGGCTGAGTCAACCTTCAGCCTGGTGAGATTTGAACTGCCAAATTTCAGGCAGCCGGCAGGCAGCAGAAGTAGCCTGCAGTACTGCACTCTAACCACTGCGCCACCGTGGCTCATATCTCAGGCTGGCTTATAACTCAGCCTTTCTGAATATTGTCTCATTTTTCAGGACTTCAAAAATTGTTTCAGCCTTTTGACTGCCTAAAGGTTCTTGCATATTTCCATCAAGGTTCCAACAAGAACACAGCAACCTCCAGGTAAACCTCATGGGACAAGTCTAAGCTAGATGCCTCCAGAGGTTTTCCAGGAAAGCTTCGCCATGGGATTCTCTTCATCCATGGATTGAAATAGCGCTGGTTTTCAGGTGCCCTGTACCGCTCAAGACAGACCCACTCAATGTCATAAAGAACACCATCTGATGTCATTTGGCTTGAACTTTCTTACATTCAGAAAATACTCTGAAACTTCCTTCCACATCTGTGAGATTTCGTTTGTGTGCAGGTGGGTTGCATTAGGATTTATCTCCGAGTTAAACCAATGATTACTTATCAAACTTACAAATTTAAGAAAAGCAAAACTGTTTAGCCACTTTTAAATGTTTCCATTCTGTTTGATTAATGCACACTTTTATAGGTAGCTGCCAGAGCTGAGGTTTTATCTCACTTTCGATCTGTCATCCACTCAAAAGAGCGAAGCAAAAAGTGTAGAGAGAAATAAATCTTTGCCTGATTCCAGCACAGTTCACTACTTTCCCTGACTTTTCATAAATTAATCTATTTGTCCAGATATTTTGCTGAGAAGGCTAGAAGGGTCAGACTCTGAGATGAGATGGTCCCATTAAGACCCGCTGTAGTTTATTCTCAGAGGCTCCAGAGGGAAAGGTTTTCTTCTGCTTAATAATTCTTAAGTAGATTTGCTGGAAAGAGACTCAGCATTTCTGACTTAAGAATTTTCTGGGTTATTTATTATCATCGTTTTCAACCTGCAGCACCACAATTCCACACCATCTATTTCCCCTGTTTAAAAGTCAGTGTGTTTGTTCTGAAGCCCTGACAAATTACCTTCCTCCATCTTGTTTACTTATAATGCACACAGACAGTAATGCCAAACCTATTTTGCTTTTTTGAAATAATGTGCCATTTGGTATTCCTTTCTTATCTGAGTCTAAGACCACAGTAAAGTATGTGTGCATTCCTGCCCGTCTGCCTGGCCACCCACCCATCCATCTATCCATCCGATCCAGCTATGTCATCACTTTCCCAGTTATTATTAAATTTCTGTTCATCATTCTCGAATGCTACAGTTGCTTTAATTAAGATTATTTATTGCATGGGCATCAAAAACTAAGGAATGATATATCCAGTCACTGGCCTTGCTCCACTCTTTCCACTTATGAAGAAGATCTGAGCTATAAAACAGGTTGCAGGAGGAGGAATGGCAGAACCTGGGGCAAGGCGTTAAGAGAGGGAGCCGCCTAGAATCCCTACACAGCCACAAAGTTAACATTTTTGAAATCGATGGATGATTGCAGCAGATTTCTTTTTAGCCATTTTTACAAGCGAACAGCAACTTAAAATATTCTTTTTTCAAAAAAAAAATGCATGATTTTTCCATCCTATGGGAATAAAATCCTTACAGGTAGTCCCTAGCCGATCACCAAACTGAGCTCAAAATTTCCACTGCTAAGCAATATAGCTAAATGAGTTTTACCCCATTTTATGATCTTTCTTGCCACAGCTGTTAAGTGAATCACTGCAGTTGTTCTGTTAGTAACGTGGTTGTTAAGTGAATCCAGCTTCCCCGTTGACTTTGCTTGTCAGAAGGTTGCAAAAGTTTATTTACTTTGCTGTTCTTATATGCCGCCCTACTCCCTGGGGACTCAGGGTGGAGCACAACAGAGCACAAGAACAATACAAAACAGTAGCAAAAAAATAAAAAAAAACATTTCATTTATTAAAAGATTAAAAAAAACCGAACAGCACATTCATACCTGGGGGGAGACCTAAGATATTCATTTGGTCACATCACCCCGCCTGCAGGAAGAGCCATGTCTTAATAGCTTTCTGGAAGGCCAGCAAGGTGGGGATAGATCGGATCTCTGGGGGAAGTTGGTTCCAGAGAACAGGGGCCCCCACAGAGAAGGCCCTCCCCCTAGGCCCCACCAGTCGACACTGTTTGGCTGAAGGGACCTGGAGGAGACCGACTCTGTGGGACCTAATTGGTCGTAGGGATCACGTGACCCCAACATAAATCCATGCTAGTTGCCAAGCAGCTGAGTTTTGATCATGTGGCCAATGACCATGGAGATGCTGCAACAGTCATAAGTGTGAAAAATGGTCATAAGTCACTTTTCCCCCGTGTGTTTGTAACTTTCAATGGTCACTGTGAATTCTTTTGCTTGCAAAAGGATTTCCTGCTCATTAAAGCAAGCTCCTGAAAGGTTTTTGAGAAGGAGATCTCCAGAAGCTTTATTGATCAAGGAAATAGAGTTAGTTCTGGTCACCGCCAACTCATAATACTTCTTAAACTGGGCACCTTTAAGTGTATGGATCATGAACTCATGATTTGCAGTTTCAGCCCTGACTGGGGCCAGACATTTGTAGTGAGTCTTTTTAAAAAGACTCAATGTTGTTTTGATAATTTCTTACATTGCAGCACATACAGAAAGTTTCCCAAAGGCTGGATCCAGATCTTCTCAGGCAAAGAACTTTGCCGAAGTAGGTGAGAATTTGTTGCTCTTTCTGTGGCATTAAAACCAAAACAAAACAATAGGAAATTGTTGAAGAAGAACCTCGGGGCAAAACTATTGGCAATTAAAAGGAATATATTTGTGGTTTCAGCTTCGATCCTTATGTAGAGTCCAGGGTGAGGATTATATATGGCTCTATTCCTAATTTGATTTTGTTTTAAACCAAAAACTCAGAAACTGTATAAAACTAAGAAAAATCTGACCACACCTGCAATTCCACACACAGAACTGGGTTCATTCACACTATTACATAAAGTATATTTTATGACTGGCATGTTGTCTGAATTGTTCTTGAACCACTGCTATTTCTCATTCCACCCAAATCTTTAATAATTCCACATGCTTGAAAATATTTGCCCTTATCAGCCTCTCTATAGTGTTCTTTGGTGCCCCCGAGACAAACCTCAGTGGTGAAATTTGGTGCTGAGTTATGAGAGGGAAGAGTAAAGAGGAACATCAGCCTTGAATCGTTTTCCCTCCCTAATTTCCTTGCAGCATTTATCAGATAGGAGAGAGAGAGAGAGAGAGAGAGAGAGAGAGAGAGAGAGAGAGAGAGAGAGAGAGAGAGAGAGAGAGAGGAGGAGGAGGAGGAGGAGGAGGAGGAGGAGGAGGAGGAGGAGGAGATGATTTATCAGATAGTAATGCAGAGTGTGCTTTAGTCTGGAAGATTTATGTCAAGCACAAGAACAACACCTGTAAAAGCTCAAAGTAATTTCTTTATTGCTGGTTGCCAATAGACAAAATCTTGCCAGACTAAAGCATACTCTGCATAACTGATATGAAGTTATCATATCAATTATGCAGAAAGATATGAGAAGAAATTAGAGAGGATTCCTTTACTTTACTTCCCACAATGATTCAAGACTGAGGTTTCTCTTTACTTCTCCTTCCGATAACCAGATTCCACTGCAGGGCCAGTGATAAAGAAGACATGCACCTCCTGAGGGACAAGGCCTTTGGGAGCATTGATGGTAGCATGAAAATAGAATAGAATAGAATAGAATGGAATGGAATGGAATGGAATGGAATGGAATAGATTTTTTTATTGGCCAAGTGTGATTGGACACACAAGGAATTTGTCTTGGTGTGTATATGCTCTCAGTGTACATAAAAGAAAAGATACATTCGTCAAGAATCATGAGATACAACACTTAATGATAGTCCGGGTACAAATAAGCAAACAAATCATATTAGGAACCAGTCAATATAATATAAAGAGTATAATATAAATACAGTAAAGAATAAGAACACAGTAAGCAAACCTTCATGGTTTGCAGAAGATGACCTCAATAAATCAGGATTTCTGAGCTTCAGCTTCATTTGGGAAGGGAGTCAAGGAGCTTTGGATATTTAGGGCATAAATTAATCAACCATGCACTGAAGTTGACAACTGTTCCTGTCACTCTTGGCACTTTAGCCCTTAGAACTAGATCATCAGACTTCCCTGTTAGAACCTTGATTTCTACTACTTGTTTCTTGCAACTCTAACCAACCAGATTCCTGATTTATGGTGTTAGGTGAGCTGGATGACAAGCCATCTAGGGCATCGGAGATCAAAAGCAATAGCTTCAACTGTAAACAGAAAGTAACTGGCAAGAAATATAGAACATCATATCTATATTGATATCCATCATATCAATATGCTCCCAGGATCATAAATTGATTAGTATTCATGGTACAAGGATCAGAAAATAACAGAATAACAAGGTAACGGAAGGGACCTTGGAGGTCTTCTAGTCCAACCCCCTGCTCAAGCAGGAAACCCTATATCATTTCAGACAAATGGTGGCCCATATCTTTTTAAAAATCTCAAGTGATGCAGCAACCACAACCTCTGGAGGAAAGTCATTCCACTGATTAATTTTCTCACTGTCAGGAAATTTCTCCTTAGTTCTAGGTTGCTTCTCTCCTTGATTAGTTTCCATCCATTGTATCTTCACCAGTGGTGGGTTCCTACAGGTGCGGTCCACTCTATAGCACCGGTAGTGGCCCGCTGGTGACGTCACAGTACCGGTGCGGTCAGTTGCCGGTGCCTGGGCGCTGCCATTTTTTTTTTAAAAAAATTACATTAAAAAAAAAATTCTTCTGCGCATGCCCAGAAGCCGAGCTTCCGGCACTGCTCATGCGCTGCCTTCCTACCCCACAGTGAGTCCAAGCAGGGGAGGATGGCTGAGGGAGCGTGTGAGACACTGAAAGAACGGGCAGCAGGAGCTATCTCCATTCCCCTCCCTTCAGCAGTCCGAGAAGCCATGAACGCGCGGTGATGATCCCAGGCATTTTCGCACATTCGAGGCTTCTCGAGCTGCTGAGGGGAGGGGGAATGGGCGGCAGGACCTATCTCAGTTCCCCTCCCTTCAGCAGTCTGAGAAGCCACGCCCATCCAGTCACATGACCAGCAAGCCACACCCACAAAATAAGCCACGCCCACAGAGTGGTAGTAAAAAAATTAGGAACCCGCCCCTGATCTTCATGTGGCATTCATATTTTCCCATTATTGACCTACTCAAGAATGTAGTTAAGAAATTTCAGTTAAGAATAAGTTAAGATTAATTTAACTACATTAACTTATTTATTTATTTATTTATTTATTTATTTATTTTTTTATTTATTTATTTTGTCAACACGTGTACAAGATAACAGGTATGATATAAACATAAACAAAAGCAAAGTATGTAGAGGTAAAAATTAGACAATAGGATAGCTCTAAGTTGTCTAAGCCTAAAATTTCAAGTCTGGTGGAATAAGGAATTCTGTTGCGAGTAGAAGAGTGGAGGACTCTTCTTGTGAAGTATTTCTGGACTCTCTCAATTGTATTTATGTCTGATATGCAGTGCGGGTTGCAGACAGGTGAGCTGTATTCAAGGACTGGTCTGGCAAATGTTTTGTATGCTCTGGTTTGCAGAGTAATATTGCCTGAGAAGAAGCTACACAAGATTAGGTTGACAACTCTTAGTGCCTTTTTGGCAATGTTGTTACAATGGGCTCTGGCACTTAGGTCATTAGATATGATGTAGTTAAGATTTGCAATGGATGTAATCTTGGATATTTTTATGTTTAGATTGGCTTTTGAATTTGTTGTTGATTAAGGTGTGGTTTCAGTTGTGCTGCATTACTATTACTGTTGTTGTTGATATTATTATTGTCAAGTGGTGTTCATAATTAGTAATTAATAATATTCTTGAGTTTGTCCATAGCCCAAAATCCAACTTTGTTCCCAGATAACTTTTGTCACCAATATCTTGTTTTTGTTCAATACCAATATTGAGTTTGCTTTCAAATTTCCTCCTCTTTTCATTTTGAGTTAGACACCATGATCTTTATATCTTCAGCCTTGAAAGTAAAGAAATTCATTCCAATAATTTATTATAAATCAATCTCACTTGTTATGAGTACCAGACGATTTATCTCAGCTACCAACATGTGAAATAGAGAACTACTATTTGGACTGGAAACAAAATAGAATGGAAATGCCAGACTTTAAAAAAAAGGTGGGGGGGGAAGCCAGAATAAGAGATAACTTGAATATGTCATATATTGTTACGAAATACATTGTTATATGCCAGATCAGGACCACAGTAACAACAGACAAAGAGTTTGACAGATGAAGAATTAAAGAAACTTTATTCTGACGTCTATGTTCAGACTGATATGTTTTAAAGGCTAACCATCCTGTGGTTCAAAAGGGGGGAGGGTATTAAAAATTTGAGTATGCATAAATGGGGAAAAATATTCCCTAAAGTTATCTCCAGGACTAAGTTGAGCATATCAAGTAAGAAACAACTCTTTTTATAACGTTGCTATTGTTTTTATAAAATCCTAACGGTTGGAAAGATTCTTATTTGAACCATTGAATTCTATGCTCAGTGGAGGAATCTATTTTAAAATATGCCAGCGGGGGGGGGGGGGGAGAGAGACTTTTCAACCTTTAGTTTTGAACATATCCGAGGAATAAGAAGCCACAATTCTTCTGGAAAAAAATCTTCCCAATTTTGTGAATGCTCAAAAGAAGGGACAAAGAATGAAACAAAAGAACAAAAAAAAAGGGAACTATTTTGCTCTTTTAAAAGGGGCACATGTAGTTTTCTCTCTTCGAAGGGGTGCTTTCATGTAAATCTTAAATCAAGGTCTAAATTTTAAACTAAATTCGCGAGGGGAGGGTGACCAATCCACAGGATCCCCGGGACCCAACACCAAGCATGGACCCCAAGCAAACAAAATAAAGAACGAACCAAAAAGGGATGGGGAAGAAAACAAACTCAAATGCCAAACAAGAGACAAAGAAAGAACATACACAATCAGGCACAAAGAACTCAAATGCCTCTACACAAATGCACAAAGCCTAGGGAAATGCACGAAGGTACACACAACATAGTTGGAATAACAGAAACTTGGTGGATGATTGGAACACACAGATAAAAGGATACAAACTCTTCAAAAAACCAGATCACACAAAAAAGGAGGTGGAGTTGCCCTGTACATAAAGGACCACTATGTAGCTACAGAGCTACAAGTAACCAAGGAAGAAAACCCATTAGAATGCATATGGGTCAACATAAAAGAAAAAAAGAACAACACAACAATAGGAGTATACTACAGACCACCAAACCAAACAGAAACAATAGACACCCTTTTTACCAACCAGCTAAAGAACATATGCAAGAAAAACAACATTGTAATAATGGGAGACTTCAACTATATTAACTGGAAAACCAACTCAGCACCAAGTGAGAAATCTAACAGATTCCTAACCAGCCTAACTGACAACTTCATTGTCCAAAAAGTGGAGGAGGGAACTAGAGGGGCAGCCATACTGCATTTAATACTTACAAACAGAGAAGAAACAATAGAAGTAGTTGAAGCTGTGGGAACACTGGGCGAGAGTGTCCACGTAATACTAAAATTCACCATAACGCAAACACAAACAACTGAACATAATGACACCTATATCTCAGACTTTTAAAAATCCGACTTCAATAAACTCAGAGAAAACTTCAGAAAGATCCCTTGGATGAAAGTACTAAAGGGTAAAACAACTCAAGAAGCCTGGGAGATCCTGAAAAACACAATCATAAAAGCCCAGAACACCACAATACCGATGAGGAAGAAAAACAAGAAATCCAAAAGGAAACCAGCATGGCTAAACAAAGAGCCGAGGTGGCGCAGTGGTTAAAAGCAGCACTGCAACCTTCAGCTGATTGCTAGTTCAGCAGTTCAGCTGTTCAAATCTCACCAGGCTCAAGGTTGACTCAGCCTTCCATCCTTCCGAGGTCGGTAAAATGAGGACCCAGATTGTTGGGGGCAATATGCTGACTCTGTAAACTGCTTAGAGAGGGCTGTAAAGCACTATGAAGCGGTATATAAGTCTAAGTGCTATTGCTATTGCTATTGCTACCTCACCGATAAACTGAATGAAAAAAAAAGATAAATACAAAAAATGGAAAGAGGGGCACATAACCAAGGCAGACTACCAACAGACAGCCAGAATCTGTAAAGAAAAAATCAGGACAGCAAAGGCCCAGAACGAACAAAGACTTGCAACAGAAGTCAAAGACAACAAAAAAAGCTTCTTCCAACACATTAACAATAAGAAAAAAATCAAAGAAACAGTTGGTCCACTAAAGAGAGAAGACGGCAAAGAAGTAACAGACAACATAGACAAAGCAGAGCTACTGAACACGTTCTTCGCATCAGTCTTCACACAACTTCACACAACTACCCAGCAACGCAAATATAAAAAACAGATTCGAAGCAAGACTCAACCTAAGCAAAAATACAGTAAGAGATCACCTATCTTACCTAGAAGTAAGCAGTGGCATACCACAAGGTTCCATCCTAGGCCCAGTACTCTTTAATATCTTCATAAATGACCTAGATGAGGGAATAGCAGGAGAACTAACCAAATTTGCAGACGATACCAAGCTGGCGGGAGTAGCAAACACCCCAGAGGACAGACTCAAAATCCAGAGGGACCTTGACAGACTCGAACACTGGGCCTAAACCAATAAAATGAAATTTAACACGGAGAAAAGTAAAATTCTACACCTAGGTAAGAAGAATCAAAAATACACATACAAACTGGGTGAAACCACACTCAATAGCAGCGATTGCGAGAGGGATCTTGGAGTCTTGGTAGACAGCCAACTAAATATGAGCCAGCAGTGTGCAGCAGCAGCCAAAAAGGCCAACGCAGTCCTGAGCTGCATAAATAGAGGGATACAATCAAGGACCAGAGAGGTACTAGTACCACTCTATAAAGCCTTGGTCAGACCACACCTAGAGTACTGCATCCAGTTTTGGTCACCACACTACAAAAAAGACATTGAAACCCTAGAGAAAGTGCAGAAGAGAGCAACCAGGATGATAAAGGGTCTGGAAAATAAAACATACGAAGAGCGGTTGCAGGAACTGAGCTTGGCCAGTCTAGCGAAGAGAAGGACCAGGGGTGACATGATAGCAGTGTTCCAATACTTGAGGGGATGCCACAGAGAGGAGGGGGTCAGGCTGTTCTCTATGGCACCAGAAAGCCAAACAAGGAATAATGGATGGAAGCTGATCAAGGAGAGATTCAACCTGGAAGTGAGGAGAAACTTTCTGACGGTGAGAGCGATCAACCAGTGGAACAGCTTGCCAGCGGAGGTTGTGAGAGCCCCAACACTTGTGACCTTCAAGGAGAGACTGGACTGCCATCTGTCTCAAATGGTGTAGGAACTCCTGCTTGAGCAGGGGGTTGGACTAGATGACCTACAAGGTCCCTTCCAACTCTAATAATAAATCTAAATCTAAATCTTCTTGCCTCTTTGTTATCCAAGGCCTAACTATTTCTGTTCTTGAGAATAATTGAGATCTTCATATCCTACAAGCTCCCAATTCCTACTTCACGCCACGATAAGGTTGTCAGGAAGAGAAGAGCCACAGGGCTACATAATTTAGGATCAGCAGTAACAACGTAATCCTCAAAATGACTTTTCTTCTTTTCCCCTTAAGTTCAGGTTACTTTACTTTATTGATTAACCCTTGGGCCATATCAAAGGGCAGAGTTCGAGACACAAATTATTACTAAAATCTGATAAAAAACAATTTAAAATGGAATTGGAATACAATACAATATTTTAATATATAGATAAACTGTGATAAAATTATATTTCGCTATCACCCCTACAATCTACCCCAACCAGTCCTACATATGCCGATCTCAACCGAACCATTTTGCTTAAGTACTGTGCTGTGTTAAATGTTATTTTTGGATTCTGGCCGCACATAAGGTAAGTTGTTTTGATATTGGGATCTCATTCATTTGAAATATAGACCGAGGTACCTGTCTCTCACCCTCTTATACAGGCAACAATCAAATAGGACGTGAGCTAGGTCTTCTACCTCTGCCACTCCCCTTAAATTCTTATATGTCCGTCTCACAGATGCTACAGTGCATGCAATGTCCTTCAACATATACCAAGGAAGGCCCCAGGCTGGCAAGAAGAAATGCTGTCGAAACGCTGGGCGAATGTCATTTAGTTTTAATCCCACTTCTTTCTTTCTTTCTTTCTTTCTTTCTTTCTTTCTTTCTTTCTTTCTTTCTTTCTTTCTTTCTTTCTTTCTTTCTTTCTCTTTCTTGATTGATTGATTGATTGATTGATTGATTGATTGATTGATTGATTGATTTTGTCAAACATGTACAGGATAGTAGTTGTTTGTATAAACATAACATAAGTAAAAAAAGTACCGATAAAAGAGGACAGCAGGACAGGGACGGTAGGCACAGTGGTGCGCTTATTCTGTATACTTTTTTTTTACACATGCTATATTTCCGTGACCTATTTTATTTCTGTTTTATTTGCTCAGCATTGAATGTTATATTCTTGAAATCTGTAGGTGTTTCTGACATGGACAAAGAAAGACCAAAAAGGTGTTGTCCTCTTAAAGAGGAAGGAAAATATGGAAGGAAACATCTATAGATTTATTTGTATTATTTTTAAAGGTATTTGCTACACAATGAACTTTTTGCTCTTAAAGTTTGAATTTCTTTTCTTTTCGACAACAAATAGCGACCTACAATCTGAATTGTAAACTGTGATGCACGATAACTGAAGGAAGCCACCTGGTGGAAAAATGCAGTAACAACTCTGCATTTGTCTTGCCTGTTGTGTAGCCTTTTAATGTAACAACATAAGAGCTTCATGGGCTTAAGTTTTGAACTTTTTTCAAACTTCAAATTGCTTGCACAACCTTTAGCTGAATTTGAGAAATCTCAGTAGCTCAGGGTTGAGCTGTGGAGCTTGGTTGTTTTCTTGCAGACGTTTCATTACCCAACTAGGTAACGTCATCAGTGCTGAAGTTACCACTGCTACCACAGTGTTCGGTTACCACTAAGGTGTTATCTAGTTGGGTAATGAAATGTCTGCAAGAAAATAACCAAGCTCAGAAAGCACCACAGAATTTGAATTAAAAAGATTCAATCTGCAGCCTTAGTCTTCATTTTCTGTATCTTTGTAGCCTGACAATATTTGTTTTATAGTTTTAACATTTGGATTGCCCGATTTAGCTTTGATTAGGAGATAACAGACACAAATGTAGAATGAAAAGTGTTCTACGCATCCAGTCAAAAAGCATATGTAAACCTACCTCAAATTTTGAATATCATATTAATGAGAGAGTATTTGTAGCTCAGGGTTAAATTGTGGTGTCCTTCGTAATCTCTGAGCTTGGTGGTTTTGTTGCAGACGTTTCATTACCAAACGGGGTAACATCATCAGTGTTAGCACCAACAATGTTACCTAGATTGGTAACGAAACACCGCTACAAAGCTACCTAGCTCAGAGAGCACCAAGGACCCCATAGGATACTAATGGCCCAACCTTAAATCATGGAGAATACTCAAGCTTGGTAATAGAAGTTTGTAGAATTGGACCAGTTCTGTTTCTTTGGACAAGCAATCATTTGAAGGTGGTGACTGTCACGCCCCTTATTTATCTTCAGCCACAAAGAACTTGCTAAGTCAATTAGATCAAAAAGAAGCAGACAATGCAGTTAAGATTACGCACACTCCAAAATGAACTTTCGATTGTTTGAGCCTTCCATTCATACCTGGATCCTATGAACAATTAAGTGATAGAAAAGCTGTTAACATCGATCTCTGGCATCATGCCATCAAATCCCGGTTATTTATAACTGGAAATATAGTTAGCTCTCCTTATCCAAATAAAGCTTCTGTTCCAATTGTTCAGGTTGTAGCTAATTACCACAATAATCAAAACCTAATTAGAAAGCCAGTCAACTGCAGCGTAATCTATTGTCCACTCCACTGAAGTAGACTGTTTAAATTTAAGGTCTCTACGCCACTGCATTTTCCTGGACTGCTCTTTTCCAGCCTACCTCCACCCACTCAGTAGAAAGCCATGACAGTGACCTTCTTTTACAAAGTTATTGTGAAAAAGATTTATTCGGATACCTCTGGGAATGGATTTATTCCACGCTAGGGCCATCCAAGCTCTGGGCGGCTCCCAGAAATGAAGGACACACATAAAAACAACTGAAGGTAATGAATTCGACTGGTCCAAATTACAGTAAGTAAATACAAAATCATCGCAAGATGGCAAATGAGGCATCATATTAAGACACAAAACTTCACAAACAGGGGAGTCCCATCCTGCCTACCCCAAGGCCTGGGGTGCTCAGAAGCTGACCAAGGATAGATTCAACCTGGAAGTGAGGAGAAACTTTCTGACAGTGAGAGCGATCAACCAGTGGAACAGCTTGTCAGCGGAGGTCATGAGAGCCCCAACACTTGCGACCTTCAAGGGGAGACTGGACTGCCATCTGTCTCAAATGGTGTAGGAACTCCTGCTTGAGCAGGGGGTTGGACTAGATGACCTACAAGGTCCCTTCCAACTCTAATAATAAATCTAAATTTAAATCTAAATGGAGGGAATAAATTTAGAAATCACAGAACTTGATGAAATACTTATAGGAACAGAGGAGAGATTAATCAAGAAGCTATATACTTATCTATTACATATTGATTTAGAATTTGAACAGGTGAAAGATACAATGATAAAATGGTTAAGAAATTTTGGTTATACCATAGAAATAGATAAGTGGCAGCAACTTTGGGAGAGAAATTATAAATTAACTATGGCAACTGCATATAAAGAAAATATGTATAAGATGTTTTATAGATGGCACATGTCACCAGATAGGATTGTTAAAATGTTTAAAGATAAATAGATGAAATGTTGGAAATGTCAGCATAAGCCAGGTACTTTTTATCATATGTGGTGGACATGTGCAGAAGCAAAAAAATATTGGATTCGGATTCAAAATTGGCTGGGTAAAATAGTGAAACAAAATATAGAACTGAAACCAGAAATCTTTTTTGGGGGGATATTGCCAGAAGAATTTACCAAGGAAGATACATATTTGATTGTTCATGTGATTACTGCAGCTAGAATTGTATTTGCACAAACATTGAAAGCAACAAAAATCCCTTCTGATGGAGAAGTGATTAAAAAAATCTTAGACTGTGCAGAGATGAACAGATTGACTATGAAAATTAAAGACAAAGAAGATACAGAATTTTATAATGTATGGGTGAAATTTTACGATTGGTTAGAAAATGAATATATATGAATATATGAATATATATAAAAACAACGTTTGATTGAAATTACAAAGAGATGAAAAATGAATATTGATACTCAGATGACAAAACTAGATAGAGGAGGCAGTATTAATTAATTAACATGTACCAAAATTATGAAGTATTTGTTTAGAAATGACTTATAAATGATAAATGAAGAAACGACAGCGATGGGGTAGAAAATTAAAGGGAATAATAAATCAATCTGTTAAATATGAGATGATTTAAGATAAGAAGCACTAGAGGGAATGTAAAGAAGGAGAAAGAGGAAGTAGAAAGGAGGAAGGGGAAGAGGAGTGGAGTGGAGGGTAGGAAGTGGGAGAGAAGGAGAAGAAGATAGAGGGAAGAGAGGGAGATAGAGCGAGGGGAGTGTAAAGAAATAAGGAATAACAGGTTGATGAATAATAATATAAATTAGGTGTAACATAGGAGAATGTTTCAAGAACAATTGTATAATAATGTATAATTGTGTTTATTGATATAATCTAAGGCCATGATGGTGAACCTATGGCACGGGTGCCACAAGTGGCACGCGGAGCCATATCGGTGGGCACGCGAGCTCAGGTCCGGCGTGCAGGTGTGCACCAGCTGGCTGATTTTCAGGCCTTCTGGGCGCACTGGGAGTTGGGAAACAGGCTGTTTCCAGCTTCCAGAGGGGGTGGGGAAGGCCGTTTTCACCCTCCCCAGGCTCCTAGAAAGGCTCTGGAGCCTGGGGAGAGCGAAAAATGGATGTGCCATTGCATGCTGGGAGCAGGGGGGTCATGCGTGCATGTGCGGGGGTGCATGGAATTATGAGTGTGGGCACGCGCACACGTGATCCCCCGCATTCCCTCCCCCTTTTGGCACGCGAACCAAAAAAGGTTCGCCATCACTGATCTAAGGTATATGTATTTACTTATGTATGGTAATGGTGGAGAAAAAATTCAAAAAAAAATTCAAAAAAACATAAAAATCCAGTCTTCCCTTATGTATGTTTATGAGCAGCTGTGGCAATAGCCAATTCCCAACTGAAGAACAGGGGGTTCGCTTGAAAGGCACGCGTATTCATGAGGAAAAATAAACAGCAAAGGCCAGCAACCATCTTCTAGAACAGTGCTCCCCAACCTTTTGTCACCCTCGGCACACCATAGCCTCTCCCAAAATTCCACGGCACACCACATACAAAAATTGGATAAAAAACAAATATAATCTTCAAAATATCGTTTTGAAGAGTGTAATAGTATAGGAATGTCAAACTGGGCATAATTACTTGATTTATTATTTTATTTGATAATTAGGTAGGTACTTGTAACACATCCATCAATTCATAACTCTATATTCTAACTGTTCTCTAACAACTTATAACTAATGTGACACCTGCGCTTGTTTTAATGAACACAGAGATTTGATGTTCGGTTTAATACTGGACAGAGCAACCCGAAGTTCTTGATTGATGCCCTTCAAGCATGATCGCTTGTCATTTAATCTTTTTTTCTATTAGAGAAATTATGTACATTGAACAGAATAACAGAATAACAGAGTTGGAAGGGACCTTGGAGATCATCTAATTTCCAGCTGCTTTTAATTTGGTAATTACTGTTTTCAGAATATCGCTAGACATATCGTCAATACGTCTTTTTACAGTATTACCTGACAACGGAAATGGATATACTTCCTAATCGAAATTAGGCCTTGGTATATAAAATGAGGCAGATGACAAACAGAATTCTACCATGATAATTTGATGTTCACAAGAAATACAGTACTTTTTTCACCAATCTAAACAACTTGTACAACAATCTAACAACTGAATGTTACTAGATGGAATAAGATTGACCACATATTTTGCAAGTACAGATGAAGAAGTTCTGTTCAGCCAGTAAAAAGAAGACATGATGCCGCCAGAAGCAGAAGATGATTGAAAATTGGTGAAAACTGGCAAAAGGAAAAGGTGACAGCAACAGAAAAAAATTACCTACCTAAACACCAAATTCCTGAGAAGGGCAAGAAGTTATATCTAAATAAGTGAAGCAAACAAATGAAAAATAATAATCAAATGGGAAAACAAGCGATTTAAGAAAATTAGAGAAATCAAACAGAGCTTTTACACAAAGATGGTCATAATAAAAAATAAAAAGACAAACATCTAGTGAAAAAGGAAGAGATAAAGGTAAGTGTAGTTACAGAAAGACCTCCAAATAATCGATACATATGTGGACATGATCAATGAACAAGAGCCGCATTTTGGAAAATTTAAATAGTTCAATGAAAAATGTTAACAGGAGTTGATGAAATAGTAGCTTGATTGATTGATAACGAGGTCAAATGTTAGTTTTTATGTTTTTATCTGCTTTATATTGGATGTTTTATTTATTGTTATTTATTTTGAGTCCCCTTTGGGAGGAGATGGGCAGCTATATAAATTTGATTAATAAAATAATAAAGCACAAGTGTCTTATTCAATTGTCACTTTCAATGGTTTAGGTAGGGATATTGTAATACAATAGTGACTATTCTGTTTACCTGGAGGATTTTTTTTGGTCACCTCTGTAACTCGCCTATAAAAGTGAAAGTGTTCCTTTTTAGAGATTTCATTATAAACCCTCCCCCCCCAAAAAGATGCCTTGTGTCTCTGGCTTTTTGAACTCCCACCTTAAGCACCTTAAACGACCCTGGGAATCAGCTGGCTTCGAGCGTCAACCTTAGCATTTTCTCCTCTCCCTTTGTGTCGGCGGGAAAAGTTGTGACTTTAAGCTAGGCAGAGGCATCAGGGCTCTTAAAGTCACCCCTTAATACGGTACATAGCAGGTGCAGGGAAGAGGCCGGGCAGGTTAAAGACCCGCGCATCGGCTGGATCCGGCGGGTGAAGGGAAGGGAAATACAACCCCGCATCTTCTCACCGTTTCTCTCTAGGTCCTAGGAGTCTACAGAGAGGCGGAAGAGCTCGCTGGCTCCCACACACTTGCATAACTGGAGCAGGTGCTTCTTCCCCCGTAAGGCAGTATTGACCGGATAGCCATTCCCGTCCGCTTTCCCCCTCAACCTATCGCACAGATTGAGTTAGGCGGCGGGTTTCCATGTCTTACTCACCGCTCTTACCGAGCATGATAGGACTGAGGCGGCGAGCCATGCCCTTGGACAGGTCGTACATGTAGAGCTTCACAGTGCAGCGTCGGAGGGGAGTCCATGACATTGGCCGAGGAAACAGGAAGGGGAGCTTGCAGGGGGGAAAAAATTCCAGACCAATTCGCCCTTCTCTGGTGAGGCCGCTGGAGAAGACAGAAGCCGAAGGGGAGCGCAGATGGCCTAGTCGGTGCGGCTCCCGGCAGCGACCGCTATGCGGGACTAACAGAGTAACAGAAGGTGACTGAAAAGGGGCGGAGGGAGGGCGGAGAGGGGAAGGTTCGTTTCACGCACGCATCGCCCCATAAGGTGAGATAAACCGCTTATCACTGGGCCTCTTGTGAGGGAGCGGCGCTGAACAGTAGAAAGGCGGGACCAAAGAGTTTACGCAATTGTTCCATGTGGATGGCATCATTGAGGACAATGTCTTTGTCAGGATATGACCGAGCTTTTGCCGCGGCACACTTGGCATAGCCTCATGGCACACCAGTGTGCCGCGGCACACCGGTTGGGGAGGACTGTTCTAGAAGATTAGAAAATTAATATGTAAAAGCTACAATGGGTACAGAACCTCCCTCCAGGTATTCCGAATGGTGGTGAAATACAATCCTAGTTATCTTTAGTAAATATTGCTATTGTCAGAATCCCATAAAGGTGACTCTGCCATTCAACGAGAAGGGTTTTTTTGGGTTTGATGTATCGACATTGCTTGTATCAACTGTGGGCTTTACAACACACATCCTGGCGCCAGGAATCTGGACACCTCTTCATCTTGGGACATGTTTTATGAGGGGCCATGTGGTGATGTTACTCGAATAGAAACCGGAAGAGGCTTTGGGAACCAGAGAAGATTATGTTTCCACACAATGGAGTTTCACACGTGTGGATTGGCCAAGGTTTACACTCTGCCTAATGGGGAGGGGTTTCTAAGCTTAAGTGTGTTTGCTTTGCCTAAGGGTATCCAGATCTTGTTTTGAATGGCCTGTCTTCACATCTACTTGAATAAAGAATCCTTTTGATCTATTCAGCTCAAGAGTTCATATCTTTCCAAGGTAGACGGAGAGACAAGCCTTACAGCTATTTAAATGCAGATATTTCCTTTCCCTCTCTCAGGAAAACAACAAACACAAAACAAAGCAAAAGGAGTGGAGAACGGAGGAGAAAGGAATTCCAAAAGACTTAGGATGCCTGGTGAATTAGCTTTTCTCAAGTCAGTAGAACAATTTAATTATTTTTTAGACTATCGGGAATAGAGCGTGTAGGAGATACCAGTTAAACATGTTTACAATGAAAATATTAAGCAGTATGAGGTATACTGGATTAGGGCAGTAAATTATGATATCTTTGGTGCCCTCTTGCTAGACAGAAATTATGTATTTTTTTTACATAAACAAATGTGATGTTAGTTACTCTTCTCTGCTGTGCCTCATCTTGGAAGGTACCCCATGCAGAGAGATGGATACAGCAACATACATGTGTTTATTGACTTTTTACTGAAGCTGGAGGGACAACTTCAAAGACGTTGTCTACGGAGCCATGTCAGATAGCCTCCAAATGAAACATGGCTATAGCGGCATCTGTTCCCATTGAGCCCAGATTTTGCGCTCCTTCCTGCTCTGCTCTGCCTTTAAGGAGTCGGACAAGAGAGAACTACCCAAGTCAAGCTCCCACTTCCTGCTTTATTTCCTTCAAATTACTGTGAGCTTGATTCCTAGTGACAGAGATATAAAAATATGGAGAAATGTAGACATTCTTAGACATTTCTTATTTGGCAACATAACTAAAATGTTTCATTCTTGCTTTCTTCTAATGTCATTTTTCAATTTCCCAATCTAGCCTTGGGATTGTCCAGTGAGCTTCCGTTCCTGTATTAACTCACCTTGTCCCTCCTTGGCCTCTGAGATCACACAAGGCATGATAGCAAATTGCTTTTTCCCCCTCCTTGTCTCTTTCATAAAGTAAAGATTGCAGATTTATATGTGAATAACAGCATAACAGAAGTTGGTAGGGACCTTGGAGGTTTTCTAGTCCAACCCTCCCCCTTGCTCAAGCAGGAGATCCTATGCCATTTCAGACAAATCTCTTCTTCAAAACCTCCAGTAATGGAGCATCCATAACTTCTGGAGACAAGCCATTCCACTGGTGAATTGTTCTCACTGTCAGGATATTCTGTTATTCGCTGTTATTCTGCTGTGTGGCTGTCAGATTGAACAGTTGCTGTCCATTTTTGCTACAGTTCCTTAGTTGGAGTAAAGGGGATTTACCATATTTTTCAGAGTATAAGACACACCTTAGTTTTGGGGGAGGAAAATAGGGAAAAAAAATCTACCTACCAGGTATTCATCTGGCTAGCATCCTTAGTCTGTTCAGCTTCAGCACATTATTTTATCCCCTGGTTAGGGCTGAAAAAAACCTTTTTCGGAGGGAGTAGGAATGAAAACAAGCCTGCAAATACTTAGGGCTGGTAAAAAAACTACTTCAAGGGATTAGGAATTAAAAAATGCTGCAAGTCGGTAAGATTGTTAGCACCTCGTTAGGGCTGAAAAGACCTTTTTCAGAGGAGTAGGAATGAAAACAAGCCTGCAGAGACAGAGTAGGAAGCCGGGAAGATCGTTAGCACCTCCTTAGGGCTGGGAAAAAAAGCTTTGGAAAAGGTACATTCGGAGTATAAGACGCAACCAAATTTTCAGCCTCTTTTAGGGAGGAAAAATTATACTCCGAAAAATATGGTAGTTCTCAACAGATTAGGCTTAAGTACTCTAGAAGGCTGAAAAGATATCATTAGCAATGCAAACAATCATGAAAAATGGTTAGAAAGAACATTTCTAACCAATGAAGTTTCTTTGGTTCAGTTCTGCCCATTTTTACCCAGTGACATTTCTTCAGTGTTGGGTCAATTGTTTTTTTCTCTAAACTGTCTTCCTGATGCCTATGGAAAAGCAATGGGCCAGTCCATGGCATAAATCTTGGCCTGTTTTCCTCAGGGCCAGAAAAAAATAAAGAACACACCAGATCTATTAGTATATCTAAAGAGCAAAAATACAGTATATCGCACTGTACAGCTTGTTAGCTCTTCATTAGGGCAGTTTGCAACACAACAATCAGCCAAAGAAGGAGAAATCTGATGTTCAGTGGAGGAAACCAAGGAGCTGAAAGTCACAATAACAAGTATTTCCAACTCCAATGACTTTATTCTACCCCGCAAATCAGGGACACTAAGAAGCAACATGCAATGTTTAAAAGCATGAATAAAGTCAGCTTCCTTGCCCATTTCTGTCATTCTGAATGCCCCCCTCCTCCTCTCCCCCCCTCCTCCTCAAGATTCGGTTGCAGCATCCCCAGGAAAAGGGGAGCCCTTTGATTTCCCACTCATGGGGTGTGTTGAGGAAGGTGTGCTTTCTGAGACAGGTACAATGAGCTGCTTTCTGGACCATTCCAGATCATTAAAATGTTGGCCCAAGCTTTTGAAAGCAGCTGTCCCTCCGCCTTCGTTTAGCTCCTTGGCCAGGTCTTCTGTTCTCTCTGGAGCCACCAATCCTACTCTGGATCAGAACGGAAAGGTGGGTCTTCATCTGAAAGACTTTCAGGTGAGACTGAGAGGAGAAGAATCTCATTAGGCACTAACCTGGCCTTATTAATCAATTTCATGCTCACCAAAGCTCAGCTTGCCCAATTCTACCAGCACAGTTGGCCCCTCTACCAGCAATTCAGTAGAAGCAATTATCTAGCTGGCAAACTTTCATTTTGTGTGTGTCCCCAACCGCCTCCACAGCAACACGAAGAATATCAGTTCTTTCCCCACTGCAATCTTCTCTTTTCTGCCACAAACATAAAACTGTTCATTTTATGTCACTTTTAACTTGTCCACTGATGTTGACTCAGACTGGAAAGTGGCAAGTAATGAGGGAATCAACTCAGATGAAAGGGCTCATACAAAAGATGAATGGGAACCATGTGTCTTCAAAGACCTACCCAATGAAAGAAAGGCAAATCGTTTTCTGGCAGAGTAAGGCATGTAAAGAAGCCACAAATCGGGATCCATGGTTTTTCTGATGGCCCAGAAGAACGTGAGGCCATCACCATTGCCAAAGCAGCAGTAGGTTTGAAATCCAGACAGTGGTTTCTCCATTTCTGGTTAGTTTAAGCTGCTTAACTTTAGTTTAAATCCCTGGGTCAAGAATTAGGTATTCCAATCCATTCCTCTCTCATGAATGGCCCATTCAAATCTTGTGAGTCTAGGGCATTAAAATCAAGTCAATCTAATCTATTTGTGTCTGTTTCAATATTATTCAAGAAGACTCTTTCCTGAATTAAAATGGGAGATTAGTATTGGAACCCAATGACATTAAATATGTGTTAAGAATTATTTATGCTTTTCTATTCTACAGTCAATCTTCACAATTGTCCATAGATGTCCATCAAATCACCTTCTAGGCAGAGATACATCTTCACTAGGATGCAATCCCATCCCATCCTATGAGTGAGACAATAACCGGGTAGAAATATTTACAATGAAGTATTAATACATTTTGTGGTCAATTTGTGTGTGTAGAGTGTATGTGTGTAAAGATGTGTGTGTGTGAAGATGGTGGTCACAGACATGCAATTGAAGAAGAGCTTCAGTGACATGGTTATGACTTGCCATCTTGACTTTTTTTGTTTTTGATCTTTCCTGTCCATGAATGACCTATTCCCTAATTGGTTTTTAGGAATGTCCATTTTTAGATGACTCAGTTCCAGGGAATGAAAATATATATTCTCTGATTAGCCCAGTTGGGACTAGATAGGATTCTGCCAAAAACATAAATCAGCACAATAAAGCGAAGGGGCCAAATATCTAGGGAGAAACACAGAGAGAGAGGTGGGGAGGGAGGGAGGGAGGGAGGAGAAAGAGAGAAGAGAAAGATTTGAGCATCCATACTTTCAATATTAATAATTATAGTACGGTAGCATTTAAATAGTATTTGATTATAAGACCATGATTTGCTTTTTGTTTTTTAAATAATGTTTGTTACTTAATAAATAAATAAATAAATTGATGTTCATTGTCATAAGGAAGTTAAGAATGGGAAAAAATGGGGCACACAGAGATGAATACATAAATAGAATTATTTACAAGGCTGCATAGAGAGATTCATCCTGGCCCCGTCTCAGCCTTGCTGTATAAATACTGAGGGCAGACAGGATAAATTTGTACCTCCCTGTTCCTTGCAGACATTAGTCTTGCTGCAACACACAGTGTTGCCAGGTTTTGCACAGCAACAATTAAAATCCATCAGATGACCACCTGTGCCTGAAACTTAATGAGTACTTAATTTGTTAGTTAAGAGTGTTTTGTATTGTGATAGATTTAGTTAGCCATATATTAAGTTTTATAGGGTTTCTATATTAACGTTTTTGCCCCTTTTAATAGGCTTTTAAAGATTTTTTTATTGTACACTTTATGTTTTAAAAATGTTAACTTTATATATTTTATATAGTTTAGCTTTTTGGATTATTCATTGATTGTCTTCCATCCTTCTTCTGCTGGTATATGACTGTAATAAAGATTTGATTTAAAGCCGTACAGCACTTGGGTTTCCAAAGGAGAAGCTACTCTGGAGTTGTGGATATTAGCATCTCTCAGCAATACTTTAAGGCAGCTACATGTTTCTTCGGAATAAGGAGGCTGTTGTGCAATTTCAGGAATGATGTGTTTTTAAAGAACAAAGTTGCTTTATAGTACTCTAAAGCATTTCCCCCCCTTTTGTGGAAAATCTAACTCTTGTTTATAATCTAGCAATATTAGTCCAAGCTGGTGTGACTGATTACTCAAAACAAAAATCCATGGCATTTTTTGGAATGGAGAAAAGTCTGAGGTTATCATTTATCAGAAATAAACGGAAATTCAACCTGATGTTCCTGGTAAGTCAGAGGTGACACAGAGATGAACAAGCTGAATTTCCCCAAATGGTTAGATTTCTCTGCAGAATTGCTGTGTGCAAAGAGATTGGGCCTCCAAAGTAATTGTGTGGAGGAGACACACAATTGCTTCTAGATCAAAATGCTTATGGTGACCTTCCAAAACAGAATGAAATCAGAGAGGCCTCCAAAGGGAAAAAAATGTATTACAATAAGACACTATTTCAACAACTCACAAATGGGCTGGTAAGTATATATTCTGTTTACGACAAAGAGGTGAAATTCCCAGGTATTCTAAAGTATTCTTTCATAGAATGAGTAGTTTACTGGAACTAACAAAAGGGAAGGTGGCCTTTCATTTAAAACGATACACAAAAGTGTTCGTGATTTGTTCATTTGAAAATAGCAACCGTTGTGCAATTCAACATTTCTGCAACTAACAAGGACGAAGGAAGCTAACAGAGAGACTTGAAAAGAAAATGTTTCTCAAAAACCAGAACTAGTAAAGAAGTTGATAAGATAGAAGAGAATAGCTCAGGGTGATACTGTGGGGTCCTTTGCTTAAGAGACTCCTTAAATTCACAACAGATGGACAGATGTCACCATAGTTTCAACCAGGAAATTGTGAGCATCCTAGATCGAGCTAAGTCCAAAAATGCTAGGGAATGCCTGGAAGCCTGGCACTTAGACAAATTGGCAGTCAACAGGCTGACTAGAGATAGACAACATCTATATACAGTTGTCTATAGAGATAGACAACATCTATATACCGTTCAAAAGAGACAATAAAAAAGACTAAAAGGAAACAAAAAGACCAAAACATCTCTTCACCAGCAATCAACACCCAAATGAGCAGAGATTAACACCAAGACCAACAATTAAGAAGTAAACAACCACCAAACACAGACCAACAAGCTAATAGTGAACAGCAACCTAATCAAGGAACCAACAAGAACACTCCCACAAACACTAACAGGGCAAGCCACTAGTACCATGATGGCGAACCTATGGCATGTGTGCCACAGGTGGCACACAGAGCCCTCTCCATGGGCATACGAGCCGTCGCCCAGCTCAGCTCTACCACGCATGCGCATGGGCCTCCCAACGGCCAGCTGATTTTTGGGTATCTGCAGCGCATGCGTGGAGGGTGGGGTGCATGTGTGGAGATGCACAGGCATGCGTGGGCATGTGTGGGGTCATGCAGGCATGCGCAGGGGGTGGTGCAGTACCCCCCGCGGCCTATTTTTCATCCCAGGAGGCTGCAGGGAGGCCTGCTAGGCCTAAAATGGGGCCAGGGTCACACACACATGTGACCCGGGGAGAGCACAGCAGGGCCGCCCATGCATGCGTGGGGGGCGGGGGAGTATGGGGGTTGCATGTGCATGTGTGGGGCAGGGGGAGCACGGGGGTGTCGTGTGCACATTGCATTATGGGTGCCGGCACACGCGTGTGTGCGCTGTTGCGCGTGCGTGCATTTTCAGCACGCAACAAGAAAAAGGTTAGCCATCACTGCACTAGTATCTAAAAATCAGAGCACACCCAACTCCCTACTAGCACTGATAATATTACCTAGTTTGGAAATGAAATGTCCGCATGAAGCTCAAAAAGCATCAAGGACCCCAAAGTTGAGAAGAATCAAATCTCTGTGAAATAGTTGGGAGATGTTTCAAAACAGAGTAATAGAAGATCAGCTATGATGTACACTGTGGGTCAGAATATGTACAATGAAATACAAGATTAATGAGTAAAGATAGTTCTTTGAGAAAAGAGACTTTCCTTTCTGAAAATAGAAACCCGGCTCAAATGAAGACAAGAGGAAAAGGATCTTATACAGAAATGGAATGTGGAAAGAAGAGGACGGAGAAGAAGTTTTTAAAATATTATTCAGTCAGTCGGAAGCAGGAAACCAGCTTCGAGGTAGATATTCTGTTTAAATGAGAACATTGCATTTCGTGCTAAATGAGAACAGTGAAGAATTTTGTCCTTATTGCAGAGTTCTTCCCCCTTGGGGGGGAAAATAAGTCTTCCTGGCTGCTTTAGCTCATTAACAAAACATGCAAGCAAACAAGCAAAAATAATCCATTACTGGGGGAAAAAATCCAGCGGATTCTTTACAAGAGAAGAAATTTAAAATAGGTGCTTAATTTGAAGATGGATTCAAAAGTCATTGTACTTTCCTGCCTCATGGATGTAAAGAAGAGAATTGTCTGAAATGCTTTCCAGATGGTAATGGTATCAGTTATTGCTGCAATCGGTTTGTATAATGAATTCATTAATGTTATTGTGGATTTCTCATTTGAACCTCTGCAAAATGCAGCCCTGTTTGGAAAACTTTGATTTATTTCTGCATAATTGTTTATCCGCTAGATTGCTTTTAGATTAGCCAGACTTAAGGACTGTTAGGTCTCCCAATATTTAGGGTTCCTGGTTTTGGTATCTTCGTTGTTTTCACTGTTTTCCTTCCCTTCCCTTCCCTTCCCTTTCCTTCCCTTCCCTCCCCTCTTCCCCTCCCCTCCCCTTCCTTTCCTTTCCTTTCCTTTCATTTTTCCTTTCCTCTTTTACTGCTTCGGATATTGAGGGAGATATAAAATTCTTGCTCTTCAACCAGTGGTGGGTTCCTACCGGTGCGGTCTACTCTGTCGTTCCAGTAGCGGCCAGCAGATGGCGCTATTTGCGTGCGACCACTCTGGAGCCATCTTCCCTGTCAGACAGCTTTTGTTGCTGCTGCAGCTGTTTTCTTTTGCCTTGCCTAGCCATTCCTTTTTTTCTCTGCCTCTATCCCTCCCCCCTCCGCCTCATGCCTACATAGGAATTATAGAGGAGGAGGAGGAGGAGGAGGTGAAGGGGCAGAAGCAGCCCGTTCCTTCAGCTAATCCCCCTCCAGATTTCCAAGGACCAGGAGCCGCTGGGATGCAACCCTGACTCTCCGGAGTGGAGATCTACGTGACAGAAGCTAATTCAGGGATCAACTAGATTCCGCTCATACCCCGCCCGGGTGATTGATTAGCCATTCCTGCAGGATTCTCATAATCTGTCATTGGACGTTGGGAATCCACTTCCCTTCCAACTGCCTTTGATCCCGGAGGTGGAAATGCCACTCCAGGGTTTGGGGAGCTTTATTTATTTATTTTATTTATTTTGCTGGATTTCTATGCCGCCCAATCCCTAGGGACTCAGGGCGGCTCACAACATATTCGATCCATTACAAAATAAAAGCTATCATTAAAATATAAAAACCATACAAGTGCAATAATTAAAAATACAGAAATTACAAAAGTTAAAAGAGTATCTCATTTACCCCGCCTGCCGGAAGAGCCAGGTTTTTATCGCTTTCCGGAAGGCCAGCAGGGTGGGGATGGTCCTGATCTCTGGAGGGAGTTGGTTCCACAGGGAGGGAGCTCCCACAGAGAAGGCCCTCCCCCTTGGTCCCGCCAGCCGACATTGTTTGGTCGACGGGACCTGGAGGAGGCCGACTCTGTGGGCTCTAACCGGTCATAGGGAGGTATGCGGCAGGATGCGGTCCCGAAGATAACCTGGCCCTGAGCCATATAGGGCTTTAAAGGTAACGACCAACACCTTAAATTGGATCCGGAGACTAATGGGCAACCAATGCAGCTGGCGGAGGATAGGTGTTACGTGGGTGCATCTAGGTACACCCACCACAGCTCGCGCAGCTGCATTTTGCACCAATTGTAGTCGCCGGACACTCTTCAAGGGTAGCCCCATGTAGAGCGCATTGCAGTAATCCAGCCGTGAGGTGATAAGGGCATGAGTGACTGTAAGAAGTGCCTCCTTCTCCAAGTAGGGCCGCAATTGGTGCACAAGACGTACTTGTGCAAAGGTCCCCCTAGCCACAGCTGAAAGATGTTGTTCCAATTTTAGCTCTGGGTCTAGGAGGACACCCAAATTGCGGACCCATTCCGAGGGGGCTAATTTCTCCCCCCCGAGAACCAAGGAGGGACAATTGGTCGAGTCCTTAGGAGGTAGTATCCACAGCCACTCAGTCTTGTCAGGGTTAAGCTTTAGCCGGTTCTTCCCCATCCAGACCCTAACATCGGCCAGGCAGTGGCCCATTACGTCTACGGCTTCCCCGAACTGAGACGGGGTGGAGATGTACAACTGGGTATCATCAGCATATTGCTGATACCTCACCCCGTGTCGTCGGATGATCTCACCCAGCGGCTTCATGTAGATATTAAACAGGATGGGCGAGAGGACCGAGCCCTGCGGCACCCCACATAGTAGGGGCCTAGGGCTCGACCTCTGCCCCCCTGTCAACACCGACTGCGTCCTGTCAGAGAGGAAGGAGGAGAACCACTGTAAAACAGTGCCGCCCACCCCCACCTCTCCGAGACGACGCAGAAGGATACCATGGTCAATGGTATCGAAGGCCGCTGAGAGGTCAAGTAGCACCAGGATAGAGGAATGACCCCTATCCCAGGCCCGCCAGAGATCATCCATCAGGGTGACCAAAGCCGTTTCCGTACTGTAACCGCGCCTGAAACCAGATTGAAAGGGATCCAGACAATCAGTATCATCCAACAGTCGTAGGAGCTGGAGTGCCACCACTTTCTCAACAACCTTCCCCGCGAAGGGAAGGTTGGAGACTGGACGGAAGTTCTTTAAATCCGCCGGGTCCAGGGAAGGCTTCTTGAGGAGGGGTCTCACCACCGCAGCTTTTAAGGGCTGTGGGACGGACCCCTCTCTCAAAGAAGCATTGACCAACGCCTGGAGCCAGCCGCGTGAAACCACCCTGGTGGCCGAAACCAACCAGGAGGGACACGGGTCCAATAAACAAGTGGCGGAACTCATAGCTCCTATGGCCTTGTCCACATCCTCAGGAGTCACCGGTTCAAACCTGTCCCATATAACCGGACTAAGACCTGCCCCAGTCATCTCGGCCTGTACTGCCCAATCGGAGTCCAGGTCTGTCCGAATCTGAATGACTTTATCCGCCAGAAACCGAGAAAATTCCTCAGCTCTGCCCTGCAAGGGGTCTCCGCCTTCCTCCTTAGCCAGGAGGGTGCGGGTCACCCTAAACAGGGTGGCTGGGCAGGAGTCAGCGGACGCAATAAGAGCGGAAAAATGCGAACGTTTTGCCGCCCTTATCGCCACTAAGTAAGACTTAATGAAAGTTCTTAAAAGTGTCCGGTCAGACTCAGCTTTACTAGATCTCCATCGTCGCTCTAGGCGTCTCTTGTGGCGCTTCATCTCCCGGAGTTCCTCGGTGAACCAAGGAGCCCTCCTGGATCCACTTCCACGAAGAGGCCACAAAGGCGCAATCCGATCCAGAGCCCCCGCCGCCGCCTGATTCCAGGCGGCAACCAGGGATTCGGACGAACTGTGTACCAGGGATTCAGGTATCTCCCCAAGTTCCCTCTGGAATCCGTCGGGTTCCATTAGGCGCCTGGGGAGGAACCACTTAATCGGTTCCGCCTCCTTGCGGTGGAGGCGTGGTGCCATAAAATCCAACCTCAGAAGGAAATGATCTGACCACGACAAGGGTACTGTGACTAAACCCCTTAGCCCCAGATCATCTCTCCACTGCCCCGAGAGAAACACAAGGTCAAGCATGTGACCCCCCTCATGAGTCGGACCCTGAACTACTTGGGTCAGGTCCATGGTTGTCATGGAAGCCATGAACTCCTGGACTGCCCCTGAGGCTTCGCTGGACGATGGCAGATTGAAGTCCCCCAGCACCATCAACCTGGGGAACTCAACCGCCAGCCCTGCAACCGCCTCGAGCAGAACAGGCAGGGCCTTTGTAATGCAGCTAGGAGGCAGGTACGTTAACAAAAGGCCCACCTGAACCCCTAAGTCCAACTTCAGAAGGAGTGTCTCACACCCAACAATCTCCGGGGCAGGGCTCCTTCGAGGGCACAGATTTTGGCGAGCTATAATAGCCACTCCTCCACCCCTTCCCTGGGGTCGCGGCTGATGCTGAACCGAGAACCCGTCTGGGCATATTTCTGAAAGGGGCACCCCCCCTTCCTGGCCCAGCCAGGTCTCGGTTATACATACCAGGTCCGCCCCCTCTTCTAGGATTAAATCCCGTATGAGGGGGGCCTTGTTGATGATCGACCTGGCGTTTAACAGCAGCAGCTTGAGCCCAGGGTCCTGACATCCCTGGTTACCAGGCACTCGGGTTGAGCTGGATGGAACCAAAGAGGGGCCAGAACAAGGAATCGCTTGCAAACAGCGAATCCTTGTTCCCCGAGAGCGGCCTACCCCTCTGCTCCTGGCATACCTGCCTCTCCCCATTTTGACCGAGATGTTCTCACTCCCCGTCTCCCCAGAGATCCCCCTCCCCCCCACTGGTCTCCCCTTCTCCCGGCAGACCATACATACCATTCATACTGAGCCTGGGGGTGGGCCAGAACCCCCCTCCGCTTCTGTTTCCACACTCAGCAGAGGGGGGCCGGGTCCAACCACCCAGCTCACTCATGTATACTGAGCTGATGCTTTCCCTCACCCCCTCCCGCCCCCTTTTTTTTGAAAAAAAGAAAAAAAAGATGGAAATGAAAAGTTTGAAGAGCTGAAGTGGTGCAGTGGTTAAATGCAGCCATTGCAGGCTGACTGCTAGTTCAACAGTTCAGCTGTTCAAATCTCACTAGGCTCAAGGTTGACTCAGCCTTCCATCCTTCCGAGGTGGGTAAAATGAGGACCCAGATTGTTGGGGGCAATATGCTGAACTCTGTAAACCGCTTAGAGAGGGCTGTAAAGCACTATGAAGCGGTATATAAGAAAAGTGCTATTGCTATTGCTATTGATTTCTCTGTCACCAAAAGACAATTGCAAAGCATGAGGGTGGAGCTGGCACAGAATGGATTAATTCTACTTGACTGTGTAAGAAAAGACACAATGTCCCCAAAGGAAAAGCTCCCTTAAGGAAGAGAGAAGCAAAGGGAAAGAGGAGAGAGAGAGAGAATAATGAGAAGGGGAGGGAAGAGTGAGAGGAAATGAAAGAGAAAGACAATGAAAGAGACAGAATGAGAGAGAGAGAGAGAGAGAGAATGAGAGAGGGGGGAAATGAGAGAGGGGGAATGAGAGAGAGGGAGGGAGGGAGGGAGGGAGGGAGGGAGAGAGAGAGAGAGAGAGAATTCTCCCTAAAATCCTGACATGGATATAGCCAGCTCTTCCCATTTAAGAGGGCAGAGACTTCCTTCCTGGTTTAGAATCAGAACTTGTAGGATCCGGTTTTTTCACTTTTCCCAGTACCTTATTCCCCACCCCCTGAAATTAAAGCAGCAGGTGTTTCCCTCTGGTTAAGCAAAGTGTTTTCTAGCTGCTAATAATTTATCTTATGAAATGGTGTGGAAGCGAAGGTTCCTATGATTTTTAATGACTATGACTGGAGTTGAAAGAAAAAGAAGGAGGAAGGGAGGGAGGGAGAGAGAGAGAGAGAAGGAAGAAAGAAAGAAAGAAAGAAAAAAAAGAAAGAAAGAAAGAAAGAAAGAAAGAAAGAAAGACGAGAAAGAAAGAGGAGAAAGAAAGAAAGTGGAGAAAGGAAGGGAGAGAGACAGAAGCGGAAGGAAGCACCACAATTGAGCCCAAAATTTTGATTGCTAAGCAAGTGAGTTTCACCACATTTTACTCAATCCATGACATTTCCTGGCTCTAACAGTGATGTGCAAGCTAGGGAAGAACATCTGAAGGCATGTGTAATGTTCTAATGTACAGAAGTTATGGTTAAATGTGTGGCAGAAAGTGGATTCTGGATGTGTTTTCCCAAATGCAGTAAGTGACGTTAAATGTGTATAGTTTTAGAAGAGGTGTGTGTGTGTGTGTGTGTGTGTATGTGTGTGTGTATACATACACATACAGTATATATAGTAGATAATGTATCTTTTTGTGTGCCTGGGTGTAATATGTATGTACACATATGGCATATATGCAGCAACTGGGTATGTCTAGCTTAATGAAAAGAAGGACTAGGGGAGATATGATAGCAGTGTTCCAATATCTCAGGGGCTGCCACAAAGAAGAGGGAGTCAAACTATTCTTCAAAGCACCTGAGGGTAGAACAAGAAGCAATGGGTGGAAACTAAACAAGGAGAGAAGCAACTTAGAACTAAGGAGAAATTTCCTGACCGTTAGAACAATTAATCAGTGGAACAGCTTGCCTCCAGAAGTTGTGAATGCTCCAACACTGGATGTTTTTAAGAAGATGTTGGATAACCATTTGTCTGAAGTAGTGTAGGGTTTCCTGCCTAAGCAGGGGGTTGGACTAGAAGACCTCCAAAGTCCCTTCCAACTCTGTTGTTATTATTATTATTATATATACATAGGATTAAATAATATATTTTGGTTGTTCAGTAGTAGTAAATAGACAGGGAAATTGTATCTTGTTGAGGACTTTGAGGCAAGGAGAGGCCAGGCACCCTAACTCTAACCCTTGACGTGAGTGACGTGAGTGACGTCAAGTTAGCCATGCCCACCCAATCACATGCTCACCCAGCAACCCCCACCCAGTCACATGACCGCAAAGCCACTCCCACACCAGTCACATGACTGCCAAACCACTCCCACACAGTCACATGACCATGAAGGCACGCCCGCTGTCACATGACCATCAAGCCCACAAAATAAGCCACGCCCTCAGAGTGACAGTAAAAAAATTTGGAACCCACCCCTGGCCTCAACCATTGTTAACTGAACTTGTTGTAGTATGTAGTATTTTCCTCCATTAAATCCACTTTTAACCATATCATACTAGTTTGGTTATAAACATCTTCTTCCTCACCCAATAATATGTGGAGAAAATCAGGTTGTTGGGTGATCTGCAGGTTCATTACATTTACATTGATAAATGAGGTTCATTACATTTACACTTCTTGGGTGATGCAGAAGACGTAAGCTTAAAATAATTCATATCATTGGGTAATAAGTCATACTTGGTCTATCCTTCATGCAAGTTATGCCAAGCTATGCAATTTTCCTTCTCTTCTGCTAGACGGCTGACAAATCAATACAATGTAACAAGAAAATTGAATTAAGAATAAAATATAATTAGCTGCATGGAAATCACAATTCAATACATCTGATGGAGCAATAAAGCTGAAGGGAATATAAAATCAAATATCATCATTAGTTTGCAAACAGAGCTTTAAAAATTACTTCTGCATAGTTCTTGAAAAGTTATATGAGACTTTTTATGAGACTCATAAAACTCCCATATGCTGTAAACTGCCCAGATTTGCTTCTGAACAAGATGGGTGGCATACACACACACACACACACACACACACACACACACACACACACACACACACACACACACACACACACACACACACGTAAGTAAGGGTATGGCTATCTGATGAGAGCAAAATAGCTCGAAATAGATCTATAATAGTCTCCCTTCATTTTCATTTATCAGCAAAAAATGTTACACACACACACACACATATATAAATAAATAAATAGAAATAGAAATAGAAATAAAAATAAAAATAATAAAAATAAAAATAAAAAATAATAAAAATACAAATAAAAAATACAAATAAAAATAAAAATCTTCCAAGCACTTTATTCCATAGCTTTCAGCAAATTTTTCATTCTTTGACACATTATAATCACACCCAATTATAATGGCCATGTTCTCACAACTAAGATCATACCTTCTGTGGGTCCACAGAATTTTAAGTATTATGAAATAATCTTGAATGTTTTTTTTAATTGATTCTCTTCTAGTATCTTCTTTGTAGGCATCTTAATAGTGTGTAAGCTATTTCAGAGGGGTGGGTTTTTTTGTTTAAATTAAAACGTATTCTCCCTGTTAATGCTTATCTCTTTCCATAATGGAAAAGGGGACACAGATCTGCTATCTTGATCATACGAAGGCAGTTATAATTTTGAGAATATCTCTCAGTTAGCTTTCACAGATAGAATTTGCAGGCATCTTTTTCAAAGCTAGTTCTGCTGATAAAAGTATTCCCATTAAAAGGAACTTACTTCCTAGCAATATCAAAGCAAGGTCAAGGTGGAAGAAACCAAGTAGCAGATTGCTAATTAACATTTTTATTATCTTGGGCAGAAGCAAGAGAGGGCTACATATAATTGCTTGTGTAAGGCAAAACCATAATGGAAAAAATGCACATTTGTTGTCTCCTGTCTTTATACCACACCCTGCTTTTACCTTTACAATTTTTCCTAATAAGAAGCTTCTCTGTTAAGTAACATTAATGACAGTACTTCTAAGAGTCTAGTAGCAGAGCAAATAAATTGAAACACCATTATCACATAAATTTGGCTGTAAATACCTGTGAATTCAAAAACATTCTCTGTTTGGTGGTTAGATGCCATTAACTAACAAATGTTGGTGAACTTATAGTTTTGATGGTGGAACTGAAATTTTTAATGTTTTTTGTGTGATACCTAGCAATTATGAGCAAGAGTCTGGAATGTTTAAATCTCAATTTTCCAGAAACTGGTGACTGCCCTATTCTGTCGGAGGCAGGGGTGGGTTCTAACTTACCTCGCTGCTGGTTCACTTCCTCCTGCGCCACGTGGGCGCACTGCATGGGAGCGCGCATGTGCAGTGCTGAAAAAATTAACCCCCCCAAAAAGCCAAAAACAAGATGGCGACTCATGCGCAGTGCCGGAAATTCAGCTTCTGTGCATGCTCAGAAGAAAAAAAAATGGAAAAAAATTCCCAAAAAATCCCCCCCAAAATTCCCCCCCCCCCCAAAAGATGGTGGCATCCACGGACTGGCACCAAATGAACCAGTTCCGTGACATCACCGTGACGTCACCAGCGGGGTTCGGGCGAACCGGTCCGAACTGGGAGGAACCCACCTCTGGTCGGAAGTTTCCTTTTTCTAACTTTTATTTCAAGGGTGCCTTTTTAAAACCTCCAATGTGTTGTTTCAGGCTCTTTGCTCTGGAATGATGGAGAGCAGCTTTGGATCTTCTTCTGAGTGACATCCCTTCATGGGTTTATTTCAAGGGCACCATCTTATTCCCACTCAGCCTTCTCTTCATGAAGCTAAAAATGCCCAACTCCTCCATCCTCTATTCCAGCCCTCGGGTCACCTTGGTGGCCCACATTCTCTGAATCTACTGTAATTTGTCTGAATTCTTCTTAAAGAGAAGTCTAACCGTTTCATAAACAAATGGAAAACTGACTTTCTACGATGTGGAAAGTATGCTCCCAAATGCAGCATAAAATGGAACTGACATTTTTTTGCAGGCCATCTACTTTTCTTTTCTTTTCTCTTTTCTTTTCTCTTTTCTCTTTTTTCTCTTCCTTTCCTCTCCCATCCCTTCCCTTCCCCTCTACCCCTTCCTTCCTTCTTTTCTTTCTTTCTTTCTTTCTTTCTTTCTTTCTTTCTTTCTTTCTTTCTTTCTTTCTTTCTTCCTTCCTTCCTTCCTTCCTTCCTTCCTTCCTTCCTTCCTTCCTTCCTTCTATCTTCTCTTCTTTCTTTCTTTCTTTCTTTCTTTCTTTCTTTCTTTCTTTCTTTCTTTCTTTCTTTCTTTCTTTCTTTCTTCTCTCTCTCTCTCCCTCCCCCCCCCCCTCTCTCTCTGTTTACACACACATGTAAACATGCAGTTTACCTGCCTATCAAAAATGTGTAATCAGCCCAGAGGTCGTGGAAAAAATGGGATCAAAACTGATATCGATGAAAGTGCCCATTGCCTTCTGCCAGTTGGATGGGTCAGTAGCTGCCCCCCCACATTTTGAGACTGAACCAGTTGCAATGAGGATGGGGGACCACCGAGAGACTCTGAGTTTTATCGTGGCCCCGGGGATGGAACGACCCCTCATACTTGGGCTACCCTGGCTCCAAAAATTGAACCCTAATGTGAATTGGAGAACGGGGCTATTGCGCATCCACTATAACCAGCAGGGAGAGCCCTTCCATGAGCATGAGACCACCGAAGAACAGGCAGCAATAGGGGCTGAATGCATGGCAGGAGAGGAGAAAATACCTAAGGAATTTTGGGACCTTAAGGGGGCCTTCAGCGAGAGGGCGTCAGACGTGCTCCCACCCCATCGGCCCACAGACTGCAGCATAGAGATCCTGCCAGGGGTGAAACTCCCTAAACCTAAAATTTACTCCATGACCCCTCGCGAGCTGAAGGAGCTGCGAAATTTCATTGACAAAAATCTGAAACGAGGTTTCATCCAACCTGGCTGCCACAGTGCTCTTCCGAGAGAAGAAAGATGGCTCTCTTCGCTTATGTGTTGACTATAAGAACCTAAACGCCATTTGTGTTGAAAATGTCTGCCCCTTGCCCCTTATGAAGGACATGCTAGCCCATCTAGCCAAGGAGAAGGTTTTCACTAAACTGGACTTAAGAGAGGCCTACTACGGAGTCCGAATTAAAGAAGGAGACGAGTGGAAAACTGCTTTCAACTGCCCTCTAGGTTGTTTCCAGTTTTGGGTGCTCCCATTTGGTCTACAGGGGGCGCCAGCGGTGTTCATGCAACTGATCAATGAAGTGCTCCATGAGCACCTTTACAAGGGGATCTTGGTTTATCTTGATGACATTCTCATTTACTCAGAGATCACGGACGAACACATGAGACTGGTGCAATCAGTCTTGAAAAAGCTCATGGCAGCTGAGCTGTATGCTAAATTGTCAAAATGCAAGTTCCACCAGAGTAAAATTGACTACTTGGGTTACCGCATATCGCATGAGGGCATTGAAATGGATCCTGAGAAGGTGCAGGCAGTCATGAAGTGGGCGGCTCCACGCACTCAAAAGCAACTACAAAGTTTCCTAGGCTTTGCTAACTTTTATCGGCAGTTCATCCCTTCTTTTGCCCAGATTGCACTGCCAATCACAAACCTCCTAAAAACGAGGGGGGAGGCCAAGCCTAAGCCTAGTCGGCCCTTGGATTGGACCATGGAATGCCAAGCAGCTTTCGAAAAGCTCAAGTGACTATTTGCAGCCGAGCCGGTCCTTAAACATCCCGACATGGATGCCCCTTTTGTGGTTCAAGCAGATGCCAGTGACGTGGCGGTCGGAGCAGTACTACTGCAAGCAAATGCTGATGGGCTCTACAACCCTGTGCTTACACCTCCCGTAAAAGAGAGAGAAGGAGAGAGAGAGAAGGAGAGAGAGAGAAGGAGAGAGAGAGAGGAGAAAGAGAGAGAAGGAGAGAGAAGGAGAGAGAGAGAAGGAGAGAGAGAGAAGGAGAGAGAGAGGAGAGAGAGAGAGAAGGAGAGGGAGAAAAGGAGAGAGAGGAGAGAGAGAAGAAGAGAGAGAGAGGGAGTGGGGGGAGGAGAGAGAGAGAGAGAGAGAGAGACTGACAGACAGACAGGCAGGCAGGCAGGCAGACAGAGAGAGAGAGAGACAGACAGACAGACAGACTGACTGACCAGTTCCATATTGCTTGAATGGGAAACAACACTGATATGTCATCAGATCACTGGGAGCTAAGCTCAGCTTGGAGGAAACTTATTAATATATAATGTAGAAATGAATCTTGGCAGCAAAAATTAAGTTGAACTGAAATAATTCCAAGGACTGTGTATTCTAATGGGAAACGTCTGTTGCATATAATAAGCAATTCTGTTACATTTCACACTGCATTCTTTATTTGGAATTCTTCACATGAAGACTCTGTAAGGGAGGAGTCACACGGCACAGAAGTGCTGAAGGCATCATATGGAGTACAATAAAAAAATATGCAGGCTTGGGAGTGTTGTTCTATGACACACTTTGCCTAACTCAGAAGATTCGATCCGATCAAGCAAGGATGTCTGCATTTCTCATTTCTGCTTAGTTCCATAATTGAGTTTTCCTTTTTAAAAGAAAAGGCTAAGTTTGATCCCACAAATAAACATATGTGTACGAATTGGACCCTGGGAACTGAACTAAACAGTGATTCTGGTCTGGGCGGACTGGTCCCAGTCAGTAGCTACATCCATTTCTCACAGAGAAATGTTTTACTTTTCCTACCCATTGCGGAGTTGAGGAATCCCCACTAACAATTTCTGAAAACATTTACTAAAGGGGATAAAGGATCTGCTTTGCCCTTTGGCATCTGCATCTCATGTTGATGACCTTCAAATGACAAACCAGGATGTCATCTTGCCAGCTTTCAGGCTTACGTCATGATATCACGAGCAAGTTCATAAGGGACAGAGGTTGCAACAGACAACACAAGAACATTTTTAGCATTTTTCTTTTTACAAAGAACAGGGCAATACTCTTCACCACACGGGACTGTTATACTTATTTATGTATTAATCTCATTGATAAAGCTGCCCAGATCATAAAGAATCTAACTTTATTGGAATTTATATATTTGTTTCATCTGTATCTTTCCTTTATTATTTTCATGTGGACAGACTCAATCCTAATGTCAGCTGGGAAGCTATGAGCATTTTAGATTTAGATTTATTATTAGAGTTGGAAGGGAACTTGTAGGTCATCTAGTCCAACCCCCTGCTCAAGCAGGAGTTCCTACACCATTTGAGACAGATGGCAGTCCAGTCTCTCCTTGAAGGTCGCAAGTGTTGGGGCTCTCACAACCTCCGCTGGCAAGCTGTTCCACTGGTTGATCGCTCTCACTGTCAGAAAGTTTCTCCTCACTTCCAGGTTGAATCTCTCCTTGGTCAGCTTCCACCCGTTATTCCTTGTTTGGCTTTCTGGTGCCATAGAGAACAGCCTGACCCCCCCCCTCTCTGTGGCATCCCCTCAAGTATTGGAACACTGCTATCATGTCACCCCTGGTCCTTCTCTTCGCCAGACTGGCCAAGCTCAGTTCCTGCAACCGCTCTTTGTATGTTTTATTTTCCAGACCCTTTATCATCCTGGTTGCTCTCTTCTGCACTTTCTCTAGGGTTTCAATGTCTTTTTTGTAGTGTGGTGACCAAAACTGGATGCAGTACTCTAGGTGTGGTCTGACCAAGGCTTTATAGAGTGGTACTAGTACCTCTCTGGTCCTTGATTGTATCCCTCTATTTATGCAGCTCAGGACTGTGTTGGCCTTTTTGGATTTTAGATGAAGCCAAGTCCAAAAATGCCAGAGAATTCCCAGAAACCTGGCACTTAGGCACATTGGCTATCAATGGGCACAAAGAGACAAACAACATTAATAGCAGTGACTGTGAGAGGGATCTTGGAGTCTTAGTGGACAACCAGCTAAATATGAGCCAGCAGTGTGCAGTGGCAGCCAAAAAAGCCAATGCAATCCTAAATTGCATTAACAGAGGGATACAATCAAGATCAAGTGAGATACTAATACCACTCTATAAAGCCTTAGTAAGACCACACCTAGAGTATTGCATCCAGTTTTGGTCACCACACTATCAAAAAGTTGTTGAGACTCTAGAAAAATTGCAGAGGAGAGCAACCATGATGATTAGGGGACTGGAGACTAAAACATATGAAGAACAGTTACAGGAACTGGGCATGGCTAGTCTAGTGAAGAGAAGGACCAGGGGAGACATGATAGCAGTGTTCCAATATTTGAGAGGCTGCCACAGAGAGGATGGGGTCAAGCTATTTTCCAAAGCACCTGAAGGCCAGACAAGGAATAATGGATGGAAACTGAACAAGGAGAGATTCAACCTAGAAATAAGGAGGAATTTTCTCACAGTGAGAACAATCAACCAATGGAACAGAAGTTGCCTTCGGAAGTTGTGGGAGCTTCATCACTTGAGACTTTCAAGAAGAGATTGGACAGCCATTTGTCAGAAATGGTGTAGGGCCGTGGTGGCGAACCTATGGCACGCGTGCCACAGGTGGCACGCGGAGCCATAGCAGACGGCACGTGAGCGTTGCCCACCGGCAAACCGGAAGTGCGGAAAACGCACTTCCGGTTTGCCGGTGAGCTGTTTTTTGCACTCCGGAGGGTTCAGGGAAGCTCCCTGAAGCTCCGGAATGCAAAAAACTACAAAACGGACAAACCGGAAGTGCATTTTTCCGCACTTCCGGTTTGTCCGTTTTGTAGTTTTTTGCATTCCGGGGCTTCAGGGAGCTTCCCTGAACCCTCCGGAGTGCAAAAAACAGCTCACCGGCAAACCGGAAGTGCATTTTTCCGCACTTCCGGTTTGCCTGTTTCGTCGTCCCAGGCTCCAGTAAGGCCTTTGCGCGGGGGTGGGTGGGTGCGCATGCACAGGGGGCAGCACGGGGGGGTGTTGTGCGCATGCGTAGGGGGGAGGGAATGGGTGTGGGCACGCGAGTGCGCACTAGCGCGCGCACCCCCCCTTTTTGGCACGCGAACCTATAAAGGTTCACCACCACTGGTATAGGGTCTCCTGGACTAGATGACCTACAAGGTCCCTTCCAACTCTGTTATTCTTTTAGATCAACAATCAAGAACTAAACAGTACCCCAATAAAGGAACTACCAATTCAGAGAATCAAACTGTAAACAACAGCCTGATCAAGGAACTAGCAAGAAGATTCCCATCAACACTGATATATGCTGGTATATAACTAGAGAGCAAACCTCACCCCCTTCTAGCACTGATGAGGTTACCTAGTTAGTTAATGAAACATCTGCAAGAAAACAACCAGGCTCAGCGAACACCAAGGACCCCATAGAGATGGATAGATATGACAAACTTATTAAATGCTTTCTTTTAAAAATAAATACATGCGGTTTTTGATATCTCAGCCAAAAAATAATGTTGATTATAACTTTGGATAAAATGAATATAGTTATTTAATGGACAGTTGCTAAATCTAGATCTTTAGAGGTTTTTTTAAAAATCAATCTTCTATAAAATATTTTGAGGAAAAGCCTACCAATCTTGTGTTAAATAGCAGCAATCTCACATGGCATCCATCCCTATTTATAAGGACGGCTCTGTTCAGGAACCAAAAATAAGCTCCTAATTAGATCTCAAACCTGCAATGGGGAAAAATAAATAAATAAAAGGTGCTGTTTTAATTAACTTTTTAGCTTGCGCTGATTCAAACCGTGCCCAGTGCAATAAGGCAAAAGGCTATAATGCTGCATTCATAAGGTCACCTGCTGCTCAGAATACTTTAGCAATGTTCTAATCTTCAATTATCATAAAGCCAGAGAGGTTACAGTCAATATATCGGCAGAGGCATGTAACAGAATAAGAAATCACTTTGGACCACACACAAAAAAAGAATACATGAAATCAAATCAAATTCTAAACCTGATCTCTCCGGGCTATGCAACCATCCTGTTTTATGTACCATTTCCCCCCAAGCAGGTTAATAATGCCATTATAGGGGAAAGCTTGCTTTCCTTAAATCAGATGCATTTACATCGGAACTAAATAACAATACTAAATGTTAGTTTGATGGAGGATGTTTGAGGATGAGAAGCATGTGTATTGCACAGGCATCCAAGAGTTTACTCTGTACTTTGAGACAAGGAGTCTATGGTGGGAGTATCTGTCTATCAATGAGGCCCTGGCTACTCAATGAGGGGGTGAAGAAATTCAGATTTCTGCTCTCCTTTGTCCTGTTGCTAATGGAGGACTTCCACTTTTCAAAAGTACAAGTTTCCAACAGAAGAGAATATTTCTAGCTCAGGGTTCAGCTGTAGGATCTTTGGTGGCCTCTGGGCTGGGTGGTTTTCTGGACATTTCATGACCCAAGTAGGTAACATCATCAGTGCTAGAAGGAAAGGGGGTTAGCACTGAGGATGTTACCTACTTTGAAACATCTGCAAGAAAGCAAAAGAAAGTTCAGAGAGCACCAAGGACTCCACAGTACCGGTTTCCTTTTTATAACAGATATTGCTCCTCTGGAATCCTCCTTCAGAAAAACCCTTCTGAGGGAGATGGATGGTTAAGAAACATGAATTGTAAATAAATAAAAAGAAAGAATTGAGCTCCAACCCCCATCTCTAGGTTAGTTATATATGCTCCACCCTTACCTCTCTCTCTTCACTCTTTTATTTAGTTTAGTTTCCACTATGTTAGTCCTTGAGATAGAAAAACTGTCGTGAAGGCTGTTATGCAAGGCACCATCACTTAATGATGTCCACCCCCGTTCTCCCTGATGCAGCCATTAAACAGAAGTGCAAGTCATTAAGTGGAGCAGAGAGTGTCCTAGGGGTTGTAAGTTTGCTGTCCATCTGAAGAATGTCTATTCTACCGTTGAGACGAAGAGGATTTCGTAACACTTAACCCTGGTTGAAATTCTTCTGCTCTGTCCATTTTTGCTGCTGCCCTACATTCACACAATTCCAGATTCATATTTTATAATAGGCGAGACTGAGCTCTCTAACTTGACTCTTCCTCAGCGGGAACAAAATGTTTGGTATTTTGAAGATCTACCTACAATTAGAGTGGATTACACAACACACCTCATAAATATTTCACCTACAAATGATAAAAAATTTAAAGATGTCAATACAGGCCTGTTATTCCTTAAGGAATATCTTGAAGACCTAGTTTGCGCTCAAGGTTTCATCCTGGTGACATTCTAATTTTCCACAGGGAGGGACTCTCCAGCCTCACACTCAAGGCCAGAGAGGACTCAAGGGTGAATTCAGTATCAGCATGACCTGAATTTTGAATTTGCAGAGCCAGGGAGCCAAGAAAATAATCCAGCTAAGACTTTTCTTTTTTTCATTTCTCCCCCAAACCCTGTTTCTAGGCCATCCCCATCCCAGAGGATTCAGAGCAATGAACGACGAAATGTAAAATTAATACCATAAATCTCACAATCATTTTGGGCTCAATGCAGGTTGAAATAGGATGCTTCTTACTTGCCAAAATGCCAAATGCATTTCCTGTAGGAAACGGGTTCCACAAAGCATACTTAGAATAGAATAGAATAGAATAGAATTCTTTATTGGCCAAGTGTGATTGGACACACAAGGAATTTGTCTTTGGTGCATATGCTCTCAGTGTACATAAAAGAAAACATACATTTGTCAAGAATGGTTGTCATAGGGTTCAAGTAAGCAATCAGGAAACAATCAATATGAATATAAATCGTAAGGATATAAGCAACAAGTTACAGTCATACAGTCATAAGTGGGAAGAGATGGGTGATAGGAACGATGAGAAAAACTAATAGTAATAGTAATGCAGCCTAGTGAATAGTTTGACAGTGGTGAGGGAATTATTTGTTTAGCAGAGTGATGGCGTTTGGGAAAAAACTGTTCTTGTGTCTAGTTGTCTTGGTGTGCAGTGCTCTATAGCAACGTTTTGAGGGTAGGAGTTGAAGCAATTTATGTCCAGGATGTGAGGGGTCAGTAAATATTTTCACAGTAGAAGGTTATCTACCTCTACAGAGAGGAAAAGGGTGTTTCAGTTGGTTATAAACCTCAAACACATTGAGATAAATAGAGTCCTTTTTTTTTTGTCTGTCCCAATAATACTACCTAACTTTTCCCATTCATGTTGCCAGAGACCAAGGGATGCTTAGGAATAGTCCTGATTTTAATGAGCACTAATCACAATTTGCCTTAGAGCAAAAAGACTTCAAAGGCACCCATTGAAGAAAAGTGTGAATTTCATGGTAACCCTTCTATGGTCTCCTTTGCAATGTGGATTTAGCTCTCCCTCAATGATGATTTACGGTGCTCACATATAAATAAAAAGAAATTAAAATCATTTGCAAGCTCTGGGGAAGGGAGGGAGGGAAGGAGGAAGAAAAAAGAAAGAAAGAAAGAAAGAAAGAAAGAAAGAAAGAAAGAAAGAAAGAAAGAAAGAAAGAAAGAAAGAAAGAAAGAAAGAAAGAAAGAAAGAAAGAAGTCCAGGGAAAAAATGCACATCTCTCTTCGTAATATATAATTGGGGTTCTTGGCAGAGCAGGGATGCAGTGAATGGAATTAAAATAGTGCCTGTACAATGCCCAAGTAATAAATGGGAAGCAATGCTCACAAATTATGCCACATATGGCCAATTCCAATTTCTACAAATGTAGCTTGCTGACAAAGAATTGTTAATTCAAATGGATAATATATAGGCCCGGAATACGTGTCCCATCTGTTAATGTCATTTGGATCTGTGGCAGAAGTTGCTTATGGCTGTCAGAAAAGAAAAGATGGGAAAATCAAATCTGTATCCAAAGTGAGCTTCCAAATAGAACATATACAAATCTAATTGAATTAGCATTTTTAAAAGGAAGACTTGATTTTGTTTAACCAATCATTCTCAGCATTTGCACATTTAACACTACACCCCTCTCTCTCATGTCTGTCTGTCTGTCTGTCTGTCTGTCTGTCTATCATCTATCTATCTATCTATCTATCTATCTATCTATCTATCTATCTATCTATCTATCTATCTATCTATCTATCTATCTATCTTAACAATATAAAAAGATGTTGAGGCTCTAGAAAGAGTGCAGAGAAGAGCATCAAAGATGATTAGGGGGCTGGAGGTTGCATGAATTGGGTATGTCTAGCTAAGGGGGACTAAGGGGGACATGATAGCAGTGTTCCAATATCTGAGGGGCTGCCACAAAGATGATGGGGTCACTCTATTCTTCAAAGCACCTGAAGGCAAGACAAGAAGTTATGGATGGAAACAAGGAGAGAGCCAACCTAGAACTAATAAGAAATTTCCTTTTTTATCATGAAAAAAAAACCCATAAACAATGAATAAAGAGATAAAAAAAAGTGTAGGAAGCAATTTGGCCTAAAATTAAGAAGTAGGAGAATAATAACTAATTTGGAAACTAATGAACAGTGGAGAATTTAGGAGTAGAATTGGAAAAATAATTGGTGAATATCCCAGATGACAAAACTAGATTTTCTTTTTTTTTCTTTTTTTTCTTTCTTTCTTTTTTTTTTTTTGTGGAGGCAAGATGAAGTTAGCAGCATATACCTAGAAACAAAGTATTATATATAAAGAAATGATATAAAAACAAATAAGTTTTTTCTTAGAAGGGATATGAAGAGCTTAAATTTGAGATTGTATCATCAGTCTGTTAAATATAAGAGGATAAAAGAGTACTCAGGGGAAGGCTAAGAGGGTGTAAGAGGAAGTAGAAGGGGAGGAAGAGAAGGAGTAGAGAGAGTAGAGGAGGAGTGAAGGAGTAAGAAAGTAGGAGGAGATGATGGAGGTAGAGAGGGGGAGTGCAATGGAAAAAAAGCAGAATAGACTGATGATTGATGATATAAGTGTATGTATATTGATTTTTGAATGATGGAGTATAAATGTAAAACTGTGTATTTTATTGTAATAATTTAAGGTATATGTTTATTGAATTGTAAAAGTGGTGGAGGAAAAAAAAATAAAAAAAAACTTTTTGAAAAAAAAAAAAGAAATTTCCTGACAGTGAAAACAATTAATCAGTGGAACAACTTGCCTCCAGAAGTTGTAAATGCTCCAACACTGGGAGTTTTTAAGAAGACTTAACCATTTGTCTGAAATGATATAGGGTTCTGCTTGAGCAGGGGGTTGGATTGGAAGACTTCCAAGGTCCCTCCCAACTCTGCTATTCTGCTATTCATCTGTCTGTCTGTCTGTCTGTCTGTCTGTCTGTCTGTCTGTCTGTCTGTCTGTCTGTCTGTCTGTTCGTCCATCCATCCATTCATCCAGCTATCCAGCTATCTCTAACTCTATCATCCTCTTTCTTTCTCTTTCTTTCTTTCTTTCTTTCTTTCTTTCTTTCTTTCTTTCTTTCTTTCTTTCTTTCTTTCTTTCTTTCTTTCTTTCTTTCTTTCTTTCTCTCCTTCCCTCCTTCTCCCTCTCCCTCTCCCTCTTTAGATTCTGAAATATATATGTATATTCTCTCTCTCTCTCTCTCTCTCTCCCTCCCTCTCTCCCTCCCTCCCTCCCTCTCGTGTATCATCACAAATCCATATTTTCTCTTACTGTTTATGAAATAGATAAACCAAACATTTTGGACAGCACTTCCTTCTAGTTTCCCTCGCTGGAAGGAAAACCACAACTTGGAAACTGTGAATGAAGTTTGGAGATGAGTTCCCTATATTAACTGACAGTATTCCAGTTTGGGGGGCTCTTGGATCTGCTAAGAGAAAAGGTTGCAGGTCCCATTCATGAAAGACATGAAAGCTACTCTCTGTTTTGCATGGATTTATATAGCAGTAATTCCATGGGAATTTTTGTCCAGGCAAAATGACATCACCTGCGACTGGGACATTGAGGATCTTGGTCTGAATGGGGATTGGCTGAATTGGGAAAAAAAGATACATTTATTTTTTGGAAGATTCCATTTGCTCTCCTCTTTTTTCTTTTTCTTCTTCCTCTTTTGTAGAAAATCAAGAGAAAAGACACACCAGAGTCTCTCAGCAAACTTTGCTTCATGTGATTCAATCCGTTCAAGTCCTTTGGGATAGATCTAACAGAGCAGCCATTCATCCCAACACAGAGATTTAGCAGAGACCCCGTCATATGAACGGTTTGGGGGCATTACTATCACCCACCAGCGTGAGAGAAACATGGCCATTAGTTGAGTGCGTATTTGAACTTGGGGGGAAAAACATTTCTTTGAACTTTCTTCAGAGCCATTCACTTCTTCACTCATTCAGTCTGAGGAGGAAACTCAGCATTGGTTTCGCGTTTTGCTCTAGGCAAAAATTTGTAGGAAATTACAGGCAGTCCCCAGCTTATAATTATCTGTCTAGCAACTGTTGAAAGTTACAACAAGCACTTAAAACAATGACTTGCAACCATCCTCACACTTACAACCATTGCCACATCCCCGTGGTCACATGGTCAAAATTCAGCTGCTTGGCACCCAGCATGCACTTGTGATGGTTATAGCATCCTGGATGGTCATGTGATCACCGTTTGGTACCTTCCCACCTGGCTATTCTCAATGGGGGGAAGCCAATTCACTTAATGACTGCAGTGTTTTACTTAAGAACCATGGCAACAATTGTAAAATTGGATGTGACTCATTTAACAACTGCCTTTTCCAATTGTGATTGTAATTCAAGGGCTCCCTGTAATGAACTTCCCTCAAATATTTTCCCCTCAGCTGCCACTTCTTCATGGCCTTTTCTCAGAAGTTTCCAATTTGTTGCATTTTTTAGTTTTGGAAGAAATGTCGGTAGCAATTGTAAATTAAGTGAGCCTCTTCGTCCCCTGAATCTATAAGTACATTGACTTCCTTCCTGTCCACATGTGTGTGTCTGCACGCGCGTGCGCACATGTTCATCCCTTGCACATTTGTTCTGTCAGTACCTTCTTTGTGTCCATGGTTGTACTCACTCTCCTGCACATTTAACCTTCCTTTCTACTACACTACTACCTGATATTCTTTTTCTCTCCATCTGGTTCCTTTCATTCTCAGTTTCTCAAAAAAAAAAAAACCAACCAGTGCAATCATTGTGTAAGGATGAAGGGATGGAGGAGGCCTGGGGAGATCCAGTCACACAGTCAGTCTATTTCACAGGATAATTCTCCTGGAGAGAAATTGGAAGGCAAGACGTCTACATACCCTATCTTCAGTTCCAGCAGAATCTAAAATTTTTAATATAAATAATAATACAGCTGTAAAGGAATCTCTGAAAGCCATTGTAATAATTGTGAAGGGCCTACAAGATCTTTGTAGGATCTTGCAATGATGTGAAATCATTCCATTGCATTTTATTTATTTATTTATACCCTGCCTTTAATATTTTTACAAGTAACTGGAGGCAATACACCTTCCTCCTCCTATTTTGCCCACAACAACCACCCTAAGAGGTGGACTGGGCTGAGGGGAGAGTGACTGGTCCAAGGTCACCATCCATCTGGCTTTCATGGCTCAGGCAGGACTAGAACCTACGATCTCCTGGTTTCTAGCCTGGTGCCTTAAAACCCACTAGACCGAATTGGCTCTTATGAAGTTTATGCCACTTCATAAACTAAATTTCCTGGACACAACCTGATCAGGTTGACTCGGTAGAGTCCTCCTTCGGGGTTGCTCAGTTCTCAGGTGCCTCCATATGCACCAGGGGTAGACCTATACGTACCTCCCTGGGCCTGAACCTTTGTACAAAACTCTGCTCTTTTCAGCTATAAATCTCTTTCACTCGTATCCGACTCTGGCTTTATGGCCATCACGAAGGTTTGGTTTGATTCGAAAGGTCACAATGAGCCAGGAGGAAAATATTCTTTTACCCAACCATCCTGTGAGACTTCGCCCCCCCTCCCCAATGTTTTGACTATGTAACACTGCAAACCAGTGAGAGATTGGCAGTGCTTCCTAAATCTGCACAGGATTTCATCCTTGTGACTTCTGACTTTCAGTTAAATGCTAGAGCGGTAAAATGGCAAATGTTTTGAAAGGCAGAAGAAGATGGACAGACAGATGGGAAACTTACAAAGAGGGTTCTCAGCCACCTGCCAGCTTCTAATTGAAGCTTGATAATTAATGTGGTTCTAATGCCAGCGTAAAATCAGTATGCTTAGCCTGCTTCCAGAGGAAAGGCATGAGCTTCTTAAAGGGATAAAAATAACCACACGTTCAATCCCAGCCTTCTAGTTTAATTCCTGGGAGTTTAAGGAAAACCACATTTTCCTTCTTCTACATTTATTTTTCCTTTGCAAGCTTTACATTTGAAATAGACAGTTGGACCATTTGGGACTTCAAATATGACACGAAGGCTACTGATTACAAACATCAGAATAGAACAGAATAACAGAGTTGGACCTTCCAGTCCAATTCCCTGCTCAAGCAAGGGACCCCATACCAATTCTGGACAAATGGCTGTCCAGTCTCTTCTCAAAAGCCTCCAGTGTTGGAGCAGCCACAACTTCTGGAGGCAGTTTGTTCCACTGATTAATAGTCCTCACTGTCAGGAAATTTCTCCTTAGTTCTAAGTTGCTTCTCTCCTTGGTTAGTTTCCATCCACTGCTTCTTGTCCTGTTTTCAGGTGCTTTGGAAAATAGGTTGAGCTCCCTCTTCTCGGTGGCAGCCCCTCAAATATTGGAAGACTGCTGTCATGTCACTCCTAGTCCTTCGTTTCACTACACCAGACATACCAAGTTCCCACAGCAACAAGGCTTGTTTAGATATTTGAATTCTAGACCAGGATAGGATAAGTTATCATGGAATGATGGAAAGGATTATTTATGGAAAATTATTATAAATTATTATTGTTATAATTATGGAAATCTCATAATGGAAAGGATTATTCCTCCTAACCCTTAGGAAGTTCTACTCAACCCAATTTGACCCATGGACATGTGTTTCCTTGCGTCCATGGGCTACAATTCAGGTAAGTACATTTAGGTCTGAATCTTATATTTGTACACCTGGATTTAACGGCAGTCTCTTCTTTTCTGTCTTCCCATCTAGCAATGACCTGCTTGCAATTGTTCACTTCCCATTTTCAGTTCGTTAATACCTCAATAAGGCCTACCCAGTGATTTCATAGCCTCCTTCTCTCATTCCTTTGAAAATGCCAAAGAGAATGGACTGTAACAAGATTCTTTTTAAAGGATTACATCCCAGAGGCATTGAACCATAAAAGGCCGAGACGTGCATATGATAGAAAAGCCTGCAAATCATGCAGAATTGCCTTTGGGAGAAGGAAGTTCTTTCCTTAGAGACATTATCGTCTTGTCACTGCGGCATTGAAGCAGGGAAGTACACACCCAGGCACACGGCCCCACGAAAGGAATGGGCGCCAAATGCACTTCTAAGGAAGGCATTTAGAAGGATGTTCACTTCACAATTTTAACAATTAATAAGAGAAAATTACTAGGGCATGCCATATTGAAGTGGCGAAAATCGAGAGGACTACAGGATGGGACGGAGATTTAGTGTTTTCTGGTTTATTTTATTTATTTATTTATTTAGATAGATTTGTAGTTTTTCCAATCTGATGTGGTAGCCTGTGAAATAGCAATTAAAAAGGTATTTATTAGTAGTGACATATGTGGAAGAATTTAAGTGGCATACTGGTCTTATAAATAAATTTTAATATATAAGGCTTTATGAGGAAAGCCAGTCTTCCTTCCTTCCTTCCTTCCTTCCTTCCTTCCTTCCTTCCTTCCTTCCTTCCTTCCTTCCTTCCTTCCTTCCTCTTTCTTTCTTTCTTTCTTTCTTTCTTTCTTTCTTTCTTTCTTTCTTTCTTTCTTTCTTTCTTTCTTTCTTCCTTTTTCTTTTATCTTTCTGATGTTCTGATCTTCCAGGCCTTGTCAGTAATGGAGTTATGCTTTTTTGAGCCATTCTTTCTCTTCAGCAATTTTCCTTAGATGACAACATATCAAAATGTCTCAACCAAGCTAAAACTACAGGCAGTTCACACTTATTCACACAGGCAACTCCACTGCTAAGTGATGCAGTCGTTAAATGAAATATCATACGAGTGTGCCAAAATTAAGTGACATGGACATTAAGCGAATCACCCAAGGACATTGAGAGACATCATGTGAAAGTGACTTCCTGCCCCACTGACTTGACTGGTTGGAAGCCAGCTATGAAAGTCACGAGTGGCAATCCTGTAACAGTAGGATGCTGCAACCATTATAAATGGGTGCCGGTTGTGAAACACCCAAACCACAATCCTATAATCATGGGGATACTGCAACAGTTGTAAGTCCGAGGGCCAGTTTGTAAAGCTACTTTACAGCACTATTGTACGTTTGAACAATTGCTAAGCAGGATGGTTGTTAACTAAGAATGATCTGTAACACATTCTAGCATAACTAATTGGTTTCAATTAGTTCAATCCTGTGCGGATTGAGTCTGTTTGGATCCTTAACCTTTTTGAGGTTAACTTGGTTGATTAAGTCCTTTGACCTTTTCGCATAACATATTAGCCCTCCTTCCCTTCCCATTAATCTAGTTAAGCATGTTATCAGAGAAGCCCCTTAACATGTTTGCTTTTGTCTCTGCTAAACACTTTGATAAATAGCAATAGCCCTTATATACCACTTCACGGTGTTAGAACCCTGTTCAAACTATTGGTTTGCTAATATATGAACAAGCCACAAATCAATGTTATGTGTATATTGCTTTAAATGAATTGTAGGCTGATTACTATATAAGGAAGCAAGAGAGCATGCTCTGAATGTGTCTGCGTATATTTGAAGGTGTGTTCCGAAGTGCTGACTCTCTGCTGATTATCTCTGCTGCTTCACTGATGAGTAATTGTCTTTGTGACTGTGTGAAATTACTGTGAAGAGCTGCTGTGAAAAGAGTAACTATCTGTGAAAGTGTAGATTTGATTGATAGCTGTAATCTTTGTTTGTTAGTTAAAACAAAGATAGGCAAGAAGAAGATTCTTTGCATTGACTGACTAACTGTGTATGACTTGGACTTCCTATTGAACTTTGCTACTACTTTAAGTAAACTATTTGTAAATACTAAAGGTATCTGTTTATTGACTGAATAGCATTCATATCAAACTGCAACACCACAACCACAATCACTATTTCGCTGTGTATGTGCTCAACAACACAATAACTCCTTAACACATGGTGCTTTACAGCCCTCTCTAAGCAGTTTACAGAGTCAGCCTCTTCCCCCAACAATCTGGGTCCTCATTTTACCCCGCTTGGAAGGATGGAAGACTGAGTCAACCTTGAGCTGGTGAGAATCGAACTGCTGGCAGTTGGCAGAATTAGCCTGCAATACTGCATTATGACCACTGTGCCACCAAGGCTTATATCAGAAGAGCAAACATCTCATCTAACCTTCCAACTTGGAACACATATATCAAGATGCCAACCTTCAATGAACCTTGAACTGTTGCAGTAAGAAAGGCAAATGGAAATTCAGCCCTTAATTAAACTTTGGAGAATTCTTCCATCTCACTTTATTAGTTCTGGAAAAAGAAAGAAAGCAACATTCAAATGTTTCTCTTTGTTGCAACATGTTAGGCCATGTCTATGAAGATTCTCAGTCATCCAGGTCAGGGTGGTCCCCAAAGTATTGATTTCAAGAGGCAACTGGACTTTCTTGGTTTTTCCTTGAAGACCTTGCACTTCTCATCCAAGAAGCTTCTTCAGCTCTGAAGAACTGAAGAAAAACAAAGAAAGTCCAGTTGCTTCTTGGAAAAAAACCCACCTTTGGGACATATTAGGCCATGTTGAGCCTAAGAAACACACAGCCTCATTTGCTGTTTCTGAGAAGTTGAGTTATTTTGTTTTCTACAAAAGTATCAATCTGTAGGGAAAGCCATAATTATGGCTGTAGAAACAGCCGTAATTCTAGAAGAGTAATGTCATGTGAATTTTGATACTTTTCAAAATTCAGACCGAAACTGAACAAAAGGAACATACTGGAAAACAAAAGATGTATAGTAGCACTGACTAATGTTTCCCAAGAAAGCCGAAAACTTAAATCAGTCCCAGAGTAACACGGCTTTGTCACAACTTCAAAAGCAAAAACTTATTTGTCTGCTGCAAAAACCCTTCACCCTCTTCAAGGAGCGCTTGTGAAATTTTGCATAACAACCCAACATGGCGTGGCAGTCTAAAATCCAAGGCGATGGAAAAGAGATATATTAATTTTCAGTAGTGCAGACTGGATAAGGGAAGAATATTTTTCTTTTAATCTTGATCGTCAATCCATCTTCCGTACAGATCTATCTATGCCACCACCAACTCTCATTTCTCCAAATCATTGGGGAGCTGTCAAGAGCTCCAGCTCGTAGTTCTTCAGATAAACGTACCTGGCAGATAGACGGCATTCATGAGACCTGCTGCGCCATGTTCCCAAAACTCACACGAGGCCTCTCAAAAAGAATTTTGAGCAGTCAGGGGGGGATGAAAATTCTTTTTTCAGTCCTCATTTTGTTATTGCTAATCAGGGGTGGGTTCCTCCCGGTTCGGACCGGATCACCTGAACCAGTAGCGACCCACTGGTGATGTCACTGAACTGGATCAGCCGGTGCTGGTCCATGGGCGCCGCCATCTTTTTTGTTTAATTGTTTGCAAATTTTTGACTGCTTTGAAGTATTTTCCTTTTCTGCTGCTTGTAAAAGGGCCCTCCCGCCTGCCCCCGGGTCTATACTGACCTTTACTCCTTTGCCCGAAGCACAGCTGATCAGCTCCTCAGCTGTGTTTCGGGCTGATTCGAGCTATGGAGCATGCGCGGATGCAGAATTGCATGAGAGGACGCACGTGTGAAACCTCACGATGCGAACCAGTGGCGAAGGTAAGTGGAACCCATCCCTGTTGCTAATCCCAAACATTTTTCTATCAGACCAAAGGCATTTTTGCATAATGTCATTTCTAGTTGGTTAGCTCTTCTCTATTGAGAGAAGAAAAAGAAGTCACAATGTAATGTCATAATGTAAAATTACAGTGTGTGCCTAATGTAATATGTCACCAGTCTAGTTAGAAACTCTAAAATGGCTGTCAAGTTTATTTATTTATTTTATTTATTTATTTTATTTGTCAAAACGTGTACAAGATAACAGGTGTGGTATAAACCTAAACAAAAGCAAAGTAGTTATAGGTAAATTTGGACAATAGGACAGTAAGACAGGGACGATAGGCACAGTGGTGAGCTTATGCACGCCCCTTACAGACCTCTTAGGGGGGTGAGGTTGACTGTAGACAGTCTAAGGTTAAAGTTTTTGGGGTTTGGTTGCTCAAAGTTCCCCAAAGCATTTCCTAATCAAGCAAGTGGGATTAGCACAGACCTTAATAAAATGTTTCCAAGCAAGGGTTAGGAGTAGAGGAGAGACTCCATAAAAGCATGTTAGGAATTGCCGGCCCTCCCTTATTAGTTATTTCAATAGAGTGGGATGTCTTTGAAAATTTGAAATCTCTTCTTCCTGAGCTTTTTGCAAGCCAGACAGAGCTGTTGTTGGTAAGATATGAAACGCTTCTCCTTTCTGCATGCTATTTAGCATGCGTTCATTTCCCCCCCCCCCCTTAGCCTTTTATACTCTCTCCCAATTGTTCTTGAAAGAAGAACTTGCTCACATATTACTGGGCAATATTTCCAGAAGGGAAATTGTAGAATGAACTTTTCTATTTAGAATAGAATGAATGAGCTGGAAGAGACCTTGGAGGTCTTCTAGTCCAGCCCCCTGCTCAAGCAGCAGAGCCTATACTATTTCAGATAAGTGACTGTCTAGACTCTTCTTAAAAACATCCAGTGAGGGAGCGCCCACAATTTCTTCTAATCCTGGGATGAAGGAGTCTCATCTGTGTGAATCCCACCAATGCATGATTCTATCTTTTCCCGTGAATAGGAGAGGGAGTATAACTTAGATAGACAGTAAGTTAATTTGTTTCAAACTCTCAATAAAAATAAGTATCTTTTGCAATAAATCCACATCCCTACTGTCTTACATGTCTATCCCTTGTTAAGTATGTGAGCATTCAACAACTGTAACTGTACGTGGGGATGGCCTTGGGAGATGGGGAAGAGCTGTGTAGCCAGGGGAACACCTCAGCCTGCAGCAGGAATGTGCTCATCTCAGAAGAGACCCTCCCTAGTTTCTTGAGATGTAAAGGTGATGGCGGAGATATGCACTTTCATACTTGCAAGATTCTGTCAATGTAACCTTACAATAAAGTAGACTTAGTTCATCTGGGTGCGCTTCTTGTCTGGATTATCTTTCAAGGCTGACAGCATTTGCTTCAAGGAGATTAATGATCAAGACTACAGATGACATGGACTTAGTGGGCGGGGATGGGAAGGAGGGAGGGAGGAAGGGAGGGGGAGAGAGAGAGCTTGAGAGGAAGGAAGGAAGGAAGGAAGGAAGGAGGGAGGGAGGGAGGAAGGAGGGAGGGATGGAGAGAGAGGGAGGAGGGAGAGTGAGAGTGAGCGAGAGAGAGCTTGAGAGGAAGGAAGGAGGGAGGGAGAGAAGGAAGGAAGGAGGGAGGGAGGGAGGGAGGGAGAGAAGGAAGGAAGGAAGGAAGGCCCAGAACTCATCTGAATACTCAGAGTTGCAAATTGATATTTACACCTGGTTCTTGACAGAACTATAGGTAGAATGGCAATTTATGGCCTGGAACAATAAAAGATTAAAGGGGCAAATCCAACAGGAAATCGAGAGATCTATTGAATCTCTTAAAGAGAGATCAGAGCTCTGTCAGCCCTGGTGAGAGAAGCTAAAATCTTTGAATCATTTAGGATAATCAGCCACAAGAAGTGCCTCTGCTTAATACAGTGGAGTTAACCTGGCACAGCATCAGTGTTTGTTTTCTCTGTTGGCTAAAGTTATTTTTCACAAGGCCAAAAAAAAAAAAAAGCGAGAGAAAAGCGAGGGAAAGGATTATGTTATTTTACATGTTCTATCATTATCAAACAACTCACAAAATGAATCAGAATGGAGTAAACAATCCATTTATTCTGGGCTCAAGTCTTCCAATTACAGAGAAATGGATTCAGTCATAACAGACAGGGAATATATATATATACTGTGCCTGCCTGCCTGTCTGTCTGTCTCTCTCTCTCTCTCCCTCTCTCTCTCTCTCTCTCTGTGTATACTCTGTGTATATAGACAGACAGACAGAGATAGAGATAGAGATAGAGATAGAGATAGAGATAGAGATAGAGATAGAGATAGAGATAGAGATAGAGATAGAGATAGAGATAGAGATAGAGATAGAGATAGAGATAGAGATAGAGAAAGAGTTATTCACATCTTAGAATAGCTAATGTCCCTGGGAAACAAACCCCCTCATCTTAGAGGCAAAATTTCCTTTTCTTTTTCTGATCTGCTCCCCACATCTACCTCCATTTCAAGCCCAAACATGCTGGCCTTTTAAAGGGAGCCATCAGTATTATCTGAAGTGGTCTTCTCCATTGGCAATTACTTGCGTTTTCTTTTCACTTACTCCTCATCTGGGCTATTGCTGAAGACTCCTTCTGTCCTTTGGCATTTCCAGCCAAGTAACGCAGAATGATAAAATTAGAAGATGAAATTAACGTGGATTTGGGCAAACACAGGGAGACAATGGAGGATGGGGGGCCTGGCATGCTATGGTCCATGGGGTCGTGAAGAGTCGGACATGACTTAGTGACTGAATATCAACAACATGACTTGATATGAACCAATCCTTCTTACTTGTTTTAAAAAGACAAACCAACCCACCAACCAACCAACTTGAAACAGGGTTATAATATGCAAAGCATTTAGCCTGGGATTGACAGCTTGCAAAGGATGGAGCCAAATTGTTCAGCAGCTACACGGTCCAATTCTGGAATAGCAGCCACCTTTGGAAAAAGTGCAGAGAAGAGCAACTAAGAGGATCAAAGGCCTGGAGACAAAAACATATGAAGAACACTTGCAGGATTTGAGTATGACCAGTCTAGAGAAAAGAAGGACTGGGGGGGGGGGAACATGATAGCAGTATTCCAATATTTGAGGGGCTGCCACAAAGAAGAGGAAGGGGTTAACTTATTCTCCAAAGCACCTGAAGGCAAGAATAGAAACAATGGATGGAAACCGAACAAGGAGAAAAACAATCACCATCATCATTTCACCTGATGATGTGAAAACCAGATCTCACATCATCTAGAAACAAACCAAGTAATAACCAACAGCCAACATGGATTTGTTAAGAACAAGTCATGCCAAACCAACCTCATTTCATTTTTCAACACTGTGACCAAATTAGTAGACCAGCGAAATGCAGTAGACATAATATACCTGGACTTCAGCAAAGCATTTGACAAAGTAGACCACAACCTACTTCTTCATAAGCTAGAAAAAAGCGGGATAGACAGCTATACAACCAGATGGATTAAAAACTGGCTGACCAACCGTACCCAATGAGTAGTCCTCAATGGCTCTAAGTCCACATGGAGAGAAGTAAGCAGTGGCGTACCACAAGGTTCCGTCCTAGGCCCAGTACTCTTTAATATCTTCATAAATGACCTAGATGAGGGAATAGCAGGAGAACTAACCAAATTTGCAGATGATACCAAGCTGGCGGGAGTAGCAAACACCCCAGAGGACAGACTCAAAATCCAGAGGGACCTTGACAGACTCAAACACTGGGCCCAAACAAATAAAATGAAATTTAACACGGAGAAAAGTAAAATTCTACACCTAGGTAAGAAGAATCAAAAATACACATACAAACTGGGTGAAACCACACTCAATAGCAGCGATTGCGAGAGGGATCTTGGAGTCTTGGTAGACAGCCAACTAAATATGAGCCAGCAGTGTGCAGCAGCAGCCAAAAAGGCCAACGCAGTCCTGAGCTGCATAAATAGAGGGATACAATCAAGGACCAGAGAGGTACTAGTACCACTCTATAAAGCCTTGGTCAGACCACACTTAGAGTACTGCATCCAGTTTTGGTCACCACACTACAAAAAAGACATTGAAACTCTAGAGAAAGTGCAGAAGAGAGCAACCAGGATGATAAAGGGTCTGGAAAATAAAACATACAAAGAGCGTTGCAGGAACTGAGCTTGGCCAGTCTAGCGAAGAGAAGGACTAGGGGCGACATGATAGCAGTGTTCCAATACTTTAGGGGATGCCACAGAGAGGAGGGGGTCAGGCTGTTCTCTATGGCAGCAGAAAGCCAAACAAGGAATAACGGATGGAAGCTGACCAAGGAGAGATTCAACCTGGAAGTGAGGAGAAACTTTCTGATGGTGAGAGCGATCAACCAGTGGAACAGCTTGCCAGCGGAGGTTGTGAGAGCCCCAACACTTGCGACCTTCAAGAGGAGACTGGACTGCCATCTGTCTCAAATGGTGTAGGAACTTCTGCTTGAGCAGGGGGTTGGACTAGATGACCTACAAGGTCCCTTCCAACTCTAATAATAATAATAATAAAAAATAATAATAACCTGGAATTGAAGAGAAGCGTCCTAACAGTGAAGACAATTAACCAGTGGAACCAGCTTGACTTCAGACTTTGTGGCTGCTCCATCACTGGAGGTTTTTAAGAAGAGGTTTAGATTTATTATTAGAGTTGGAAGGGACCTTGTAGGTCATCTAGTCCAACCCCCTGCTCAAGGTTGGACCGCCACTTGTCTGAGATGATATATAGGGTCTCCTGCTTAAGAAGGGGGCTGCACTAGAAGACTTCCGAGGTCCCTTCCAGCTCTATTCTGATTCTAAATCTCTGAAGAAAATTCCCCCAAACCTGCTTTTTCAATGATTTAGGAAAGGAAACGTCACCTCCAAATAAATGGAACATCAGCGATTTGCCATTCCAGATCCAGAAGAGACACTTTGCAGATTTAGGCGTTTATTTTATTTGATTATTGACTAAAAAAAACAGCAAATAATTCCCAAAAAACGTAATTTTGAAAGGGATACAAACCACTAGAGGGGGAGTACATGTATATAACAGAATCGTCACTGATTTACATCCCTTAGCAGATTGGGTCACGGAAGCTCAAAAATAATTGTATTAAACAATGATTTAAGCAATGCTCATTAAACAATGAGCAAAAAATCATTAGGTAGAGTGTGTTGTGGGAATCCAGCTAATGATTTTTGTCTCTTAATATTAGTTGGCTCTTTGTCTTAATTTTCAGTGGAATATGAATATAAAGAGATTTAGTCTGGTGGGTTAGTTATTTTTTGGATTTGATGGCAAAACCTCCCTGCACTTTTCTTGCTTCAAAGCAGAGCTACTTCCTTTGAAGAAGTGGAAGCGGAACATTTTATTTGACTTTATTTTATTTCTCAATTTTCTCCCCTTTTAAGGAAAGCTGGTCCTTCTCTCAGTGGGAATAATCACTTTCCTTTTCTCTCTGAGATTATTTCCTATGAGCAACTGGAACCACCAGCCTTCTATCACGTCCTTGGGAATATTTTTTCAATTCCTCCCAATGATCTGCACTAGGTTTCTTTACCGATGGAGGCAGAATGAGAACATGGAGCTCCACTGGACTGAACCAAGGGGCCATTGCTCATCATGGGTAGGTCAGTTTGGGGGAACTGTGTGACGCATCAAGTCAGATTCTAAGCACGTCTTACTTCTGTTGAGTTTTGACTCTTTGCTGTCACATTTTGTGGCATGATTATGAAACAAACAGGGCCGTTAAGAAGTGATGTTTGGGCTTCATGGAACAAAAGTGGTCCCTTTTCATTTTAGAACAACTGTAGACAATCACTAAATATCAACCACCTCAAATATGAGGACACTTTGATTCCCACCATGGACGAATGGCTACAGAAGCTGATGGGAGTTGGCAGAGATGGCTAAATCAACCGCTTTGATCAAAGAAAAGAATATATAAGTACTTTCGTTGCTACATGGACTTTGTGCTTGAGGTGGAAAAAAATGAAACGTTGATTTTGGGTTTTACTGATTCAATTGATTTGTTGTTATAGAAATGGCTATTTTATACTATTATGGAAAAGTAAAAAGTTGAGGTTCAATGTTGGCTTTATTCTACTGCAACAGAGGGAGTCGGAAGTCAATGCCTTTTTTCTTCTTCACTTCTCTTTTCCCCTTCCCCTCCCCTCTGTGTCCTACTCTTCGCTTTTGTATTTTTGTGTTTTATTCTATAATTTAATACAATGCTATAAACTGGAAACAGCCTCAAATATGCAGATGATACCACTCTAATGGCAGAAAGTGAAGAGGAACTAAAGAACCCCTTGATGAGGCTGCAAAAGTTGGCTTGAAACTCAACATTAAAAAAATACTAAGATCATAACATCTGGTCCCATCACTTCCTGGCAAATAGAAGGAGAAGGAATGGAAGCATGGCAGGTTTTATTTTCTTGGGCTCCGGGTTCATTGCAAATGATGACTGCAGCCATGAAATGAAAGAGATGCTTGCTCCTTGGGAGGAAAGCTACGGCAAACTTAGCCATCATGTTGAAAAGCAGGGACATCATCTTGCTGATTAAAGTCTGTATAGTCAAAGCTATGTTTTTTTCCAGTAGTGATATGTGATTGTGAGAGTTGGACCATAAGGAAGGCTGAGCACTGAAGAATTGATTTTTCACACTGTGGGGTTGGAGAAGACTCTTGAGACTGCAAGGAGATCCAATCAGTCGATCCTAAAGGAAATCCACCCTGACTGTCCTTTGGAAGGACAGATCCTGAAGCTCAAATACTTTGGCCACCTGATGGGAAGAGAGAACTCCTTAGAGAAGATCCTGGTGTTGGGAAAGATGGAAGACGAAAGGAGAAGGGGACGGCAGAAGATTGGATGGTTAGATGGTGTCATTGACGCAATGAACATGAATTTAGGCAAACTCTATGGGAAAATGGAAGATGAGGTTCTGGTGTGCTGTGGTCCATGAGGTCATGAAAAGTTGGTCAAGGCTTAATGACTGAACAGCAACAAAAAGAACTATTGCTTCGGAATACATCTATAATCTAACACCTTATACCAGGTAAAAAAAAAAACCTTTAGTTACTTTAACTCCCTGCCTGACAAATTGCTAAATTGCTCAACAGACTTCACCAGATTTCCAGTCATGCTTCTTTGAAGTTGAAGGTGAGAAGGCAGAAGTTGTCAACAGGGACTGTGTTAGAGTTTGCAGCAATCCAACCAGCACACAAGTAAATAGCTCAGCAGGATTCATTTATATAAGAAACTTCTTTATATACAATACCATACAGCAGAAGCCAGAACCAGAACTCAGAATCCAGAAGCACAGAAGTAATATTCACAGAAGCAATATATAATACAGAGGCACTCATGTATATATATACAGATCAGTGAACCTAAGCCATGCCCAGGATCCGAGCCATCTGGGTCACCAAACAGACCCCATTGGCTGACCTGTTACCATGTCTATCCCGATTCATGAACTCTCACATACTGACAGACTGACATTCTCCACCAGAGATTTTACTCAGGGGACTTCTGAATAAAGAAAAAAGACCTTCTCTTCCTTGGAAAGTGGCTTCAGCTTTATTCTCAACGCCATCCTCAATTTTGCCAAGCAAGGCTTGGTATGATGGCAGTCATGGGCTTTTTGAGATGGGGGTGGGAATCCATCTAAACGGGGTTCTTTGCAACTGTTTTGCAGTTCTCTGAATCCTGAAGCCAACATTTCTGCATAGCCGCAAAAGGTGACCTTAATTCTGCAATTCCATCCCCATCTAACTTGAAAGTCAGCCTCGCTAAACTCAGTGATAATTACTTTTGAGAAAACAGATGAAGCTGCAGGCTAAAGTTGCACATACATTATGTGAGCAAGATAAGATGTGGATGAAAATATTGGAACCTAAAAATAACTCTAACACACTTCCAGTGATTAAATTGTGTGTTGTATCTTTTTAAAACTTTTTCTTAAAAAAAATATTCCAACAAACTTTATCAAAAGAAGCATGAAGCTACTGTGCAAACTATACTGCAGATCTAAAGTGAAAACAGAATTTTAACAAAGAAAGTTTGTTCTTGTCCTTTGCCAAATTATGCCCACGATTCATTATTTCCATTATGAAAAAGCATATACATACCCATAAAGTGCAATTTTCAGAAGACATGAAAATATTTCTAAGTATCTGCCTTCAGTTTTTCTAATCAGATAGTGAGAGCTGATTATAAGATGGGCAGCTGTATAATTTCTTTAAGTAAATAAATAATAATAATTGTACCTGGAATTACTTACATCTTGTGACAATACCTTTAATACCATCAAACAACATCAGGTCCTTGAGTAGGACTTGATAGGAAGGCAAACATCCCAAATCCAGTCTAAACATCTGGCTGACTGTGAGACCAACAACAATAATCATAATTACTGAAGGAGGAAAATGGGTCTCAGAATTTTCACCCACAAATCCATTTTTCTGGATCACACTGCTAAGTTCAAGCAGGAAAAAGCTGTCCAACACTTCAAAAGTACTAGAAAAAAAGGATTTTGAAAAGAGGATTTGAAGATTTTGAAAAGAAACAAAATATCTCACCGTCAAAGGCTGGACACAAAGGGTTAGGGTTTAATCACATTAATATAATAAATATAATAATGTTTTGTTTTGTTTTTGATGCCTGTTTTTAAGTAGTTAGCTATCTAAGAACAAATTTTTAAAAAGACCAAAAGGAAAGCAAATTCTGATTCCATGGTGGCATTTTCAAAGCTCCCTCCTGTATCTCAAATACTGATGGGAAACGGCTGGTCTAAAACCCAGATGCTTCTCATTCAAGCAAGTTCATTTGTTTCAACCAAGTGAATAATATCCTGAACATTTTCGACAAAGTATATGAAATACTAACTGATGCATTTACTTTACTGAAATTTGCTTGTATGCTAAGGATTGAAAGATATTGCACATTAAAAAAATTAAAACCCTTTTTTTACTTGTACCATAGTCATAATTGAACAACATGCATCACCCACAAGAGCAAGTAGGCATAAGATAATGGGGGTGAAAACATGTGTAAGACCAGCAGATGGTGGTAGGAACATGGAGAAAATGGTCTCTTTGCTACCATCTAGAGGTCATTTGGCTTCTGCAGCTCAGATGTAGCATACCTATATAAAAGAAGATTGTGTTGCCAAAGAGGTTGAAGTTCCCGCAAATTCATTGGAGCTAATTAATTCGGTTCTTGCCTAGTGTTTCTCTATTTCCAACTACCTTTTATTTTAGACTGATTATAGAAGTGTAACCTTGTCACACCCCAGAGGGTCATAAAAAGAGGAAAAAAACATAGACAGAATTCCATAGAAAATGCCATGGAACAACAGGAGAATTGGGAAAACAATCATCCAACACCTCCCTTTTTGTTCTAATTTAGAGCTGTGTACTCTTTGCAAATGATTTGGAAGAACTGATTTAGGCTGGGATGGAGATGATTTATTAAAGCAGACCCCTTTTGCTTCTAGCTTTGATATGAATCTGAAAAAAAAATACTGTGGATTTCAGAACCATCTTCATTAAATGGGGCCGCCTTAATGAATTGCAAAGGGGTGTGAACACATCCTGGATGTCCCAAACTCTTTGGAAATTCACCCAGAAATATGTTAAATAAAATTATTGAGAAATAGGTTCGTTAAGCTCACTTCAAAGTAGATGAGTGCCAAATGGCTTCCCACAGTTTTGTAGGTGGCTGGGGTTTAGCTTTCAGCCACATCGTGCATTGTCACTTTATCGTTGCAAATTAAATGCATAATTATCCCCAGTCTACACCTGTTAATAGAAGCTGGAGAAATCTTCTGCTAAAAATAGAGACCTACAAATACTAAAACTGACATGTCAAGCATGCAAAAGGCAGACTAGACCAACTTTAATGATCCTGACATCTAAACATGGAGGAAAGGGTAAAAGGAGCCACTTCTGGGTCATCTTTCTTTTCTTTTTTTGCTTCAGTAAAAGGAATCCCTTAATTTCTATAATAAAAGATATATTTGTAGACTGTTTATTCATTATATCTTTGGGGTGTTTTTTTTTAGTTTTCGATTTTCTTTTGGTCAAAAGGAAAAGGAGAATTTTCTGTTGGCACAGAAAAGACGTTGATAAAGTAAGGATGTAAAATATGTGCCCAGAAGCTTCACACATTTTGTGGGGTCCCTGAGGACTGCAGATATAGGATGGAGTCAAACTTATATTTGGTTTTAGAGATTGTTCTGAGTTGAACCATGATTTGTTTGATGATCCTGGTAGAGGTTAAACAACACCTGGAAACAGAAAATGCTAATAATGAAAGATCTTCACCACACATGAGCCTGTTTCCCACTTAGCCTAGTCATGTAGGTGATTAGGCTAACTTTCATCACCCCACATTCAGAGGTGGGATTCAGCAGCTTCTGACCAGTTCTGGAGAACCGGTAGCGGAGATTTTGAGTAGTTCGGGAGAACCGGTAAATACCACCTCTGACTGGCCCCGCCCCCATCTATTCTCTGCCTCCCAAGTCCCAGCTGATCGGGAGGAAATGGGGATCTTGCAGTATCCTTCCCCTGGAGAGGGGAGGGAATGGAGATTTTATAGTATCTTTCCCCTGCCATGCCCACCAAGCCACGCCACGCCCACAGAACCGGTAGTAAAAATGTTAGAATCCCACCACTGCCCACATTCATACTGAAGATGCCAAGGCCTCATTAGCTCCCAATGTAGAAAAGCCACCTTACTAGATTCAGTGAAATAACTGAGAATATTTTCTAAAAGGCCCACGCTGCTGCCAGGTGACAATGGTTGGGTGAAAATGAAACATTTCTGTGCTTCTTTATGCCAACTGATGATTTTTCATCTTTCTCTTGCATTCATTTTTTTAAAGATGGATTCTACTCTTATAAAATATTAGTTTTCAACTTTTTGAGACAAGATTTATCCTCAGTAAGCCTGATGAGATTCGCTACGTGTCACTTATATGTTATTGATGTAAGAAAATCTATTCGTCTTGATGGGGAAAGATTAAAATGTGAGCCCGTGGTTGATTTAATTCTCCCGGAGCAATGCAGACAGTGGCAAGAGGCTAAATGCCATTCACTACTATCAGCTTCTGGTTGCTAAATATCCATCATAGAAGTGTCAAATAAAAGGAAGACTTGCTCTTGAGACTTCTGAAAGTGATAGAAGCCTGCATTATCTTGTCACTGGCATGGATAACAATGTTGAGTATCAATTTATTTCCCTCTTTGTGCTACCAGTGGCTTCATTTACTTTGATTGTGAAACAAAGAAGAGTTTATATGATAAAGAGCGGCACAACCTATTACTAAAGAGGTCAGAAACCAAAGACAGCTTTGAGAGACATTAGAGAACGTTCATCTTCTCTACTGGACAGTATCATTTCCCTTCAAAATTTTGGCAACATTTTTGCCTCTTTCCGTATTCTAATATGAATCTACTTCTTCACTTAAAACTTTATAATAGGATTTGGTAATGAGAGGGAAAGGGAGATGGGGAGGGAGAAGGAGAAGGAGAAGAAGGAGAAGAAAGGAGAGGGGAAGAGAGATGTCTTTAGGCATCTGAAAGGTCTTAAAGGGGTAAAGACTGAGTAGAGTAGTTTGTGATGACAAGTTTAAATCGCGAGGAATAAACAAGTTTAAATCGTGAGGAAGAAGTTTCGATTAACTCATCCACTCTTTGAGTTGCTTCTGTTTCACCACTCAGCAGTCGCAAGTCCAGCAGCATTCCCTCCCTCCATGTACACATCATACCACACCCTCTCACACTGGGGGCAACTGGAGGCAGAAACCACACTCTAAGCTAGCATTTTTCAAACTCGGCAACGTTAAGACAAGTGGACTGGGGAATTCTGGGAATCTGAAGACCACGTGTCTTAAAGTGGCCGAGTTTGAGAAACATTGTTCTGACCCTTCTTAGATCATATAAAAATTTCTGCTCTCCATATCCATGGTGTTTCTACTCATTCAAAATGGTTGTCTGAGTCTAACATTCTTGACTTAATATTAGGATTTTGATTTAGTTCTCCAAGACCTTTCTTACTATAGGAAAAAAGAACTAAATGAAAATTGCACTGATTTAGATATTGAAATATACCGTATTTTTCGGAGTATAAGACGCACCGGAGTATAAGACACACCTTAGTTTTTGGGGAGGAAAATAGGGGAAAACAATCTGCCTACCAGGTATTCATCTGGCTAGCATCCTTAGTCTGGTCAGCTTCAGCACATTATTTTATCCCCTGGTTAGGACTTAAAAAAACCTTCTTCTGAGAGAGTAACAATGAAAGAGCCTGCAAGCCAGTAAGAGCTGGGAAGATCATTAGCACCTGGTTAGGGCTAGAAAAAAACTTCTTTGGAGCAAGTAGAGCAATGAAAAAAAAAATCCTGCAAAGATTTAGGGCTGGAAAAACATTCTTCTGAGAGAGTAACAATGAAAGAGCCTGCAAGGTAAGAGCTGGGAAGATCTGTTAGCAACTAGTTAGGGCTGGAAAAAAAGCTAAGAGGGTGAAAATTTGGGTGCGTCTTATACACTGAATGTAGCCCCAGCCAGCCAGCCACCCCTACCCTTTGGCCTCTGCCTGCCAGCAATTTACCTCTTTGCAGCAAACAGGGCAAAGCACAAGAAGAGCACAAGAAGAGATAAACTGCCTCCCGACCTACAGCTGACAGGCTTGCAAGCCACGTGGCAAAATGAAACTAACTACGGTGGCTGTAATGTGACAAATTGCTGGGAGATAAACTGCTGGCAATATTAGGCTGCTGAAATCAAATGGAGGCAAGCTATAGCTGCTATGGCTCAGAGCTAGAGCACTTGCCTCACAATCAGTAGGTTGTGAGTTCTACCCTAGGTACAGGCAGATTCTGTTAATATGTTATTTTGTTAAATGTTTGTAGAGTGTTCAAATTATTAGACTTATTTTTTAAAGACTGCTTTATTATTGTTCTAGACAACTTAAAAAAATGAAGAAGCTTTTTAAAATAAATGCTTGCTCTGAAGAGGCCCAGTGCTATTGTATCTTCTTTTAAATAGCAGAGAATACTTCCAGAAAGCCACATCAATTTTAAAGATCTGTAAAAGTTAAAGTGACCAGATTTTTTTTTTTTAAGCGGGACACTGACGGGGTGGGCGGGGCCGCCCATTTGAGTTTTGCCCTCTGCGCATGCGCAAAACGCTGCGCATGCGCAGAGGGCAAAAGACCGCCAATGTCGGCGTCCAGGTGGGGGGGGGAGGCGGGAGGCCTTTCCTCGCCTCCCACCTTCCCTTCGGGAGCCGGCAGTGGCTTGGGCGCAGCCGCGTTTCTTTCTTTGCATCCTATTTGCTCTAGTTTTTAACTCTTCGGGGATCTCTCCCCCCTCCTATTTTACTACTCTCCCCTCACCTGCATTATTAGAGGAACTGAGGAAGAGTCATCCGGAGCTGTTCCAAGGATGAGGAAGAGAGAAAACCGGGCTTTCTAATTTGCATGCCCCAGGTAGCGGTCATTGGCTCCCCGGTCACTGTGGCTGTACCGGGGAGCCCGCGTACTTGTCATCAATGGAGACGCGCGTGCGGAAGGCACCACGGAGCAGAGGCACCTGGCGAGCGAGCGGGCAGGCGGGCAGGAGACGCGGGCAGGAGCCTGCCGCCGATGCCGCCACTCGCCTCGCTCGCCAGGTGCCTCTGCTCCCTGGTGCCTTCCGCGCGCGCGTCTCCATTGATGACAAGCACGCGAGCTCCCCGGTACAGCCACAGTGATCCTATTTGCTCTAATTTTTAACTCTTCGGGGAGTTCAATGGAGACGCGCGCGCGGAAGGCACCACGGAGCAGAGGCACCTGGCGAGCGAGCGGGCAGGCGGCATCGGCGGCAGGCTCCTGCCCACGTCTCCTGCCCGCCTGCCCACTCGCTCGCCAGGTGCCTCTGCTCCGTGGTGCCTTCCGCGCGCGCGTCTCCATTGAACTCCCCGAAGAGTTAAAAACTAGAGCAAATAGGATCACTGTGGCTGTACCGGGGAGCCCGCGTGCTTGTCATCAATGGAGACGCGCGCGCGGAAGGCACCACGGAGCAGAGGCACCTGGCGAGCGAGCGGGCAGGCGGCATCGGCGGCAGGCTCCTGCCCGCGTCTCCTGCCCGCCTGCCCGCTCGCTCGCCAGGTGCCTCTGCTCCGTGGTGCCTTCCGCGCGCGCGTCTCCATTGATGACAAGCACGCAGGCTCCCCGGTACAGCCACAGTGACCGGGGAGCCAATGACCGCTACCTGGGGCATGCAAATTAGAAAGCCCGGTTTTCTCTCTTCCTCATCCTTGGAACAGCTCCGGACGACTCTTCCTCAGTTCCTCTAATAATGCAGGTGAGGGGAGAGTAGTAAAATAGGAGGGGGGAGAGATCCCCGAAGAGTTAAAAACTAGAGCAAATAGGATCACTGTGGCTGTACCGGGGAGCCCGCGTGCTTGTCATCAATGGAGACGCGCACGCGGAAGGCACCAAGGAAACAAGGAGGAATCTAATAACAATCAAGCTAAAAAGATATATTCAGTTTAATTTTTTTTAAAATCTCGCCTCGTTATTTTTTTATAACTGATGGCAGCAAACATACCCAATACCGCTTCCGCCTATTTTCGCCCCACAACATCAACTCTGCAAGATAATAAGTTGGGCTGAGAAAGAATGATTGGCTGCCTTTCTTAAAGAGAAACGAGAGCGGGGTTTTTGCACGTATTTCTTCCTACTCTGCGATAGGCCGGAGGTCTGCAAAAAGCCATGCCCTCCCTGCTTACTGGAGGGAGATTTAAAGCCGCATTTCATGCTGGCCATTAGGGTTTTTGGAAGGGGTGCTCAGGTTCGGCGGCCAATCATGCAATTTCCGAATTCTTTGTCGGACTCCTCAACTGCCGTAACTGGCCGGTAGTTGCCTTTAGATTTTGGGCATTGGGTGTTGGGTGGAGCTTCGTTTTAAACTGCTGGTATCTCTGCCTTCTCCCGTCGGAGGTTTAAAAATCGGGACTTTTTAAGAGGGCGGGCGGGACGCGGGAAAAATTGCGAAAAAGCGGGTGTGTCCCGCCAAAATCGGGACGTCTGGTCACCTTAGTAAAAGTATAATCTGAAATGTCCTGTTTTAGTATTAAGTATTAGTATTAAGTATTAGTATTAAAAGAAGGCAGCTGAGAAACCCTGACTAGTCATGTTTGGAGTAGATCTATTTAAATAATTGGGAGGACTTAGTGTGATTACATTTAAGAAAACTTTCTGGGATTAATATACTGCCATAAATGTACATTTCTCCAATTCTTTGCCATTTCTATGGGTCAGGCACACATGCACAGAAATACACAGCAAACAGTGTATATCATCTGTACTGTTTGCTGTTTGGCAAATTGCTGGGAGGCAGAGGCCTTTTTTCCTTGTTTTCCTCTCCCAAAACTAAGGTGCGTCTTATACTCCGGTGCGTCTTATACTCTGAAAAATACGGTACATTCGAAGTATAAGACACACCCAAATTTTCAGCCACTTTTAGGGAGGAAAAAGGTGCGTCTTATACTCTGAAAAATACGGTATATGTCTGTCTGTCTCTCTCTGTCTCTGTCTGTCTGTCTGTCTATCATCTATCTATCTATCATCCATGTCTGTCTGTCTGTCTGTCTCTATCTATCAATCTTTCAATCTATCAATCTATCAGTCTATCTATCTATCTGTCTGTCTGTCTGTCTGTCTGTCTGTCTGTCTGTCTGTCTGTCTGTCTGTCTGTCTGTCTATCTATCTATCTATCTATCTATCTATCTATCTATCTATCTATCTATCTATCTATCTATCTATGTCTGTCTGTCTGTCTGTCTGTCTATCTATCTATCTATCTATCTATCTATCTATCTATCTATCTATCTATCTATCATCTGTCTGTCTGTCTGTCTGTCTGTCTGTCTGTCTCTGTCTCTCTATCATCTATCTATCTATCTATCTATCTATCTATCTATCTATCTATCTATCTATCTATCTATCTATCTATCTATCTATCTATCTATCTATCTATCTATCTATCTATCTATCTTACACACCATGAAGGACTCACTGCTGGAGAATTGTAGTCTGAGCGGGTCATATTGGGGTGAAGCCATATTGACTGCTAATTATTTAATTAATAGGCTATGGAGTTCCTCTATCATTAATAGAGGAACTCCATAGCCTATTAATTAAATAATTAGCAGTCAATATGGCTTCACCCATATTGCAGTGCTATATGGGAGAAAGCCATCTCTGGCACATTTAAGAGTTTTTGGAAGTACTGCATGGGTGCATATTCCAAAAGCAGTTAGAAGAAAGGGACAACCAAAGGCTAGAAAGCTCAGGTTTATGGGCTATGAGCCAGGCTCAAAAAGCTATCGTTTTAGCGATGAGAGCAAAAGAATAGTGATTTCAAGGTCTACTAGCTTTGCAGAGCAAAATTTGAACAGAATTGATGCAAATTTTGGGAATTATTCACTTAGTGACAGTGATCCACTTAGTGATGGTAACTCATTTAGTGACAGTAACTCACTTAGCTTTTTTAAAATAATTTTTAAAAAGTTTTTTATTTATAAAACAATTAAAAACAAATGTACAAACAACAAGACCAAACAAAGACCAAAATACATAAAATTATGTACATGACGAATTATCCAGTTAACCTATTTACATATGGTCATTTCTTTATATACATTTTTCTTATCAAATAGAATCAAATTTTAATACAATTTCTAAGTCTTTCTGACCTTTCCAATATCACATAATCTTGGCTTTCCTTTTTCCCCACTATTCATATAGTTTGTCCCAGGTTTCATAATATTCCATATCTGATTTGTCCTTCAACTTTAGCGTTAATCTGTCCATTTCTGCGCATATTAATATTTTATCTAAGATTTCATCCTCCATGGGTACGTCTTTATTTTTCCATTTTTGAGCAAATATTATCCTTGCAGCGGTCAAAATATGTAGTATAAGGTATAATGTATTTTTCCCAAATTTATCCATAGTTGTTCCCAACAAAAATAATTCAGGTTTTAAATCTAGTTTTATTTCCAAAATTTCTTCCAACAATTGCCTTATTTTTTCCCAATATTCATGTGTTTTTTGGTACTCCCACCACATATGACAATATGTTCCAGGTACTCTTTTGCATTTCCAACATAGAGCTGGTGCTTTCGGGCTCATTTTAGCTATTCTTGTGGGTGGAAGATGCCACCTGTAGAACATTTTATAAAGGTTCTCTTTGTATGAAGTAGCTAACGTGAGTTTTCTATTTCTATGCCATAGGGCTTGCCAGGTATTGAGGTCAATATTGAATCCAAAATCTTTACATCACCTAATCATCGTTTCCTTAACCTGTTCTTCCCATAGTGTCTGTTCTAAAAGATAGTGATATATTTTTCTTATCATTTTCTCTTCTGATCCTAATATTATTTTATCCAATTCCTTTTCTTCCATTTTTATACCTGGTTCTCTTTTATCTTTCATATATTTTGATTGGATTTGCAGGTAGGCCCACCATTCTAGTTTTATACCTTTTTCATGCAATTCTAACCTTGATTTTAATTCTCCCCTCTCATCCAATAGTTGTTTGTATGTTATAACCTTTCCCAAATGTATAAAATTTGGGTGTACTTGCATCTCCAATGTTGATAGCCAATTTGGGATTGGTATGTAATTTTGTCTCTTAATTTTTTCCCATACCTCTAACAAAGCTCGCCTAACATAGTGCCTCTGGAAGTACCGGTGTATTTTATGCTTCTCTTCCCATAAAAAGGCATGCCATCCAATATGTAAATCGTGGCCTTCCAGTCTTAGTAATCTTTCATTTTTTAATTTTATCCAGTCTTTTATCCAAATGAAAATTGAAGCTTTGTAATAATTTTCCCAATTTGGAAGTCCAAATCCACCCCTCTCCTTCGAATCTTGTAATAATTTCATTTCTATCCTTGCTATTTTCTTTTGCCATACAAATTCAGAAATAATTTTATTTAAATTTTGAAAAAAAAATATCCAAATTTGTTGGTAAGTGAGATTGCGAGTTAGATCCTAGGCAGTGGCAGATGTTTCTCTCTCTGGGCACAATGAGTAATTGTCTGCTGTGAACTCTGCATAGGCGTCAGGAAGGGCATCCGGCCAGTAAACGCTCAGCTCTGTTCAGTTGCCCTGACACCAACCTCAATGGAAGGGATTACAGAGTCATTAAAAGAAAAAAATGTGCATGCTGTAAAGTACTTTCTTTTATGGGTTCTGTTTCCTTCCAACTAACTTCCTTGAATGGAGTCTTGTCCTATTCACTGATCCCTTTGTCTATACCATATATTACATGTCTCAGTCATGACCCTGATCAGATGCCTCCTGGTAAGTTAAAGACTCTCAAATATGCTAGCACTTTATCACAAGCAGATGTTTATACAATAATTCCCATATTCCTCTTCTGCTGTCTTACTAGCTCTATTATATCTCCCCCCTCCCCCAAGGTGGCACTTAGAACTGAGTTAAGCATTTTCAACATTTATATGTTTAACCTGTTTAACATTTACATGAAACCGCTGGGTGAGATCATCTGACGACACGGGGTGAGGTATCAGCAGTATGCTGATGATACCCAGTTGTACATCTCCACCCCATGTCAGTTCAGGGAAGCAGTTGATGTAATGTGCCACTGCCTGGACGATGTTAGCGTCCGGATGGGAATGAATAAGCTCAAACTCAACCCTGACAAGACTGAGTGGCTGTGGATATTGCCCCCCAGGGATTATGTCGACTTTCCCTCCTTGGTTCTCAGGGGAGAAAAATTGACTCCCTCGGAATGGGTTCGCAATTTGGGTGTTCTCCTAGACCCACAGCTAAAATTGGAGCAACATCTTTCAGCTGTGGCTAGAGGGACCTTTGCACAGATCCGTCTTGTGCACCAATTGCGACCCTACTTGGAGAGGGAGGCTTTGCTCACCGTCACTCATGCCCTTGTCACCTCACGGCTAGACTACTGTAACACGCTCTACATGGGGCTACCCTCAAAGAGCATCCGGAGACTGCAATTGGTACAGAATGCAGCTGCGCGAGCTGTGGTGGGTGTGCCGAGATACACCCACGTAACACCTATCCTCCACCAGCTGCATTGGCTGCCTATTAGTCTCCGGTCGCAATTTAAGGTGTTGGTCTTGACCTTTAAAGCCCTACATGGCTCAGGGCCAGGTTATCTCCAGGACCACATCCTATCACATTCCTCCCTACGACCAGTTAGGTCCCACAGAGTGGGCGTCCTCCAGGTCCCATCAGCCAAACAATGTCGGTTGGTGGGCCCACGGGGGAGAGCCTTCTCTGTGGGAGCCCCATCTCTCTGGAACCAACTCCCAACAGAGATCCGAACTATCCCCACTCTACTGGCCTTCCGTAAAGCCGTAAAAACATGGTTCTTCCAGCAGGTGGGGTGAAGAAGTAGAAGATCGGATTCCCCCTGAATGAATGTTTCAAATGTTTTTTTTAAATGATGTTATGTTTTATATTGACATGTTTTTAATTGCATTGTTCTTATTCCTATTGTACGCCGCCCTTAGTCCTACGGGATTGGGCGGCCTATAAGAACTTTTAATTAAATTAAATTAAATTAAATTAAATATCTCCCTGGACACCAGATGAAACAGTACTGACGTCTTCCTGGTCTCGGTTGCCTCTTCCTCACATTTTGGAGTACATTCTAGATGGGGGTGCAATTATTTGTGGCTTTTAAAAACAACTAACTCCTTGACTCTTGCTTTCAGTCCTTTTGCCACCAATTCCTTCATTTTTAAGTCATGCTGTTTTGTAGTCAACCAGCTCCACGTTGGATCGTGCTGGTAGTTTTCCATCTGCACGTATACTGAATGTACTAATATTATGATCAGCCTTTCCTATCAAATCCCCAACCCTTGTATCAAGCACCAGAACCTGCTAACTACTTACAATGAAGATGAATGTTGCATCTCCTCTAGCAGGGTCCAAAAATTCCTATTCTAGAGGTCAGTCGTTCAAAGCTTCGCTATTCATAATTAAGTTAATTTGATGAAGTATGAAAAGACTTTAAGGAAATAGTTAATGGCGAAACAGACTGCTTTGATTAAAGATCTGACTGCTTTTACTTCTATATGGAAAACACTTATGGACTTTTTTACTTAAAGATTAGAAAGATAAAAATGGAGTTTTGACTGTGAGATTTGATGATTAGATGTGTTTGTACGATTGGAGTTTAACCGATATACATTTTATTTTAGATTTTTATGTACTTGTTTTAATTTAAAGAAGAGGATTTTTATAGATATTTAGCAATAGAAATATTTAATAATATGTCTATTTGAGGAATTGATATTATGATAATATTATTGATATTATGAGCTATATGTTTTATTTACTAAGATGGTATGATATTATATATTATTGTTACTGTTTGACTATTTGGTATTTATATCTTTAAATTTTTTAGTGTTGTAACTTCTTTTTTTGTTAAACCAAAACAAGAGTGTATTTTATCCTATACCTGTATTTGCATTGTTGGGAGTAAATTATTATTATTATTTGCTAGAGTTTTTGTATCACCTTTTAAATTTTTTTCACTGTAACTTTGTGTTGTTAATTTTTGAAACTTAATAAAATTATTTAAAAAGAAAAGGTTTTGAAAAAGTAGTGTCAACATATTGTTGGTTTCCTAATATTAAAACCTGTGTAGACATATGAAGGAACAGAAAGAGGTGGAATTATTATTTATATAAACACTACATTTACATAAATGTAGTATTAAAGCATGTGGTAGTACTAAGATCTAGCAACAAGCATTATTTAAGATATAATTGTAGGATATACCCTCTTCATAAACATTAATTTCTGTCTACTGTCTGTAAAGGTTGAGGATTTTGGATAAAGGCTGAATGTGTAATAATTATCATTCAGGCAGGGTATTCATTATTTATCTGCTCCTCAATTTGAACAAATGGAAATGTCATTTATTCATTAAGTTATGTGAAACATGAAAAATGGATAGGCCCACTGCTCTCTGAAGGTGTCCCTTGAATGAATATTACTTTTTGTGCATCCTAAAAGCAAATATAAAATTGTGGCTAGAGGAGTGTGGGAAAGTTTAATGGAAGCAATGCATGTTCTTTGACTAATATTATACAAAATATTCCAAAGAATAATGGTAATAAGGTAAGATGTACTGAAAAGCTCCAATAATTCCTTTTTTAAAAAAGCCCAAAGCTGAATGAACTCTTCAGTTTAGGCCTATCCACATGCCACAATATATTTGCAATTTTGCATCATTTTAGCGCCATCCCTGCACTACCGTATCAGGTGCATCAAATGAAAACTCTTTCTTCCCCACTTTCTAGCATTTTCTTTGCTCTATGGGATGTATTTACAGAAGAGCCTTGTCCTATTGCTTATGATGTCCCAGGCATATTGTAATAACATCATAACACTATATGTTCAATGGAATGATGTCTTAAGCAGATATAAATTCTTCTGTGCATAGCCATGGACAAATGGTTGCAACAACAAATGGCCCAACTAAAAATGAGACTATGTTAATAAATTTGGGATGGCACTGAGATGAAACCTCATGGAAACAAACAGGAAACAGGAAAGAAGAACAGGAAAGAGCAGAAAAAGAGGAAAGAGGAACAGGAAAGAGCTATCAAGAGCAAAAGATCAAGACCATACATTAAACTGTCGTTCAAAGATGTAATGCTCAAACTTATACACAAAAATATAGTTGACTAAATTGACACTAGATAAGGGTCAATGGAATTCAGGAGGGGTTGGACCAGGGACATTTGTGATAATATAATGATTCGAAGCTAATAATGGGCTTAACTCCACCCACCAGGTCTTCCTGCTCTTCTCCTACAACAGCATTAAAACAATGAGAAGTATGAGTAGATTTGATTTTATAGCACTAGCAATAGCACTTAGACTTCTATACCGCTTCATAGTGCTTTACAGCCCTCTCTAAGCGGTTTACAGAGTTCAGCATATTGCCCCCAACAATCTGGGTCCTCATTTTACCCACCTCGGAAGGATGGAAGGCTGAGTCAACCTTGAGCCTGGTGAGATTTGAACAGCTGAACTGCTGAACTAGCAATCAACTGTAGGTTGCAGTGCTGCTTTTAACCACTGCGCCACCTCGGCTCCTTTTTGGTAGTAGATCTTTTTTGCTTTGCCCAGATATTCTGCTACTATCAAGATTCAGGAATGGAGATTTTAGATGTCATGAAACCCACAAGAAAGTGAACATTGCATCTTCCAGTTTTCTCTTGAGGCTTGTTGAAAAAGGAGGAAGTGAAGGCACCATTCCTGAATCTGAAAACACTTTGAAATAAAGACTAAAATGCCAATATTTGGGGGGAAATAGTTTTGGTTATTTCAAAGTCTATTGTCTATGAGCTGTTGGGAGGGAAGCACCCTGATTGGTAAGCATATTTGCTAATTTTGTACTGAATGAGATAACATTTGTGTTCAATGATAAACGCAATAGACAACAACAACAACAACAACAACAACAACAACAACAACAACAACAACAACAACAACAACAACAATAATAATAATAATAATAATAATAATAATAATAATAATAATAATAATAATAATAATAATAATAATAGCACTGTTATACACTGTATTCCCTACTGGTATCTCTTTGCATTCAATCAAAACCACAAAGAAACGTCTGTACATTCTGAAATTAAAATCTCCTGATTAATAAGTGTAATATTCTGTTGTTTTAAAGAATAGCAGGGAGAAAGATAATTCTGAATTCCATCTACATACTATTGACAATAAGTCATGTACATCAGAGTCTGCTGTAACAGATGATGGACAGTTTCTACCAACAATGCTTCGATTTGACTAATAATTTTATGCAATGTGTTTTACGTCTCTTGCTTCGCTGCCAACCCTGATTTTGCTCCTGCTGAATACAAATGAAGAGGGAAACAGCTTTTGCTGAGGTTTACAGCACATAATTAAAACTCTATGTCTCCTCGCTCTTCACAATGTAAACGCAACGTAACACTATACTTTTGTTTAAAAAGTTCACAGAGAGACACACACACACACACACACAAATAATGAATTTTCAACGAAACAGTTTGGTCAAAAATATTTCTTTTAGCAATCCTCATCAGCTCCAATACAGATTTGCAAAGGGAGGTGGAATTCACATGGAAACCAGTCTTTAAAAAACCAGATTCTGAAATTGGTTTTATACTGTAACTGAAAAGCCTGGGGAACATTGCTCCCTTATTTTTAAGATGGCCATTTTTAAGCTGGCTCTGCTAGTTGAAAGAGTTTGATAGGTTAGTGTTAGCCAATCTCCTTTCTCCTTGACAGACCTCAGCATTCCTCCTTTAAAATACGTTTATATGCTTAAGACTGCTGTTGGTCTATCCTCGGAAATGGAAAAGGGAACCAAATCTATTTGTATGCAGGAAAACATATGTGCACAAAATAGAAACCAATCCATCAAGAAAAGCTATGGAAGAATCCTTCAAGCAATACACCAACACACAAAAGGTAATTTAAATCCTTAGGCTTTGAGTTGGTTGGTTATAAGGGGTTGTGGGCAAATAATCTGAGATGTACTTCTTAGAAGAAATTGTAATAGACAAAGAGGAGTAAATTAAAGGAACCACATACATGTGAAGACAGGTGTCACTCTCTCCCTGATGTACGTGTGAAATATACCAGTAAAACCTAACTGGATATAGAATTTGTCTTTCTTTTATTTCTATGTTTGTTGTGAGGAAGCAAATACAACAGGTCAGAAATGAACTAGGGACTTTCAGAAGATGATGGTGCAGGAAGCTCCCAGATACATTTTGTGGGAAAACCGGAGAAGATGGAAACAGAATTGAGCAAATGGGAGCCGATGCAAAGAATAAAAGCTACAAGCACCCTTGTTTGTAGGTGTTACTTGAGAAAAACAACAGAAGGGTTTAATGCTTTCCAGTTTGACTAGGCATCTGATAAGCAGAAGCTACAGCTGTTTGTCTAAGAAATGTGACAAATTCAGGCGCACCAAAAGAAAATATTACACGTGAAAGGCCTGAGACTTTCCAAGGAAATGGCAAAAGCACTTAGACTTATATACCGCTTCACAGTGCTTTGCAGCCCTCTCCAAGCAGTTTACAGAGTCAGCCTTTGCCCCCATTAATCTGGGTCCTCATGTTACCCACCTGGGAAGGATGGAAGGCTGAGTCAACCTTGAGCCTGGTGAGATTCGAACTGCCAAATTGCAGGCAGCCTTCAGTCATCAGAAGTAGCCTGCAGTACTGCACTCTAACCACTGCGCCATCAGGGCTCAAATAAAGAGAAGGGAAGTTATTTATCCCTATTTGAGATGACTCTTTAATTGAAGACTGCGTAGCATGTTGAATAAGATCTCAAAGGGTGGTTAAGAGCAGCAGGATAATCTTGGACCTCGCCTTCCATTGAGGATCTGTATACTGGACGGACCAGAAAGAGGGCTGAGAAAATATCTACAGACCCCTCACATCCTGGACATAAACTGTTTCAACTTCTTCCCTCAGGAGGCTGCTACAGTGCACTGCATGCCAAAACAACTAGACACAAAGACAGCTCCCCCCCTCCCCCCCCCCCATGCCATTGCTCTGCTGAACACCTAATTCTCACCCCATTGCCTTAGGCCTAAAGATATTTATCCAATGTAGTAGGGCTGTATTGCTATTATCCTTCTCATCTTCTCATCTTTTCTCGGCTTCTCAACTTTCCTATTACCTTCTCCTATTGGCACCTTATGATTTATCACTTGTTGTTTGTATCTTATGATTAATGATTAACTATGATTAATGAATTATTTAGTAATGATTCATTGTGATTAATGATTGTAGCTATGATTTATGATCTATGACCTATCACTTTGTTGTTTGTGTGTACAATGAGATACATTCCTTGTGTGTCCAATCACACTTGGCCAATAATTAATTCTATTCTGTTGAGGATTTCTGATTGTTGAGGATTGTTAACTCAGTTAAAGGGCCTTGGGAACACTGATAAAGACACTGATATTTTGAGAAATAAAGGGATAACCACCAAAGCTAAATCTCAGAAGGCAGTTGTGACACTTAAGGGCAGAGATTGGACGTGCCTATATATGAGATTGGTGTTTATTATTTTCAAAGGGCAGATCCAAAGATGTAGAAAAGACGAAAGGCCAAATTACATTACAAAAATGTATACAACGGATGGAAACATGTTACAGAATAAAACATCATGCGCAGGAAATAATCTTTTATTGGACTGATTAAAGTAGAAAAATAAATGATGAATGTGGTGATGGTTAGTTATTAATATTAGTAAAAATGTGTATTTTAAGATGGATACAGAGGTTCAAACAAATGATATATTTTATAGAATACATACAGTACAATGCATATCATGCATATATAATAGAATGCACATAATACAGAATGCATATACATAAAAAGACAGTTATTGAAGAATTAAATGTATTTAAGGAAAGATAAAAGATCTGTTAGCTCTGTTCAAGAGCAAAATAAATAAAAAATACTGATGCTAACATTTTGGAAAAGTATAAATATTTATAAAAACATAAAATATAAACTCCCATAGTACTAGTTTTGCATAAAATAACATAGATCCTGATAAAATGCAGCAAGGATTAACAATTACCGGTAATCAATACGATATGGGGAAATTGAGGTAAATTGTAATTGGTGTACAAAAGTATAGATAGATAGATGATAGATAGATAAATAAATAGAGATATACATAGATAGATAGATAGATAGATGATAGATAGATAGATAGATAGATAGATAGATAGATAGATAGATAGATAGATAGATAGATAGATAGATAGATAGATAGATAGATAGATAGATATCTCCAAGATAAAGACCTGACTACACTTGATACAATCCTGGCATATACCAAAATAGCTAACATAGCTATTTATCTTTCTTTGTATTTCTATGCTTGTTATGAGGTAACAAACATTAACAGTTGGGGAAAGGTGGTAGATGTTTCAGGGTCTGAAGGGAATTCACCAAATGGGCAGCAGGCACCGAGGAAGAGAAATGAACAGGCTGTTATACACAGAACAACCATATCTAAGTTAGCACAGAGAGGAACTCAGAGGCCCTTTGGGAAATAGGAGGAAACAAAGGAAACCAAAAACAGAACTGGGGTGTAGTTGAAATGCTGAGAAAAGAGAGATCCACCTTGAAGTATGTCCTGGGACTATTATCTGTCCCTAGGCAGTTGTTATGATGCACACACAAGAAAGAGGCGGAGATCCATGGCTGTGTGTCAGAAGTACACAAACAATATTTATTCATTTATTTATTTAGTTTGTCAAACATGTACGAGATAACAAGTATAGGTATAAACATGAATATGAACACAGGAAATGTGTACGAATAAATGGGGACAGTAGGACAGGGATGGTAGGCACACTGGTGTGCTTATGCACGCCCCCTTTAAGGATCTCTTAGAAATGGGATGAGGTCCACGGTAGACAGTTTAAGGTTGAAGCTATGGGGGTTTGATGAAATAACAATGGAGTCAGGTAGAGCATTCCAGGCATTGACCACTCTATTGCTGAAGTCCAGGGGTGGGTTCCTACTGGTGCGGTCCAGTGCATAGCTCCGGTAGGAACCCGCCAATAACGCAATTTGCACGCAACTGCTCCGGTACCGTCTCCACCGGGCAGTCGCACGCGTGGTCATCTTTTTTTATGAATCATTGGGCGATTTTGCTTCTGCGCATGCGCGGAAGCAAAATCACGCCAAAATCTCGCGAGAGGATGTGTGCATGAGAGAGATTTTGGCGAGATTTTGCTTCTGCGCATGCACGGAAGCAAAATTGCACCAAAATTGTGCATGTGGACGCATCTCCTCACAAGATTTTGGCAAGATTTTGCTTCCGCGCCTGCGCGGAAGCAAAATCACATGAGGGGGCGCACGCTCATAGCGCGCACACACACAAAGCATGGAGAAACGCAGAGCAGCGCACTGGTCTCGGTAAGTAAGCAACCTGCTGAAGTTGTATTTTCTGCAATCTGCGCGTGTATTATTGCAGTTGAAGCTGAAGTAGTCGTTGACATGTAGGATATTGTAGCAGATAATTTTGTGTACTACACCTAGGTCAGACCATAAGCGGCATAGTTGTAGGTTGTCCAAACTCAAAATTTCAAGCCTGGTGGCATAAGGTATTCTATTGTGAGCAGTCTTCTATAGATATCTACAGAGTGTTGTGGCTTGCCCGCATCCCGCGCAGCTGGTCATGGATCCAGAGGACCAAGAGATGACTGTGGTGTGGTATCATCGGCCTGGTCACCTAGCACCCGAGTCCGATAGCGAGGAGGACTCGATGCCAGAGGCTGAAAGCCAACCAGGGCCTTCTGCACCTCCTCAGTTTGAGCTGAGTGACTCAGGAGAAGAGGAGGAGCCTCTGCTTGATGCTAGGGCATGCAGGGCAGCTAGCAGGTGAGACTGGCTCTGTAGGAGGAGGTCTCCTCATGTGTAGAGCTGCAGGCTAATTGGCCATCCCCTGAGGCTATTTAAGGCTTAAGCACGCTGAGCGCCACAGCTGGAAACAACTCGTTGGACTTCTATTACATAGTTTGCTGTTTTTTGAATCTCCTGCTTTGACTTCTGGATTTTCGGTTCGTGAAATAATTAATTTCGGGCTTTCTGCCAACTTCTGTGAGTTACTGATAACTGAGGAACTAATTGCCTGTTTTCTTTGGGAGTTTCTCTGGCCAGTTCTTAAAAAGCGAAAGTAGCAAATCTGACTTTCCAAAAAAGAACCTTTTCTGTTCTTCATGGACTTTAAAACATATAGCTACTAAGAAGATTTATTAGTAGTAAAATAGTATTGTTTGCAAACAGTTGTGTGTGCGTCATTTCTGAGGAGACTCCGTGCTGGGACACAACACAGACTACATGCCTCACCATCTGTAGGAGAAGGACAGGCAGAGCCTGGGGGTGAAGTCAAGAGTGTATAAATGGCCCAGGTCCAACCCTATTTCAATTCTGTTGACCTTTATCTAATGTCTATTTAGTGTTGCCCATTAGTTGACTAGGTTCTTGTGCAAAGGCATGAGCAATAAATCAGCTTAACATGTGGCCTTGGTTTTTTCATGCCTGACATTAATCTAGTCAACTAACAGTCAGCACTAAATTGGCACGAGATAAAAGTCATCAACGACATTCAAGAGGGGTTGGGCTTAGACCATTTGTGGCAATGTAATGACTCTAGGGTGATTACTCTCTTGACTCCTCTCCCAGCTCTGTCTGTCTTCCTCCTACACCATCACTGCTTTTGAATCTCCTCCAAATTAGATCAGACCTCAGATGTTGGTCTCTTTTTTCTTTTCCTGTTTTGCCTTTCAGGGGTCAGAAAGTGTATCTTAAGCTATCCATTGCGCAACCCCACCCCCTTCCAAAAATCATGTCTTTGCATGGCTGCTGATACACCATGCAAATCTAGGGGAATCCTCGTCCTTCAGTGGAGTAGAATAGGATTTGTTATTAGAGAGAAAATTTAAGAAGGATTGAAAACTCCCCTGTCTACATACAGGTGAACACCCAAGCCTCCGGAAGCATTGTAGGCATTATGAAAAATGAGTTTGAAAACATCTATTTAAATACCAGAGTCATTAATTCAAATAGCTTTCGTGCCTCCAAGAACCTTTAATCATATAAATGTACCAATTTATTCTATGAAAATTATATGCAGCCCATAGAAAATGTATTATAGGGTTTATTTTAATGGCCCCCACATAAACAGATACTGAAGTAATATATGTAAACACGTAAAAATTAATAACTTGCACTTCAAGAAGAAAAATAAGGGGGGGGAACCTTTTCTGGTCCAACTTGCAACATTTTTTCTCCCTTTTCTGTTTTGGTTGCTGATTAATTTTTCATGGACCTTAAATTTTCTTGACAACAACAGTCAAAACTTGCAACTCACCTTCATTTATGTCAGAGCTCACAATGCTTTTGGCATATGATTAAGCAATGCAGTCACTGGCGAAGGAACTCTGGAAAGGTACCAGCTATAAATCAGGGAGCCTATTCAGCCTGTGGATCTCCTATTTGCAAGCTGCAGACGGGACCTTTAATGGAGCTGAAAATGACTGGAGAGACGGACAGACGTTTGCCCACAGGAGACCCTTTTCCAGGCCCATCAGCAATTCCGTCACCTGCGCTTTGCAGTTGGAGCTGCCTGGCAGGACTCGGAAGAAGGGAAAACAGCCCCATCAGGCACTGACTGGTTTCCTGGGAAGTCTTGGATGGGAACTGTTTCCCAGAAGGTTCACAATCAAGGACCAGGGTAAAAAAATCGGCCTGAATAAATCTTAGCAGAAGGGAGATTGGTCAATTCATTTGCAAGCTTGGTGGGTCAATGTTTGAAGAGGCTTCTTTGTATTCCAGGGAACTCCATTGACCCTTTGAGATTCTCAGAGGTTATTGTGCCCTCTGCTGGATAGGATGGGGATTTTCCAAAGCTCTCCATTTTAGATTTAATCTTTCGTTTTCCCTGCTGTACACAGCAATTACAAGTTAATGATTGCATTTAATAAACACACCATCTTGATCTTGGCTTGAAACTCATTTATTGGCCAAACAGCTGCTGAATTTCTCTTATGTTCATAGTAATAGGAGGAGGAGGAGGTGGTGGTGGAGAAGGAGGAGAAGGAGAAGGAGGAGGAGGAGGAGGAGGAGGAGGAGGTGGTGGAGAAGAAGGAGAACAAGGAGAATAAGAAGGAGAAGGAGAAGGAGAAGGAGAAGGAGGAGAAGGAGAAGGAGGAGGAGGAGGAGGAGGAGGAGGAGGAGGAGAAGAAGAAGAAGAAGAAGAAGAAGAAGAAGAAGAAGAAGAAGAAGAAGAAGAAGAAGAAGAAGAAGAAGAAGAAGAAGAAAGAAGAAAGAAGAAGAAGAAGACAAAACTATTCATCAGCCAATACCAAATTTCATAACAGGAGTTATTAATGCTTAAAAACTGAGCTTTTTCCTTCCATATAGCAGTTTGATGCCACCCATCCAGGAACTCACAGCTGCTGAAGTTGTGCTACAGATTCTGCCTTAAAGGAGACAAGTGGGGGTATCTTTCTAATGAGGCCCCCGAAGCAAGTTGCATTCCTTAATGATTCTCGTCGGGAACATTATTTTGCCTAAGCCAGAGATGGTGCTCTGAAATGGATGTTTTCCTTACAGAAATTTCACAAGCTTTGTTGATAGAGTGCACCGTATTCACTGGCAGCAAATAACTAAAAACCTTGTAGGAAATGCATCCCACACAATATAATATTTATTTAAGCAAACAAATAAAAGCGGTGAGCAAACGCAAGACATTCGAGTCCCAGAGGTAGTTAATGATGCAGGCTATTTCAATACAATTCATGGTTTATCAAACCTGGAGACATTTTTTTAAAAAGGTATTTTACTGGAGGAGAGAAATACATGACAATTTAAAACTTCTTATATTGGTTTTGTGCACTAAGTTGCCTATATAAAAAAGCCCCTCTCCTTTCATTTTGACAGGCATGGACTGTCTTCCTAAATATTTTTTTTATAGCAAGATAGCAAAGTCTGTCTTATTTTGGTATTTTGCAAACACACTCTTACAAATATTGATTTCTTTGTTTCCTAGATGATAACAATTTCAGCATCGCTCAGATGTAGTTTACCGGGCAAATTCTCTAGAGCTATTTTCTCTGTTTGTAATAAGAGTTGCAGTATCTTCTCCAAAGATGTAAAAGTGGAAATCTCTGTAGGAGGGGTGGGTGGGGTGCAGGAGGCACCTTTGTAATGTTTACTTTCTGTGCTAGATCCACGTTGTGTGGGTTGTTCAGGCTTCCTCCTGGGAAAATCCAGTCAAATGGAACTTTTATGACCTTTGCAGCATATGGAGTCCTTTTGTCAAATAGTAAAATAATTCCCGAGAGCCAAGTTGGTGTCATGGTTAAGGCGTCAGGATAGAAACCAGGAGACTGGGAGTTCTAGTCCTGCCTTAGGCATGAAGCTAACTGGGTGACCTTGGGTCGGCCATTCTCTCTTAGCCCTCACTCACTCAATTAAGAAGGAAACGAGAGTGCGGTATGGAGTGTGGGGAGCCTAAGGAAGAGATATCAGTATGTCTTTGTGACCATGTCATCTGGTCCTACTATGATTAAAAAAAACAGTTATCATAATTGTCCACAATAGAAAGGAGCAGAGGAAAATGAGCAAAGGTCATGAAGCCAACTGGGTGGGTATTACAATCAATGAATCAGCAAAGAAATGTCAACCTCTAACTTAGTGGTCCCCAACCTTTTGGGCCCCAGGGACTGGTTCCATGGAGGGTGGTTTTTCTAGAGATGGGGGACAGGGGGAGAAGCGTGGTTTTGCACCCTGCCTGGATCCCATGCATGCATGGATGGGCTTCGCTCACTTGCACAGACCAATTCCTGGAGGGCCACAGACCAGTCCCAGGCCATGAACTTCTGATCTAACTAATCTTGGATGACTTTGAAAAACTAAGAAGGGATAGACCTTGGTTAGTGCTTAGACAAGGAGCAACATGAAAACATAGGGCTGTGGGCTAAATTGAGAAGGGAGGGAGGGAGGGAGGGAGGGAGGGAGGGAGGGAGGGAGGGAAGGGAAGGAGATAGGGAAGGAAGGAGGGAAGGAAGGAGGGAAGGAAGGAAGGGAGGGAGGGAGGGAAGGGAGAGAGGGAGCGAGGGAGGGAAGGGAGGGAAAGAGGGAGGGAAAATATTTTTTGTGCTGAATGCCAAATAAATTTTTGCAGTATGATTTTGACTTCTTGATTTGAGTCTTCACTATCAGCTTTTTGCATTCTCGTAGCCTCTTTTCACTACCTCCCCCCACGTACGATCTGCTGTTGAGTTTTAATTTTATTCATCTTTGTAAAACTATATAAAAGGTTAATTAAAGCACAGATCTTCATGAGCTACAGTTCCCGGAGCAATGGGTGTTTGAGAGCATAAAGCAGTAGATCTTATCCCAGAATTGTCTTGATCACTCCTCTCTTCTGAAAAGAAATTGATTCCAAACGGCAGCAAGCCCAGCCTGTTATCTGTTTTAAATTGTTTTAAATTTCTTTAAAAGAAGATAAGGAACATTCCTATCTGGTTGACTAACGGAAGGTTTTTCTTTGTGTGTATAAGAGAGAAAGAGAGAAGTAGATGATTAGATTGTGTATTTGGTATATTTTATTTTGTCTGGTTGCTTGGGGAAAAGTCTCCCTCCCTCCCTCCCTCCCTCCCTCCCTCCCTCCCTCCCTCCCTCCCTTCCTTCCTTCCTTCCTTCCTTCCTTCCTTCCTTCCTTCCTTCCTTCCTTCCTTCCAATTGGTTGAGAGAAATACTATTTAGCTGGAGGTTCACCGAAATGACAACTACTTATTGATAAATAATTATTTTCAGGGCAATTGGCCTTTAAAAAGAAAATCTCAGCAATATAGTGGAGCCAATTATTGAAATACATCAATTGAAGATGGATATAGCCTGGACATCCCCCATATTTGATTTAACCTCAAATGATGAAATAATGCATGGAACAAATTTTGATCAATGAACCTTCTGAACAGGCCCTGAACACCTAGAGACGAGTTCAATGCCTAGTGACCCTTTGATGAAGGACATGCACTTTTATTGGAAGTTTACTGGAATATTCTTTTTTTTTAGGATAAAAAAGTACAAGATCCCTAATGATCTCTTGTGCCTTCAATATTACACTGCTAACCAGAGCATACAAAACATTTGTTAGACCAATTCTGGAATACAGCTCATCTGTCTGGAACCCGCACTGCATATCAGACATTAATACAATTGAGAGAGTCCATTTTCTTTTTGTCTAGACTAAATATCAAGCCTGAAGCTGAAGCTCAAATACTTTGGCCACAGAATGAGAAGAGAGGACTCCTTGGAGAAGACCCTGATGTTGGGGAAGATGGAAGGCGAAAGGAGAAGGGGATGGTGGAGGATGAGATGGTTAGATGGTGTCATCGACGCAATGAACGTGAATTTGGACAAACTCTGGGAGGCAGTGGAGGAGAGGGAGGCACTGGTGAGCTACGGTCCATGGGCTTGCAAAGAGTCAGACACGACTTAGCGACTGACCAACAACAACAACAACAACAAAGTATCAAGAGTGTGCTTTGCCCAAAGGCAACTGAGGCAAGGGACATTCCTCCTGCAATGTGTCTGATCATCTTCAACTTGAAGGTGTGGGGAAAGGTTCTTGGAGGGGTTTCACAACTTTATGGAGACTCACCTAACAGAAAACTCCATCCTGGATACCAAAATCAAAAGTGCTTGGGAAATGTGAATTTTAAAAAAATTCAGAGTCTTGGGAGAGAGGTGGAAATCCTGTGAGGATGGCCACTTGTGAGGTGTGCAGTGTCATGCAAGCAAGCAAGCCAGATGCTGCAGTAATGGAGACTCGCAGCAAAATAAATAGGGTGTCGCAAATAGCAACATTAATTTATAAGCCAAATTATGTGATATGCCCGTACTGACTGGATTGTGACATAAAGATCTAAATCTGCTGTTGGCTGGTATTTTCAAGGTAAATAATGTATTCAATCTGGGCTTTTGTCTGCAAAATAGTAGATTAAGAGATGCATGAAAAATGGCATGGGATTTTTTTAAAAGCGTGGAAGAAGCAGAGTGTTAGGAATGCAGCTTGCCTGAATCATGCAAACCTGCCTAGGAAAACAGATGTGGGATTCTTTAAATATTAAAAAAGGAGGCTATGAATGTGGAATACTAAGCGAAACTATGCAATGCGGAACAAATGCATTATAGTCCACATGTCTGTAGCAACAAGAGAAAAGCCACCCACACCTCATTCTAAACAGAGTTCTGCTAAAGGATGGAACCCCCCCCCCCGAGAATTTAGACCCAGTGAAATGTGGCTTCCCTGATCATTTGTAGAAAGTAACAACATGAGCCGGTGTAACAAAACTGTGCATCAAAGTGTAGTGAGCTAGTGATTTTGCCTTCCACATATAGGAAGTAACATGAAATCAATTTGCACACTCTGCTGATTTCTCCTTAGTTTACATACCAGTTGCTTAACTATTAGTTTCTGCCTCTGGAATGGTTTGTTCAATACCTTTCCCGACTAATATTCCATATTATGTCAAAAACCTTTTTTCCTCTCAGGAAACAGCTACAAATTATGGATGGGCAGCTGTGGATAACAATAAGGACCATCATCAGGAACTCTCCCAGATATACCACCTAAAACTGATGAAAAACCCTGAAGCATAGTGTGCAATTATCCTTTGGAAAACATACAAGGTTTCACATATGTATCTGTGAGATACACATCCTACCCCACTCCCAGAAGTTTTATTAACAGATTAACAGAGTTAGGAGCTCATCTAGTCCAACCCCCAACTCAAGCAGCAGACCCTACACCACGTCTGACAAATGGCAGTCCAATCTCTTCTTGAAAGCCTCAAGTGGTGAAGCTCCCACAACTTCCAAAGGCAACTTCTGTTCCATCGGTTGATTGTTCTCACTGTCAAAAAGTTCCTCCTAATTTCTAGGTTGAAACTCTCCTTCGTCAGTTTCCATCCATTGTTCCTTGTCTGGCCTTCAGGTGCTTTGGAAAATAGCTTGATCCCCTCCTCTCTGTGGCAGCCCCAGGGGTGGGTTCTACTTACCTTCCCCACCAGTTCACATCACAATGGAAGTGCACGTTTTGCATGTCCCTTCCTGGAAATGACCCTCTGTGCATGCGCAGTACTTTAAAAAAAGCTTCTGTGCATGTGCAGAAGCAAAAAACAGGATGGAGAGAACCAACTCTGGGGCATGGCAGGCCTGGGTCGCTCCCAGTTCCAGCGACCTAGGCCGCCAAGTTACTAACGGTTCTATAGAACCAGTCCGAACCAGCAAGAACCCACCTCTGGGCAGCCCCTCAAATATTGGAACACTGCTATCGTGTCTCCCCTGGTTCTTCTCTTCACTAGACTAGCCATGCTCAGTTCCTGTAACCATTCTTCACATGTTTTAGTCTCCAGTCCCCTAAACATCCTGGTAGCTCTCCTCTGCACTTTTTCTGGAGTCTCAACATCTTTTTTCTAGTGTGGTGACCAAAACTGGATGCAGTATTCTAGGTGTGGTCTTACTAAGACTTTATAGAGTGGTATTAGTACCTCACTTGATCTTGATTGTATCCCTCTGTTAATGCAACTTAGGATTGCATTGGCTTTTTTGGCTGCCGCTGTACACTGCTGGCTCATATTTAGCTAGTTGTCCACTAAGACTGCAAGATCCCTCTCACAGTCACTGCTGTTAAGCCTGGTTTCACCCAGTTTATATGTGTGCTTTTGGTTTTTCTTATCTAAGTGTAGGACTTTACTTTTCTCTACATTGAATTTCATTTTGTTAGATAGAGCCCAGTGTTCAAGTCTCTCAAGATCCATCTGGATTTTGAGCCTATCTTCTAGGGTGTTAGCTATTCCTGCCAGCTTAGTATCATCTGCAAATTTGGTAAATTCCCCTACTATTCCCTCATCTAAGTCATTTATGAAGATGTTGAAGAGTACTGGGCCTAAGACGGAACCTTGTGGTATCCCACTGTTACTTCTCTCCATGTGGACTTAGACCCATTAAGGACTACTCATTGAGTATGGTTTGTCAGCCAGTTGTGAATCCATCTTGTGGTGAAGCTGTCTATCCCACTTTTCTCTAGCTTACAAAGAAGTAGGTTGTGGTCTACTTTGTTGAATGCCTTGCTGAAGTCTAAGTATATTTATGTCCACAGTATTTCGCTGCTCTACTAATTTAGTCACTGTGTTGAAGAATGATGTAAGATTGGTTTGGCATGATCTGTTTTTAACAAACCCGTGCTGGCTGCTAGTTATTACTTTACTCATTTCTAGGTGTTGGCAGACCTGTTCTTTTTATTATCTTTTACAGTATCTTCCTGGGTATTGATGTTAGGCTGATTGGTTTGTAGTTTCCTGGGTCTGTTTTCCCCCCTTTATTTTGTAGCTGGGAAACACATCAGCTGTTTTCCAGTCCTCTGGTAGTTCCTTGGTGTTCTAGGGTGAACTCACTTTTATTTTTTTTAAAAGCCCTATCACATTTAAACAATGGAAAACAAAGCAAAAACTAGCCCATCCCCTTTTCAATTTATGGATATAAATTATGGAGGTCCAGGTAGATCTGTCCTGGACATGAAATATAGGGAAAACCCCTATGAAATTTGATGCTGCACCTGTGAGATGGATGCCATTGAAACCACAACCCATGTTCCTCTGTATTGTCAGTTCTACAGAGACATTCGTGGACTATCCTTCTTTTATTTAAATTTTCTGGCACACTCCTAATACTTTAGTTAGCACTATCAGTGAAACAATCAAGATAAATTTATTTTTTTCTAAAAGTAGCAAAATTTGACTATGTTATGCGTAAGCTTCACGCATGTTATCATCTGACAAAAATTAACAATAAAAAATACAATAAACATAAGATATAAAAATAATAATTAAAATCATAAATAAGAAAACAAAAAACAAATAAAGCCGCCCAGTGTCCTTTGGGAGTTGGGCGGCATACAAATACAATAAATTTTAAAAAAATTCAAAAGTCAGGCTCAATGGACCCCTAAGTCTTTTTCTGCCTTCAGTTCTCTATGTTTCTGTCTCTATTACTCAATATAATCAACGCCTCCTTGAGGGAGGGATCCGTCCCACAGCCATTGAAGCCCCTCCTCAAGAAGCCCTCCCTGGATCCAGCAGAATTAAAGAACTTCTGTCCAGTCTCCAACCTACCCTTTGTGGGAAAGGTTATAGAGAAAGTGGTGGCGCTCCAGCTCCAATGGTTATTGGATGAAATGGATTATCTAGACCCTTTTCAATCAGGTTTCAGGCCTGGCTACAGCACAGAAACTGCTTTGGTCACTCTGATGGATGATCTCTGGCGAGCCCGAGATGGGGGTTATTCCTCTATCTTGGTGCTACTTGACCTCTCAGCTGCTTTCGATACCATTGACCATGGTATCCTTCTGTGCCGACTAAGGGAGTTGGGAGTGGGAGGCACCGTATTACGGTGGTTCTCCTCCTATATCTCTGGTCGGTCACAGTCGGTGTTGGTTGGAGGGCAGAGGTCGACCCCTAGACCCCTCATTTGCGGGGTGCCTCAGGACTCGGTCCTCTCTCCCCTCCTGTTTAACATCTACATGAAAACACTGGGTGACATCATCCAACGACACGGGTTGAGGTGTCAGCAATATGCTGACGATACCCAGTTGTACATCTCCACCCCGTCTCAATTCAGGGAAGCAGTGGATGTGATGTGCCGATGCCTGGATGATGTGAGGGTCTGGATGGGAGTTAAGAGGCTCAAGCTCAACCCTGACAAGACCGAGTGGCTGTGGATACTGCCTCCGGAAGACTATACCGACTGTCCTTCCCTGGTTCTGGGGGGAGAGAAATTAACCCCCTCAGAATGGGTTCGCAATTTGGGTGTCTTCCTAGACTCACAGCTGAGATTAGACCAACATCTGACAGCTGTAGCTAGGGGGACCTTTGCACAGGTTCGCCTGGTGCACCAATTGCAACCCTACTTGGACCAGGAGGCTCTTCTCATGGTCACTCATGCCCTTATCACCTCACGGCTTGATTATTGCAATGCACTCTTCATGGGGCTACCCCTGGAGAGTATTCGGAGACTACAGTTGGTCTAGAACGCAGCCGCGCAGGCTGTTGTGGGTGCACCCAGGTACACCCACAGTACACCAATCCTCCACGAGCTGCACTGGCTACCTATTGGTCTCCAGATACAATTCAAGGTGTTGGTTATCACCTTTAAAGCCCTACATGGCTTAGGACCAGGCTATCTCCGAGACCGCCTTCTACCACACAGCTCCCAACAACCTGTGAGATACCACAGAGTTGGTCTCCTCCAGGTCCCATCAGCTAAACAATGCCGGCTGGCGGGGCCACAGGGGAGAGCCTTCTCTGTGGCTGCCCCTGCTCTCTGGAATCAGCTTCCTCCCGAGATCCGCACTACCCCCTCCTTACTGGCCTTAAAGAAAGCCATTAAGACCTGGCTTTTCCCTCAGGTTTGGGGCCATTGACCTTGGTGACAACTAGCAAGGTCGGCCCAGAAGTGTATGGATGATTGTAATTATTTTAAATTTAAAATGTGTTTTTTAACTTGTTTTTTAATTTTTTATAATTGATATAGTGATTTGTATTTCTTCCTGCTGTGAGCCACCCTGAGTCCTTCGGGAGTTGGGCGGCATATAAATATAAAAAAATAAAAAAAATAAAAAAATAAATATGTTCCTCAGTAGTGGCAAAAAGTTTATTTCTACTTTAAGACACCAAAAGTTCTCTCTCATTTTAATTGCACATCAGAATAAAGTCCGCTGTTGCTTTGTTTGAGGAGAGGAGAGGAGAGGAATAGGCAACTATGAATACCCCACTAACTAAAAATTGCCTTATTCTAAGAGGTAAGGATATGGAGAACTTTTTAAAATTGCTTTTACTAGGTTATCCATCATGCATGAGAAGCAACAGGCTTTGGCTTTGCACTTTATCTAAAATTCATGAAATCCGGTTTCAACGAACGCGTTGCATACATCAATACTGTCTCATGCAGTAGATCTTGGCTGAGAGTTATCCCATGCTGTTACTGTATGACTCACGAACTTAAATTTCTCTGGGTAGCCAAAGAAAGGGGTAGAGTCCCGACTGAACCACTTTAGGTAACTGATGCCACTTTAGCAATAATCAGAGTAAGCCTGCATGGAAATACAGAGAAAGGCCAATCCCTGTAAGCAGGCTTTCCAAGGGAGCACAACTGGAAAAAGGATTCTCTTATTTAAAGGCAATGAATTCATTTTGAAATCTGTGGTTAGTAAAGCAAGTATTTTTTTTAGCAAATCCTTTATAGCTTGCATTTAAAAATAAAAACACCCGAATATCATAATGTATACTGTATTTATGTTGTTATGGAAATGTCACAGCTTGAGTAATAATAAATATTTGGAGCCAATTTGATGCTGTGGTTAATGCTAGAAACGAGAAAATTGTGAGTTTCAGTCTCACCTTAAGGAAGCTGAGTGATTTGTCGGTCACTTTCTCAACCCTGGGAGATCTCAATGGCAAATCCCTTCGGAAACTCTTTCCAAGAAAGCTGCAGGACTACTCCAAATAGTTGCTTGGAGTCAAGATGACTCGAAGGCATTATCTATGTCTAGAGACCAGAATCCTGCAGGCAACAGCAGAGCCTATGACACTAAATGGAAGCCAGAGTTGGACTTGGAAGAAGCTGGATAGAAAGAACATTGATGCCTATGAAATTTAATGTTGGAAAAAATATTCAAGACCATTAACAGCATGGAACTGATGAGAAAAAGTAGTTTGACTGTGAAACCAGTTCTCCAGAAGAGCCGTGGGCTTCCTTCACTTGATTTGTTCAAAGTGAAACCACCCCAATCTGTTGATGATGCTTAATTTGGATTTCTATATTGGGAGGACCTAAAATGGACAATTCTAGGACTTTATGTAAGAAGAAGCAATTGCAAATTATGCTTTACCCAGGACAATGTCACCACATCTTAAAGATTCTTGAGTAAATACTTGGATGAATCTATAAACTCCAAAATTAATCATCTACCTTTCCTTACTTTTCCTTCCTCCTCAGTATGTGCTACCTACTCTAACAGATGCTGGTGAAACATGGACACTAACCTCACAATCGATATAAAAGCTACGAGTGAAAAAAAGAGCCATGCAAAGATACAATCTCAGCATCACAAGACAAGATAGAAAGACCTGCACATGGATTAGAGAACAAACTGAAGTATATAATATCATCAAGAGAGTACAAGAATGGAAATGGAAATGGGCTGGTCACATAGCAAAAAGAACTGAGGGCAGGTGGACCAAGGCAATCATAGAACGGATCCCACTTGATCAAAAGCGTCCATGAAAGAGACCCAAAACAAGATGGATGGATGACATCAGCAAGTATGGCGGGCCCAATTGGTAGAAAAAAGCTCAGGAACATCTTGGTTGGAAACATGCGGAACAGGCTGTCAGAGTTCCAAATAGCATTCAAAACCAAATCAGAGTCCAAGGCAAAGGATCCCTCAAAGTTCCAATTTATTAAGAGAGCCATGTTGGCACATCTGGGAGAAACCCGAATCTAAAGCCACGAGGGTTTCTCCACCCAGTTTAAAGTTCATCCCCTTGTTCCCACACCCACAAGTTCATCACATTGACCAGTTGACTTCTGCCAATGGGTCTGGTCCTCCCAGCAGCTTCCGGCCAGGTGCTGAACAAAGGATGACCTTGAAACTCTAGAAGGAATTTGTTATGGCTACCTGTCTCATGCAACCGCCCCTCCCGAATTCCCACAGCAAGAATACATTCTAAGCATCAAGTGTGGCAGGCCAAAGTCTCTAATAAAATATGGCTTCGGCCTTACAGAGGCCTTCATCCTGCAGTGGATAGACAATGGCTAGAATGATGATGATGATGATGATGATGATGATGATGACAATGAGGATGAGGATGAGGATGATGACTTTTTCTTACATAATGGACATGATTTTTCAAAAGTCCCATGGCCTCAAACTTGAAAATGGAATATATCTGGAAATGGAATATATACAGGGGTCTAATATAAACCAAGAGGATGCGGTGGCTCAGTGGCTAAGACACTGAGCTTGTCGATCAGAAAGGTCGGCAGTTCGGCGGTTCAAATCCCTAGCGCTGCATAACGGAGTGAGCTGCCGTTACTTGTCCCAGCTTCTCCCAACCTAGCAGTTTGAAAGCATGTAAAAATGCAAGTAGAAATATAGGGACCATCTTTGGTGGGAAGGTAACAGCGTTCCGTGCTCCTTCGGTGTTTAGTCATGCTGGCCACATGACCACGGAGACGTCTTCAGACAGTGCTGGCTCTTTGGCTTAGAAATGGAGATGAGCACCTCCCCCTAGAGTCGGGAACAACTAGCACATATATGCGAGGGGAACCTTTACCTCTAATATAAACCAAGATGTCAAGAAAATGGTGACTATTTTAAGACATGATCTCTCAAACTTATATTTCAGTGATTGTACCTGCACAAGTTACAAGGTTTGGATCTACTGCACAGATTTCATCTTCTGCCCCTGTTTCTTTCTTCTGCTGCATTGAATGAAGCCCTGAGGATGCTACCTAATAGGATAATGAAATGTCTGCAAGAAAACTACCAAGCTCAGAGAGCACCAAGGGCCTCACAAACATCAAGCAGTTCAGGAATTTGCTAGAGTTCAAGGCAGGATCCCCTCACGAGCAGCCCTATCCAAGTGTTTCTGTTCTGCCTGACATGTCTATGGAGATTCCCCATCATCCAGGTCATGGTTGTCCCAAAGGCAACTGGACCTTCTTGGTGTTTTCTTTGAAAATGTTTCACTTCTCATCCAAGAAGCTTCTTCAGTGAGAAGCAAAATGTTTTCAAAGAAAAGATCAAGGAAGTCCAGTTGCCTTCGGGACAGATGGATTGGAACCTCTTTCTGGCCAAGGATGTCAACTCCATTCAGTCAATTCCCTAAATGTCATTATTGTTATAATGAAACAATGAAGCCATTAGGATGTAGGGTCTGCTTTGGAGCACTGTCTTCTGAATCAGTGTCCGGTCACTGCTCTCAGAGATAGCAATAGCACTTTTCTTATATACCGCTTCATAGTGCTTTCCAGCCCTCTCTAAGCGGTTTACAGAGTTCAGCATATTGCCCCCAACAATCTGGGTCCTCATTTTACCGACCTCGGAAGGATGGAAGGCTGAGTCAACCTTGAGCCTGGTGAGATTTGAACAGCTGAACTGCTGAACTAGCAGTCAGCCTGCAATGGCTGCATTTAACCACTGCACCACTTCAGCTGTGTATTCAGAGATACACAGAGAGATGCAACTTCAGGTCTTTTTCTAAGATTGAGTCTTACTTTAACACAAACTGCAGGATAGAGATAATGCCCCTTTTTATTTCCAAACCCATTCAGCACAATTCTTCTTCTTTTTTTTATCATAGGCAGATCAATATCTCACTGATACATGCTCTGCCTGAAAAGCTGTAACGTATTCTTCCTCCACTCGGTAATAATAACTGATTTAACACTCCTAGCCTGAATGCTATGGCAACACAATGAGTGATTTATGAAGTAAAGGAGGCATTGCTCAAAATAAGCTTTTACTTGATGGGCCCCTGAAAGAGTTTAGCTAGGAGGAAGCGTTCCTTTGGTTTCCCAGTGAGAATATCATGCAGAATTAGAAGCAACTCAGAATTACAGCGATGGCCATACGTTGTTGCATCCGCTTGTAAAGCCTCCGTTGAGTCAAATTTAATTTGGGGTGATTTCATGAAGAGATTCCAGTAGTTTTCAGGCATATGATACACTGAAGCAGTGGAAGTATGGAAATTGACTTACTGAACAGTAAAGCTTAATAGTGTTTTCCAAAAACATGGTGCCATCAAACAAGGGACAGCGGGGGGATAAAAACAATGAAAATAAGCACTGGGTTTTCTACTCTGCAGAAATTCATTTGCATAATAACATCCCAGTGCGGAAGTTCAAAACTGTTGCTCCCATGCTCTCTGCACACAGCCCACCACCGCAGCTGAGCGAAATGACCACTCCTCTCTGAACATAAGGAGATCTTGGGGGGGGGGAGAGAGAGAGAGAGAGAGAGAGAGAGAGAGAGCTTTGAGATAGCGCCGTTCATTCTGATTACAATCAATATTGATCCCTTTTCTCGTCTTTAGGATTTGAAGTGTCACAAACGTTTTGGTGTCCAACGTGGATAACAGAAACTACAGTATTTTAAGTCAGCATGGTGGAATCAGGAGGTCTAAGAAAATTCCATGTATACACTTTTTTTTATTTCTCCTCTCTAATCTTTACATCTTAAACCTTCAAACATCTCTTTTCCCACCCAGCGGCTTTTGACTCCCAAGATATATAGACCGCAAAAAGCAAAAATACATTGAAGCATTGTTAAAATAAGTTCCTTTTTTAAAAAAAATTCTTAAAAAGAAGATAGTAAAAGCAAATCACAAACAATTGCAGCGTGAATTTTTTGAGGGGGAGAGAAGGAGAGAGAGAACAAAGACAGCAATGAGGAGCTAAATAAATCGAGAACATATGCAAAATGCAGACAGGAAGCTTGGGACTCTAAGAAGAACTGAAGTTCAGATAAAGCTGAAGCTGTGAAAAGATGCTGAGAACAAAAGCTTATTCAGGTGTATTTGTTAAAAAAAAAGTGGAAGAGAAAAAAAAATCAGAACTCCAGAAGCTACTCTTAGATGATAATCTGAAACATGGATGGATACCAAATCCAATATTTGGATTTATCTATATTTCAAATTCATCACCTACCAAAATCAGAATAGACTTTTAGAAATATGGATTTGGGTTTACTACGGTGTTCCCCTCCATTCGGGGATGGGTGTTGTGTTGACCATAGTTTTTGATACTCATCCTTAGGTTAAATTCAGTGGTGATTCTTAGTCCTAGTAGAGAGTAAGAGAGAGGACCTTGACAGAAATAGGCACAAACCATTAGCTAGGCAAAGGAAGTGGTTGGGTGGAACATAAAGAATGTCCTGGGAATAAGATAGTGTTTGGAAGTAGCTCAGGAAATGCATCCCTGATTCACTGCGGTGTAAGAAGGGTAATGTACAGCACAATCAGACTTAAAAGATTCTTCCATTTTAGCAGGGGAGTCAGGGATGGGTTCTACTTACTTTCCCTACCAGTTCGCATTGCATCGGAAGTGTGCATGCACAGAGGGTTCTTTGCCTGCCGCTTTCAAGGAGCGGGGACTGGAGAACTGGTTCAGGGGCCTGTCTAGCCAGCCATCGCTGCTGGTTCAGCAAGCGGGGGCAAATTTACACCACCGGTACAGGCAAACCGGTCCCAACTGGCATCAAACTACCACTGAGGGGAGTCCAACCTTGGCCAACTTTAAGACTTGTGGACTTCAACTCCCAGAATTCCACAGCCAGAATCTCAAGAAACAGGATTTCCAAATCTTTCTGTAGAGTCTGGTCTACCTAGTGAAGCTAACACTCACCGAACATGACGCAGTATAAATAATAGGATGGAACGTTGTGGTACCCCACTGCTTACTTCTCTCCGTGCTGGCTGCTGGAAACAAACAAAGTAATAACCAGCAGCCAACACGGGTTTGTTAAGAACAAATCATGCCAAACCAATCTCATTTCATTCTTCAACACTGTGACCAAATTAATAGACCAGCGAAATACAGTGGATATAATATATTTGGACTTCAGCAAAGCATTTGACAAAGTAGACCACAACCTACTTCTCCGTAAGCTAGGAAAAAGTGGGATAGACAGCTACACAACCAGATGGATCAACAACTGGCTGACTAACCGCACTCAATGGGTCTAAGTCCACATGGAGAGAAGTAAGCAGTGGGGTACCACAAGGTTCTGTCCTAGGCCCAGGACTCTTTAACATCTTCATAAATGACCTAGACGAGGGAGTAGAAGGGGAACTAACCAAATTCGCAGACGATACCAAGCTGGCGGGAGTAGCTAATACCACAGAGGACAGGCTCAGGATCCAGATGGATCTCAACAGACTTGAACACTGGACCCAATCAAACAAAATGAAATTCAATGCAGAGAAAAGTAAAATCCTACACCTTGGTAAGAAAAACCAAAGATACGCATATAAACTGGGTGAAACCACACTCAATAGCAGCAACTGAGAGAGGGATCTATGAGTCTTGGTGGACAACCAACTAGATATGAGCCAGCAATGTGCAGTGGCAGCCAAAAAAGCCAATGCAATCCTGAGTTGCATTAACAGAGGGATACAATCTAGAACTAGGGAGGTACTAATACCACTCTATAAAGCCTTAGTTAGACCACACCTAGAGTACTGCATCCAGTTCTGGTCACCACACTATAAAAAAAACATTGAAGCTCTAGAGAAAGTGCAGAGGAGAGCAACAAAGATGATAAGGGGACTGGAAACTAAAACATACGAAGAGCGGTTGCAGGAACTGAGCTTGGACAGTCTGATGAAGAGAAGGACCAGGGGTGACATGATAACAGTGTTCCAATACTTGAGGGGCTGCCCCAGAGAGGAGGGGGTCAGGCTGTTTTCCAAGGCACCAGAAGGCCAGACAATGAATAACGGATGGAAGCTGACCAAGAAGAGATTCAACCTGGAAGTGAGGAGAAACTTTCTGATGGTGAGAGCGATCAACCAGTGGAACAGCTTGCCAGCAGAGGTCGTCAGAGCCCCAACACTTATTTATTTATTTATTTATTTATGGTTTCTTATATGCCGCCCCACTCCCGAGGGACTCAGGGTGGCTTACAACACAGGAAAAATACAAGAAAACCAATAAATTCAATTTAAAATCAAAATATAAAAATTAAAAATTTCAATATAAAAGCACCATTCAACCGCCAGACATACCCGGGGGAGAGTGTAGATGGAATTAAGCTCTACCCCCTGCCTGCAGGAAGAGCCATGTCTTAACGGCTTTTCGGAAGGCCAGCAGGGTGGGGATAGTTCGGGTCTCTGGGGGGAGTTGGTTCCAGAGCGCGGGGCCGGCCACAGAGAAGGCTCTCCCCCTAGGACCCGCCAGCCGGCATTGCTTGGCTGACGGGAGCTGGAGGAGGCCAACTCTGTGGGCCCTAACCGGTCGGAGGGAAGTATGAGGCAGAATGCGGTCCCGGAGATAACCTGGTCCTAAGCCATGAAGGGCTTTAAAGATGATGATCAACACCTTGAATTGGACCCGGAGACTAATGGGCAACCAATGCAGCTGGCGGAGTATAGGTGTCACGTGGGTGTACCTTGGCACACCCACCACAGCACGCGCAGCTGCATTTTGCACCAACTGGAGTCTCCGGATACTCTTCAAGGGTAGCCCCATGTAGAGCGCGTTGCAGTAGTCCAAACTTGCGACCTTCAAGGAGAGACTGGACTGCCATCTGTCTCAAATGGTGTAGGAACTCCTGCTTGAGCAAGGGGTTGGACTAGATGACCTACAAGGTCCCTTCCAACTCTAATAATAAATCTAAAAAATCATCCAAGAAGCCATCAGCTTTTTATTTATATTTACAAATAAAGCCTGTAAGTTGGAGAGCAGTCTTTTTTCAAACGTTTCCCAGATTTTGTTTTGTTTTGTTTTAATCCACATTTTTAATACTTTTGCCTTGTTTTGTCTATTCCTTGTTAATTTTTGTCTTTAGATTTTGTAATTTTAATCTTGTGAATTTTAAAAATAATATTTAAAAGAAGTTTCAAATGAGATTGCCCATGATGTCTTGGAAGAAGAGAGAGAAACCTTTCTGCCAATCAAATGAAAACTTTCCCTTGCAATACCAACATATTGCTTGTTGCCTACAAACGCCTGATTCTGAAATTACTCAGCACAACCACACAAACTGAGTCATACAAAAGACCTTGAGGCCTTTTATCAGCATCCTTCTGTTGCCTAAACGAAGTTGAAAAATGTACCAAAAATGTACCAAACACCAGATTTTTATAGGGGAACATGGTTTGGGGATTATGGACTACCGCAATTTTCTTGACTCAAATGATAAATCTTCCTTCTTATAATCATTATATATTCTAGGCACTTTGAAAAATCCTTTTCTTAGAAATGCACATAAATTTAAATCCTCAAGGTCCCCTTCTAATGTTATTAATCTGGGTGACTACTTGAAATAAGTAACAAAAAAAAATAGGTTCTGAATATTATTCCTCCTGTCTCAGGGGCATTACAAGTCAATTTAACTGTCTAAATGAGCTATACCTGGAATTAAAACTTCTACGCATTCTGCTCCACCGTTAAAATGCTGTACCTTTAAGATAAGCCTCCAGCAGGCAAATTTTACCTTCCCTGGCAGTTCATAACACACACTTAGTTGTTTGTGTAAGCTTCAGTGCATGCGAAAATAGGAAGGGATTCAACAAATTAAAATGTTTAGTAAACAAAGTTGTCCAAAGGGAAATCATTAGCAAAAGCAGATTCTCTGAAGATGCTCACTGGGAAGTAAAATTGCTTCATTACATAAACTACTAGACACAGTGAAAATTGAGTCCAACACCTGTTTAGGATAGGAAAGAGCTGCTTCCTTCCCTCCTCCAGCCCACCCCCTGCAGTCCCTAGCAAAACCTTGAGCTCCTTGTTCACAATGCACATGAAATCGGTTTTTAATTCTTGCATATCGTGTCTGACTGCATGTAAATGGAACACCCCCAAGGAATGCCTGGGGAACTCAACATTTTGAACTCTGACAAAGGAACGTGATTCATACCTCCCAGATGGACTCCATTAGAACATTTGAATATGTGGAAATTTTACACCTCACCCAGGGAGTTCTCATATTGTTAAAAAAAACCACCACATTATCTGTCAGTATGCATTTTGTGAGAAGATGCACCAGCGCAACCATCTGGATGATGAATGATGTTGACAGGTTGTGAGAAGGTTAAAGTGGGGTCAGATGGGTTAATACTTAAATTGGAGACCTCCAGGAAATTCCGGAGCTGCAGGCCAGATCGGCAAGTCAAAATAAATCTCCAAATTGGGTGATGGGAAACCATTTCTGAACGGTGTCATAACCACGAGTCAAAGTCAATGGTAAAAAGCTTTTTTCTTTACCTTTACATCAACAAAACAGGTCTCTAGAAGCAACCCTTGCGTGTCTCTACTTGACCTAAAAATAGGGTGGAATGGAGACAGGTAAAATTGACGTGGCTTGAAAACAAACTAAATATTGGGTGGGGGGGATCTTATTGTTGAAGCAGCTTGTGTACATTATGTGTGTGTGTATGGGAAGTGAAGAGAGAGGGACAGAGAGTAGCAAACATAAATGTAAACCAGTTTTTTAAAAATAGGTCAATATTAGAATCCTGCAACATTTAAAACCCCTTTCCCTATGTACCGTACTCACATATTCTCTTCCCAAGGTGTACTGCTTCACAAATTCACAGTAAGCAGTGCAATGGTGCATAATTCTGCGTCATTACACAGCCTGACAGACAGATGCTTGTACATCCCACGCTAATGGCATCCCAGTCAAAATAACAGCACCAGCGTTTTCTTCCTGGAAAGATTAACTCAGTCAGGGAGTTTCTAGCAATTTTTTTTTTTTTTTTTGCAGAAATCCAGTTCTTTTTAGTGACCATTTCCAGGAAGAGTGCTTTGCTCCATGATGAGGCTTCTTCTTACTAAGGCTACCAGGTCTGAGTACAAAACTCTGAACAACCACTAGATGTCAGCAGAAGCAAAAACCCTATGAAATTCTAACTCTTCACGCCATCTAGTGGCCATCAAATTTCTGCAGCCCTGCTTTCTATGTGCCTGAAAATATTGAGTGAGACCATTTCACGATGGAGAATGAGGTAGTATCCATCATGCATAAACGAGGAAGTAGAGATTCTGAATCAGAAGTTGCTATGGCAATGGATTAAATGGGAGTCAATATAATGAACATCCATCCAAATAAGAAAGGGATCTTAGTGAGAAGAGGATTTAATCTTCCTCTTGAGAAGGTTTTCTAGTATTGTCTTACTTGGGTAGAATTGACAACCTTATTTGGCCACAAAACCTGAACAAGATATTTAGATCTGTGTGATAGCCAGGTGGGAATACACACCTTCAGACTTGTGAGCTCAATTAGGCTGCAAGATCCTCTTTGTTGTGTATGCATTTGATAAATAAATATTTTCAAAGTAGAACTGCTGGTGCTGTTTGTGTGGCTGATAGTCCTTCAATCTCACACTGATTACATATAAATAGCAAACTTGTTTTTCAGAGCTTTCTCTTATCTCTGGGCAAGCATTATACACAGCACATGGGGAAGATCTTTATATTATCCAAGCATGGAGCATGATATTTATTTGTAGGACAGGCAGAATCCAAATTATACCATACATAGATTGAAACATCTGGGCAATCTACTTCTATGTCAGACAAAATCAGGTCATTTATAAAGCTTGATTGGGACAGAAAATATACCACAAATGGATTGAAATAATTCCACACTGCCCGGAAAGATCACATTTCATAAACAGACAATAATTTGGTTATTTCTCCCTAGCAAGTCTGAAATCTCTCCCTAAAGATGGAGAAAGTATGCTAATAGGACTTAAAAAAAAAAGAAAATAAATCTGATTACCAAAATTTGGGATATGAATTTTCATCTCTCAAGAGAGAGCTATAAGAAGATGTGAGGCAACATAATATTGAACTGTGAATAATACATTTTCCATATTCTATTTGACAAATGTTTCTCATGTTCAGTTCAAGGGGTAGGGTAGGGATTTTAAGTAAAAAATAAAGAGAATCTGGTAAATTCAAGTTGCTTTCAACATCTTAGCTTTTTAAAAAATAAAATAAAATAATAACTGATGAAAATAATAAAATTATAACACACAAGTAATCACATGTAAGATTATGTGCATTTTCCTATGTACATTTTTGAACATTTTATACAAATTTCATTTCAACCCTTGCATACATAAGTGAGTGCTTTGGCCCACTTTTGTCATACAGAAGTGTGAGTTGGACACATAAGGGGAAAATTCAAAGCACATTGAATGTAGTGGGAATGGGCACTTAAGAATTGTATGGCAAATTCAAAAGATATCAAGACTCAAAGGACATTAAACGAAAGTGGATTGAGTATAAAAAGAAGTGAGCAGTGGGAAAACATTTGGAAGTGATTTGAGTATACAGAGAAAATGAATGAGCACTGAATCACAAAACATATGAAAAAAGGAGATGGAGAGGAAAGGAAAGAGCAAGGAAGTTTAAGTTGAGACTCTAGAAAGAGTGCAGAGAAGAGCAACAAAGATGATTAGGGGACTGGAGACTAAAACATATAAAGAATGGTTGCTGGAATTGGGTACGTCTAGTCTAATGAAGACAAGGACTAGGGGAGACATGATAGCAGTGTTCCGATATCTCAGGGGTTGCCACAAAGAAGAGGGAGTCAAGCAGTGGTGGGTTCCTACCGGTGCGGTCCACTCTATAGCACCAGTAGCAGCCCTCTGGTGACGTCACAGTACTGGTGCGGTCGGTTGCTGGTGCCTGGGCGCTGCCATTTTAAAAAAAAATTTAAAAAATTTTCTTCTGCGCATGCCCAGAAGCTGAGCTTCCGGCACTGCGCATTCGCTGCCTTCCTACCCCACAATGAGTCCAAGCAGGGGAAAATGGCTGAGGGAGTGTGTGAGACGCTGAAAGAATGGGTGGCAGGAGCTATCTCCATGCCCCTCCCTTCAGCAGTCCGAGAAGCCATGAACGTGCGGTGATGATCCTAGGCATTTTCGCACGTTTGAGGCTTCTCAAGCTGCTGAGGTGAGAGGGAATGGGCAGCAGGACCTATCTCAGTTCCCCTCCCTTCAGCAGTCCAAGAAGCCACGCCCACCCGGTCACATGGCCGGCAAGCCATGCCCACCCGGTCACATGGCTGGCAAGCCACACTCACAAAATAAGCCACGCCCACAGAGTGGTAGTAAAAAAATTAGGAACCCACCCCTGGAGTCAAGTTATTCTATACTGTGACTAAATTAGTAAACCAGTAAAATACTGTGGACATAATATACCTAGACTTCAGCAAATAAAGAACTGGAGATGACCATTATCTTTCTCGAGTCTGAGAAGGCAGCACATTATCTGCGCTTCCAAAACTTAAAAGAAGAAAAAGGGGAAGACCTGCCAGAGATGATGGCGGAAATATTGCCAAGGGCCTTGGGAATTGGAAAAGAAGAGATGTTGATTGAAATGGATGAGATCTATTAAATACATACCAATTACGCTAGACGATATAATTTACCAAAAGAAGTTCATCTTAGATTTGTTAAAAAATCAATTAGAGATGAAATTCTCCATAGAACTAGAGATGACCCCCATAGAACATAGAGGAAGACAATTAGTGGTGTTGAAACAGGTACCGAGGAGGGTGAGAGAGCTGAGAATGCCATATCAATTTTTGACCTCAAAATTGATTAGACATAATATCAATTTTAGATGGTTGATGCCAGAGGGGATAATGATTTCATGGCAGGAAAAAAGATTTAGAATAGATATGGTAGAAAAAGCAAAGGAATTTTATAATAGGAATTTCAGTAGCGAGGAAGAATTAGAAGAGAGAGAAATAAGAGAAGGAGAATTAAGACCAACAGCCATAGAAGAGACAGAACTACAGAGTAAAGAGAGAGATAGAGGGAAAGGAGGAAAAATGGAAAATAATGAAGGAAGATCTAATGAACCAAAAGAAACCAGAACAAGGGCGACAAGACCGAGATATAAGTAGAGAAGGACAGGAAGAGACTAAGATTCTATCCTTGAACATTAACAGTTTGAATTCCCCTCCCAAAAAGGAAATTTTTTAAACAAATTAAATAAATTAGATATAATAGCGGTACAAGAAGTTCATATAAAGAATCAAAATGAGCAATTATCGGTATACCCAAAACTGGGAAAGATGTTTGCATCGCTTTCGCAATATAAAAAAAGAGGAGTAGTGTTTTATGTTAAGGAGAAGATTTTGACTAAACAAATTTACAAGGATGACGAGGGTTGGATCTTAATAATAGAAATAATATTAAATCATAAACCGATTATTCTTGTAGGAATCTATTCCCCAAACGAGGGGCAAGAACAATTTTATCTATTGATCTAACACAACAAATAAAGCGAAGTAAGCAATTTTTTTTCGAAAATGCAAATAAGCCAGGGAAATGGCTAGCATATAAATTAAAAAAAACAAAAAGATTAGTAAGCTACAAAATGAGGAGGGAAATATATTCTACCAAAATGAAGAGAAGAAAAATATAATCTATGACTTTTATAAGAAACTATACAAAAATGACAACTGCGATACAGAAGATAAAACACAACAATGTTTTAAGAAAGCTGAATTACCCAAAGTTCCAGAGGAGATTAAAAATATGTTGAACGAAGATATAGAAATGTCAGAATTAATAGAGGCAATTAAAAAACAGAAAAATAATAAAACACAAGGTCCTGACGGGTTACCATTGGAAGTATATAAAGAAATACTAGATTCTTTAGGAGAAACACTAATTGAGGTATTCAATGCGGTATTAAAAGAAGCAAAGATACCGGCTTCATGGGAGGAGGCAAATATCACTTTGATTCCAAAGGAGAATACTGACCTATCACTAATTCAAAACTACAGACCTATATCATTATTGAATTTGGACTATAAAATATTTATGACAATAATGTCTGAAAGATTAAAAAGATACTTGAATAAATTTATACACATTGATCAAAATGGTTTTTTGCCCAAAAGGCAAATAAGGAACAATATGAGGACTATATTGGATGACTATTAGAATACTATTTAGATTTTAGATTTATTACTAGAGTTGGAAGGGACCTTGTAGGTCATCTAGTCCAACCCCCTGCTCAAGCAGTAGTTCCTACACCATTTGAGACAGATGGCAGTCTAGTCTCTCCTTGAAGGTTGCAAGTGTTGGGGCTCTCACAACCTCCGCTGGCAAGCTGTTCCACTGGTTGATCGCTCTCACGATCATACTATGATCATATGATCATACTATGAATACTATGAAGTGCATAGTGTGACACAAGTGGCACTGATATTTTTAGATGCTCAAAAAGCTTTTGATAATGTGAATTGGGATTTTATATTGAAACAGTTAAAATATATGGAATTTGGTGAAAATTTTATAAATGTGTTTAAAGCAATATATGCCAATCAAGAGGCAAGAGTCATAATAAATGGGGAAGCAACGCAAAGCTTCAAGATTCAGAAGGGTACAAGGCAAAGATGCCCATTATCACCGCTATTGTTTATATTAACTCTAGAGGTATTGACAAGAATAATCCAGAAGGAGAAACAAATCAGAGGACTGGAAATTAAGAAAGAAATATACAAACTGCAAGCTTTTGCAGATGATCTCATATTTATAATAGAAGAGCCACTACAATCTGGCCTGCGCCTTATGGAAGTACTGGGAGATTATGGGGAAGCAGCTGCATTGAGAGTAAATAAGGAAAAAACTCAAATGATAGTCAAAAATATGTCCAAAATACAGAAAAAAGAATTGATGGAGAGAATAAGTCTCCAAATAATGAAAAAAGTGAAATATTTGGGAATATTATTAACAGCAAGATGTATAACAATTAAAGAAGATAACTATAGCAAATTAAATGATCAAATAAAGGCAGATTTAGGGAGATGGGGAAAGTTGCAATTCTCCCTTATGGGGAGAATTACAACTGTAAAAATGAACATCCTACCAAAAATCCTTTTCCTATTTCAGAACATACCTATAAAATTGGATAAAGAATATTTCAGAAATTTGAACAAAATGATATCTAAATTTATTTGGCAGGGGAAAAGACCTAGAATTAAATTAAAAGTATTACAAGAAGCTAAAGAAAGAGGAGGATTCAGCCTACTGGATTGGGAAAGATACTATCAAGCTGCTGCACTCACATGGGTGAGAGAATGGATAAATTTAAAAAATAAGAGGATATTAACGTTGGAAGGACATGACATGGAAATAGGATGCATTTTTGTGGGATGGCAGACACAAAGCTCACTAGTACTTCCAAAGGCATCGTGTTAGACAAGCTATTTTTGAAGTATGGATAAAAATCAAAGCTGGAAGAGATATTAAATAAAAACATAGACATGAAACCAGAACTGTTTTTACTAGGAATCACAAAAGAGAAATATGACAAAGGACAGATATACCTAATATCTGTATATTATAACTGCAGCAAGACTGGTTTATGCACAATACTGGAAAAATGAAGAAACCCCCCTGGAAGAAGAAATAATAAAGAAAGTCCTGGCATGCGCAGAAATGGACAGGCTAACATTAGAACTTAAAAATAAGGGTGAGACAGAACACTTTGAAATATGGGACAAATTGTATCAATGGTTGAAAGGAGGAAAAGGAGTCGGAGAAGTAAAGTCTTCGGGTTTGGAGAATGGAAATCTGACAAGGCTTAGATATATAAACAAATGAGGACAAGGGATATGTATATAAGATCAAAATAGTAATGTATGATGAATAATAATTATATTTGTTGTTATGTAAAAACTATGTAAGGAAATGACCAAAACAGGATGGTCACACTGTGTCCAATGTTTTTAATGTTTGTTTAATAAAAGAAAAAATAATAATCATTGGAACAGCTTGCCTGCTGGAGTTGTGAGTCATAGGAGGTTTTCAAGAAAAGATTGGGCAACCATTTGTCTGGCATGGTGTAAGAACTTCTTCCCTGGCCAGGAGGTTGGATTAGAAAACGTCTGAGGTTCCTTCCTGCCCTATGAGCCTGTGCTAGGATATAAGGGACAGAAAGGAGTTTTGAATGAGTTGATATTAAGCTCCCTAACCCCGTTCTCTGTTTATACCAAAAAATGAACTAATATAATGGGTACATCCTAATATAGGTCTCTCAGCCATCTTCTATAAGGCTTTGTGTTGTTCCCTACACTTTTATTTTATTTATTAAATATATATATGCTGCCCATCATTCCCTCAAGCAATAGTAGGCGACTTGCAACAAGCTAGAAATGGGAATATAAAACATTAAAAAAATAAAACCATAAATATTTCCATTAGAATTAACAAAGATACTGTAGCTAAGGAAGGAGCAATAGATAGTGGGGCAGAGGTAGACGATTCTATTAATCCACTGACCATCTCCGTTATGGAGTGTCCCACTTGGTAGAGCTAGATTTTAAGGCTCTCGTGGAAGGCCAACTGGGAGTTTTTATTTCCCCTTGAATATATATGTTTCAAAATGCATTATTTTTGTGTGTCGGCTGAGAGCTGCATAGCCAAATTCAGCGAAGTATAGATTTCAGCTCTCCTGCGGTGCTGACTCTGCTATAACTTCTCCAAAGTACAATTCATCATAACGTTGGATAAAAATTCCAAGGGAATGAATTTCTCATCAGTAACAGTCAGAAATATCTACCTGTGGAGAGGAAGAGAAATTAACCGGAATAGAAATCTTGAGAAATTGATGGTACTGAGCTTTGTCTTTCAAATGCTAATCTGTGTAGAAGCATCAAGGAAAATTCTGTTGTTTTCCTTATATAAGTATATTCTTACACTTCAACGATGAAAATAAAAACATTGTATGCAAATATATTCCTATGTTCATTTATACTTGACACTCATTTTTTTCCCACCAAATCTAATTGGTTGCTCTCTAATGGCCTGTCTTGTCTTAATATTTGAAGCAGAGTCCTTCTGAACCTCATCATCATTTTCATCTCAATGTATAATAAAATTTATAATGTTTTACTATTTATATGCAGGTGAGAATAGCTGAAAATATAAACAACAAATGACATTTAAGGGATGCAGAACACGTTCGTCAATATTCAAAGGAAGGGTTTTTTTTAAGCTTATGAAACTGAATATTGCATGCTGTTTTAAAAGGTAAATCTCTAGACCTTGGGAACATGATTCAGAAAATTAAATCAGAACTGATTATACAACTTTTCATCTCCTTTTTCAAGCATGTAGAAAGAATTGGAAAAACAAAGGCAAAGCTACTATATATTATTACTTTTTTGAATCTAATTTCCTAATCAAAGTTAAGCTGCGTAAGCAGAATGCTTGGGAAACCGAATTCAGATTTAAATCACTTTGTTCTGTCTGTTGCTAATATTTCATCTTGACTTACAAATGCAAGTTTAAGTTGCTTGTTGAACTTGCAAAGAAGACAAGCGCGGTTTTGATTTAGTTCTTTGGTCTTGCTTAAATAGGGGAAGTAGGACATGGTTTAATCGTTTCTGTAAGAGAAATTATTACATGGAGCAGATCCTCCTTTAAAACAGTTAAAAGTGCACTTTTCAGAATATTTATCCAGATTAATCTCCAAATTCCTCAGAATATTTGCATATACATTAAACATTTGGCCAATATTTGGCTTTATATCTGAACATCTCACATGTCCCATTTGCGTGCTTTCTGATATATATCTGGAATGTAATTATATCATTTATATCCCTATCTTATTTTAAGTACATGCCTGAAGATTAGTTAAACCATGGTGGCCCAAGCTACTTCTAAGCCTTTTCCATAGGCTAAACAATTAGTATTCAAGTTCATCTATTAAATGTTACCAGTGCAGAGTTCTCGGGTTAGGATTCCCCAAATTTTATTCTTCTACAGTACCATATTTCTCCTTCATATAGGTAAAATATTCTCAAGATGAGCTCTTGGAGACCACATGGATATAAAAACACTGTCTATGCCCTAGGATGTCAAACCACCTAGTAGCAGTGGTGAAATGCTGCCGGTTCGGGCAGGCCAGTCGGTCGTTGCAGAGCTGATGGAGCTGGCGGCGGTCGCAGCGCGGGGCTTCTCCCGCCCACTTCCCCCGCCCACCTGGACACCGCCATTTGGGTTATTTTGCCCTCTGCACATGCGCAAAGCGTTCTGCGCATGCACAGAGGGTAAAAGAACTCAAATGGCGGCATCCAGGCGGGCGGGGGAAGCGGGTGGGAGAAGCCCCGTGCCGCGACCGCCACCAGCTCCATCGGCTCTGCAACGACTGACCGGCCCACCCGAACCGGCAGCATTTCACCCCTGCCTAGTAGGCCTGTATTACCTATCATCTATCTCATCTCATCTCTTCCTCTTTCTTCTTTCCTATTATCTATTTCCTTACCTTCTTATGACTATAACTTTGTTGTTTGTATCTCATGATTCATGTTGATTGCCTTTATTTAGTGTCCTATTACAATTTATGTTGTTTGCTTGTTTAGTATTATTCGCATTTATTTATTTATTATTCGCATTTGTATGCCACCCACTCCACAGAGACTCTGGGCAGCTCACAACAATAAAAAATCTACATGCAAACAATAAATATAGAAAAAAACATTAAAAACAATAATTATTAAAAACATTTAAAAACGTTAAAAAACAACAATTTAAAATGCCATACAATTAATTCATTCATGGGGCCAAGAGTACTCGATGTTATATTGCAGGGGTGGCCAAACTATGGTTCTTTGAGGACCTGTGGACTTCAACTCCCAGAATTCCTGAGCTAGCTATGCATGCATGGCTGGCTCAGGAATTCTGGGAATTGAAGTCCACAGGTCCTCAAAGAACCATAGTTTGGCCACCCCTGTTATATTGAAATCATTGGCCCCAGGCCTGTCGACAAAGCCAGGTTTTTAAGACTTTTCTGAAGGCTGGGAATTATGTGGATCTCAGGGGGAAGTGTATTCCAGAGAGCCGGTGCTGCCACAGAGAAGGCCCTTGCTCGTGGGCCTGCCAGCCGACATTGTTTGGCTGACGGGACCACCAGCAGACCAGCTCTGTGGGCTCTAATCTGTCTTAGGGAGGTATGTTGAAGAAGGCGGTCTTGGAGGTAAACTGGTCCTAAGCCATGTAAGGCTTTAAAGGTAATCGCCAACACCTTGAATTGCGCTCAGAGACCTATGGGCAGCCAGTGCAGTTCACGAAGAATGGGTGTCACATGGGTGTATCTGGGGACACCCATCAACACACGCACCACCGCATTCTGCACTAGCCGTAGTCTCCGAACATTCTTCAAGGGTAGCCCGATGTAGAGTGCATTGCAGTAGTCAAGATGTGAGGTAACAAGGGTGTGAATGACTGTGAGTAGTGCCTCCCAGTCCAAAAAAGGGCACAACTGGTGCACAAGACGAACCTGTGCAAAGGTCCCTCTGGCCACAGTTGTTAGATGTTGGTCCAATTTTAGCTGTGGATCCAGAAGGACCCCCAAGTTGCGAGCCCGTTCTGAGGGGATCAATTCCCCCCCCCCGAACCAAGGAGGGACAGATGTCCAAGTCCTTGGGAGGCAACATCCAGAGCCACTCGGTCTTGTCCGGGTTGAGTTTGAGCCTGTTCACCCCCCATCCAGACCCTTACAGCGTCCAGACAGCAGCACATCACATCGACTGCCTCACTGAATTGGCATGGGGTGGATATGTACAGCTGAGTATCATCAGCGTACTGTTGGAACCTCACCCCATGCCTACGGATGATCTCACCCAGCAGTTTCATGTAGATATTAAAAAGCATAGGGGAAAGAATCAACCCCTGAGGAACACCACATACGAGGGGCCTCGGGGTTGACCTCTGTCCCCCCGCCAACACTGACTGCGACCGGTCAGAGAGATAAGAGGAGAACCACTGCAATACGGTGCCTCCCACTCCTAGCTCCCCGAGCCGAAGCAGAAGGATACCATGGTCAATGGTATCGAAAGCCGCTGAGAGGTCAAGTAGCACCAAGATGGAGGAATAACCTCCATCTCGGTCTTGCCAGAGATCATCCATCAGTGTGACCAAGGCAGTGACCAAGGCAGGTCTGTCCGAATCTGAGTGACTTTATCCGCCAGAAACTGTACAAATTCCTCAGCTCTACCTTGAAGGGGTTCCTCCGCCCCCATCCTGTTGAGAAGGGAGTGGGTCACCCTAAAAAGGGAAGCTGGGCGAGAATCTGCGGATGCGATAAGAGTGGAAAAATGAGAACATTTTGCCGCCCTTATTGCCACTAGATAAGTCCTAATAAAGGCTCTTAGTAGTGTTCGGTCGGATTCGGATTTACTGGCCCTCCATCATCGCTCTAGGCATCTCTTCTGGTGTTTTATCTCCCAGAGTTCCTCGGTAAACCAAGGTGCTCTCCAGGATCCATTGCCACGGAGAGGCCGCAAGGCGCAATTCTATCCAAAGCCCCAGATGCCGCCCTATGCCAGGCAGCCGCTATGGCTTCAGAAGAATTGTGTACCAAGGATTCAGGTAAATCCCCAAGCTCCCTCTGAAACCCTTCCGGGTCCATTAGGCGCCTGGGGCGGAACCACCTAATCCTATGACTATCACTGTATCTTATGATTTATGATGATTGCATTTTATGATTATGATCACGATTTATCCCTCATTGCTTGTATGTACACTGAGAGCTTCTGTACCAGAGACAAATTCCAACCACAACGCTGTGGTTATCGTAGTAGGTGCTGATCTGCGCAGCCATGTTGCCGAGGTCCAGCAACACTTTAACTACCTCATATTAGCTGTTATTGATATTGCTGCCCATTGACTATCCATTTTTGGCCTATGACCCCAAAACTGGATGTTACAAAAATGAGAAAGAACTACTTTGAATGAAACTACAAGATTGTGTAGCTACATGTCCACAACAAGACTTGCTTCTTTTCTGCAGCAACCTAAACAGTCATGAAAAACATGTCCTGGAAGGCTACAATTGTCGTAGCAACAATGGATGTACAGTAGTTCATGAAATGATGGTGGATAGCAAGTCCAGGAGTTTTCCAAAATCACTGACCTCATCATCATCACCAACGTATTTTTCATAAACCCATGTCAGCCAAGTCACATATGCCGGCAGCAACTACAACAGCCGGATTGATTTTGTCCTCGTGTGACGATGTGACTTCCCCACTTTCATGGAGATAAAGATTGTTCCAACCAGCAAGATAAGATGCTCATTGCTGATATAAAGAACAGCAAACACGCAAACAGGAGCCACGGCAAAAAGGGGCTGGAGAAAATCAAGCAACAAGGTCACAAGGAACACAAAGACAAAAATGTGTTTGGGCTGCTTTGAGGAAGTTGAGTCATGGCAACTGGATTTTTTTTAGCTTGAAACGTTTTGCTGCTTATCCAAGTAGCTTCTTCAGCCTATCCAAAGGTGCTTTGGACTTTCTGGTTTTTCTTTGAAGACATTGCGCTTCTCATCCAAGAAGCTTCTTCAGGATGAGAAGCGAAACGTCTTCAAAGAAAAACCAAGAAAGTCCAGTTGCCTCTTGAAAAAGCACCTTTGGGGCAACCAGGACCTGGATGGCTGAGGATGTCCATGGACTTCTTCAGTCAGGTTAGGGGGATCTCATAGATGTTCTCCAGGTAATTTCATTTCCCACTTAATCTGCTCGTTAGATGACTAGGCAGAGAGTCAGTAAGAGTCATTGCTCCTAAATCCTTCCCTTAGGTGGGTCGTAAAAAAAATTAAAAAAAAGTCCAGTTGCCTCAACTTCCAGACAATGACTTAGAATCTTCACTGACATTTGGGCTATTTTTTTTCTTAGAAAGATTTAGTGATTTTTCAAGGAACTCAAATGGCATTTTAGGGAGGGAAATCGCAGTCAAGTAGAATATTCAGTTTTATAGAACTAAACAACTCATCGCAGCCCAAAGAAGAGTTCTGCTTTTTTTAAAAAATCAGGATAAATAAATATGGGTGGACAGTATGAAGCTTCTTCAGTCCAAATCAGCATTCTTGAAGGTTTGCTTAACACGACTCTTCTTCTTTCCTGAAATAATTCTTGTAACAACCACATCTTTCAGCCGGTGCTGCATGCTTGTCTGACATAATACAAATAATAGTGCAAAGCAGCAGCTAATAGTGGAATGTTAAGCCTGCTATCTTAGATATTTCAGCTTGTCTCAAGTTGTTAAATGAGAACGGTTCTTAAAATATGTCACTTGAAGCGATTTCAGCTCTCACTTAACTTCATATCAGCTATATTCGTGCAATTGTTCTGTGTATCGTTAGTTCCTCCCTTTGACATAAACACAAACTAACAGCAAAATCTCTTCCAGTAAAATCTGTATTAAACCCTTTTATTTTTTTGCTGATTCTTGACACTTGCATTGTTTTCCATTTCAGACCTTTAAAAAATATTTGGTTTGGAAATCATGAATGGGTTTCAAGTAGTTAACAGGCAATGTGCTAATTCACATCGGCCACAATTCATGACATATAAATCTGTGATGTTGGTTTAAAGAGCCTAAATAAGCCAGGATGATTAATTGGCTGAACACCCCAGAGTTTGATGTTGGCTTAAAAAATCTGTTCGATTACACACAACCATGATCTTGGCCTTGAATAAGATAAGAGTAGAATTTCTTAGAGAGTTTGGTGGCTTTGGGAAGTCTATATGTCCATGTGAACTGCTCATTCAGATCTTTGCTTATTAAACTGAATAAACCCTGGTTAACATAGCTTAGCATATTATAAATACAGGCCCTTGATTAGCTCATCTTCCATAACTTCCATAGAAATATCTTCCATAATCAAGAAAAGATTGGACAACCATTTGTCCAGGATGCTATAAGGATTCCTGCCTTGGTCAGGGTAAAGACTCGACCTCCAAGGTCCCTTCCAGCTTTATGATTCTATGAATTTCTTGCTATATTTTTCCTAACTACAACACATCAGAATATAGCTTTTCCAGAGAATTAAATACAACTCAACGTCACTATGGTGCAGCACTAATCATGCTTGCAAGAACCTAATCCAGGAATTGTTTCTTTACTTAGCAAAAATAGCATTATGTTTGTGTCAACTGATAATCAATATTTAACTATGTCCACCATTTAAAAAATGCCCATGTGAACAGACTAGAAGTTTGAGGGGAAACTGAAGTGTAAAAGCCTTGAAAATACAGCAAATAAAAGGCAATTCACAGTTGATATTTATCCTTGCTGGCAGTTAGTCAATATAATCCATACTTTTATTAATAATATACAGTAAGTTCTGCCAAGTACTTGCTAATAGATCATATTTACTGACCAAATACATAATAACATTATTCATTTTTATTTAATCATTTCCTACCCATATTGCACCACCTACCTGTATTTCTCTCTTTGATGAAAACAGTTGAAGGGATCTGTTTGAATTAGGGAATTTACTCCTCTTTTCAAACAAGCTGAAAACTACGACACATCAACTTTTAAAATATAGCTTTAAAAACATTTAAATTTCCGTTAGAGAGCCCTCTTACAATCATTTATTTGAATTGGAAAATATCTGAAACTTTGGTTGATATTCTATGGCTAATTTTATTATCCTTTCTTTAAACTCCTGGCAGATCTGTACGGGTAGCACAGATCAACGTACGACCACAATTGGGCTCAAAATTTCTGTTGCTAAGCAAGACAGTTGTTAAGCCGCCCAGAGTCCCCCGGGAGTTGGGTGGCACAGAAATTTAAATAAATAAATAAATAAATAAATAAATAAATAAATAAATAAATAAATAAATAAATAAATAAATAAATAAATAAATAAATAAATAAATAAATAAATAAATAAATAAAGTGAATTTTGCTCCATTTTACAACCTTTCTTGCCTTCATTTGTTAAGTGGATCACTGCAGTTGTTAGTAACAACTAACATTAAGGGAATCTGGCTTTCCATTGAGTTTGCTTGTCAGTAGGTCACAAAAGGGGATCACATGATCCCTCGGACACTGCAACCATCATAAATCTGAGTCAGTTGCCAAGCATCCAAACTTTGATCATGTGACCAGAGAATGCTACAATGGTTGTATCTGTGAAAAACGGTCGTAAGTCACTTTTTTTCAGTGCCATTGTAACTGTGAACGGTCACTAAATGAACTGTTGTAAGTCTAGAACTACCTGTATTTCTTCACCCAAATATGTAATTATGGTATAAGTTATGTTTATTATTCGCAGATCATTTTAAATGCAAGTTTCTATCACAAATATTCCCTTGTCCCTGACATACTAGCTTTATTCAGGTGTTCAAAACACCATAACATTTCATGACCTATTTAAACTAGGTGCAACCTGCTAGAAATCTCCGCCTAAACTTCTGAATTTTCAGTTGCAAACCAGGTGGTCTGACCCAGCAGACATAAACATGAATGGTCTTATAGGGTTGACAGGATTGTCTCCAAAGGTAAAAAATAAAGACTTTTCTTGAAATTCCTGTCAACTGTATATCCGCCGAAGATCTATTCCAGATCCTGCCAATCAGTGGTGGGATTCAAAAAAAAATTACTGCTGGTTCTGTGGGCGTGGTTTGGTGGGCGTGGCAAGGGAAGGATACTGTAAAATCTCCATTCCCTCCCAATCAGCTGGGACTCGGGAGGCAGAGAATAGATGTGGGCGGGGACAGTCAGAGGTGGTATTTACCGGTTCTCCAAACTACTCAAAATTTCTGCTACCGGTTCTCCAGAACTGGTCAGAACCTGCTGAATCCCACCTCTGCTGCCAATCCTATCCCTGAGGACACCTCCCTCTGCATCTGAGATCTCAACGTGTCCTATCGGGTTATGGGTTTGAAAATTACATGAGATTCACAGTCATCCATTTGATGAGTTTGGTCAGGTTGAATTCTTGTCTATCTGAACCGTCAATTTGGCTCAGTAACAAGCTTCCACAAAAGTCCTTCTCATTGCCAATTCAATTCAGAAACACTGAACTGGATCCCAGACATGAAGTCCAGTTGGGCTTGGGATGGTAGAAGCTTCTGGATTCAATTGCTTTTATACCGAAGCTTCAAGTTAAAGGTGGATTTGAGCAAATCACCTTGGAATGAATCTCGCAAGAAAAGCTTGTTACGATTTTAGTGTGTATCACTCTCAGCTGGGCCATCAACCTGACTCCCAAAACTGTCCTTAAGAGAAATGACAGTAGAAACTTAGATCCTTTGGAGGCAAAATACTCTTTGATCCCATTCATCTCTACAGTTTTAAAGCACATCCTAAAATGTCCTTCATATTCATTATTCCAAGTGCTGTACCATTTCTGAAATCCTACTTTTGATGGGCTCCATCAAATTTCCCCCAATCTGTTGATCCTCTATAAATCCACAGACTCGAGGAAATCTGTTTGCTTCCTCCGTAAAAAGGCTTCTCAGTCCGCCTTGCCTGGTGGAAGAAGGCCATGATTTTCAGTTAGTTGACCTTCTGATAGTCAGTCCTACTTTGTACATCTATACTGACATACAAATGTTCCAAGCATTTTGGGATTCAAACCCTAACAATTAAAATTCAATACCTACAATCTTTTGACATAAAGCAACTAAAGGTAAAGGTTTCCCCTGTCCAGTTGTGCTTGACTCTAGAGAGTAGTGCTCATCTCCATTTCTTAACCAAGGAAGCCAGTGTTGTCTGAAGACATTTTTGTGGTCACATCAGGGGTGGGTTGTAGCTTACCTCACTGCCGGTTCACTTCCTCCCGCACCACGTGGCTGTGCTTTGTAGGCGTGCGTGCGCTTTGCGCAGTGCCCAAAAAAATAAAAAAATAAAAAGCCAAAAACAAGATGGCGACGCATGCACAGTGCTGGAAACTTGGCTTCTGCGCATGCTCAGAAGGAAAAAAAATAAATAAAAATAAAAATAAAAAAGTTCAAAAAAGTTCAAAAAAAAGATGGCGGCGCCCACGGACCAGCACCGACAGAACCAGTTCCGTGACATCATCGTGATGTCACCAGTGGGTCACTATCAGTTCAGGTGAAGTGGTCTGAACCGGGAGGAACCCACCTCTGGGTCACATGACTACCATGACTATACATCGAGGCACACGGAATCCTGTTACTTTCCCACCAAAGTGGTACCTATTTATCTACTCACATTTGCATGCTTTTGAACTGCTCAGTGTGCAGGAGCTGGGACAAGTAATGGGACTCCACCCCATTGTTCAGCAATCGAACCCAGGCTGTCAGCTTCTTTAACTGCTGAGCCATTGTGCCCTCCCCTCAGTAAAACAACCAGAGAGATCAATTCAGCTGAAATCAGTCTGGCCAGCTTTTTAGACCAGAACGAGACCAAAACAAACCCTACTGGCATTCCAATTCATCTCCTTTGTATGGCCCATCCTGGGGGCCCCTGTTCCCTAAGATCCCTAGCCTTAGAAATGGATTGGCAGACTTCAATTATACCTGCACACAAAGGAATTCAACAGCTATGGGCCCATTGTTTGTTCACTACACAAAATACTCACAAACACACACCATTGCTCAGAAATGGCCACCTGATTGCTAGCAGAAGAATTTCCCTATTCATCTAGAAAGTTTTAAGATAGCTTCAGCAAGTTATTGTCATAAATATACAAACTGGGTTGATTGAGAGTAATTACTTTAATAAGGGTGTCATAAGAGGAAAAAGTAAATATGGGAAGCAGTGAGCGATCCGTGAAGCATATGTGATTGAAAGGAAAAAGAAAAGCAACTCAGTACTCAGACAGTGACTATTCTAAGAATGATGGATTTGAGAGCTGGCAAATACTTTTGGAGTGCTACTGAATGTAAACGGGGAGTGTTTGTCTACTCAGAAGCCCTGCCTTACTCCAAATATTTAAACACGGCTCTAGAATTCAGAAGTGTGTTTTGAAATGACTTGTCATAGGAAGTTGGGCCATAAATTAAGAAAAGCTCACATCGCCTAACATAGTGTATTTGTCAGCGTTCCGAGTAATGCACCCATTGAAAGCATAACTCTGAGGCAGGTAGATTCCTCAAAGGATATGTTTGTTGGATACATCATATTGGCACAGCCAGTGAAAACCAACTCTGACAGTTCCTGCGGTTTTCACCTAATTAAAAGAATCAAACTCCCCCCCCTCCCAGGTGTCACCGGTCACATTGTCCAATGAAAATGGGTTAGGGTTAGCATTTTGTTTTGACTAGAGCCTGGCTATCTACTTCCCCCCTCCCTTCCCCCTTTCTGGCTTCTTGGCAACTATGAGGTAGCACAAAATGGCTTCAGCTAGGTTCGCTTGAGGGTATTCTCAATCTTGTTAACTTTTAAGAGGTGTGGCCTTCAACGAGTTTGAAGTCTACACCTCTTAAAGTTGACAAGGTTGAGAATACACTGATCTAACAGATACAGGCCAATTGAAGAGGAAGAAATATAGTTGGAGAAGACTTGACTTAGGCAGAATGAGTAAAACAATCATTCAAATACCCTAAGCAAGTATCATTACCAATCACTCAGAGTCCCTTAAGTGAGATGGGCAGGGAAGAAATTTAATAAACAAACAAACAAATAGATAAAGAAATAAATAAAATTAGGGCCACACTCTGCAATGGCCATTAATGGCCATATTAGATTTGTTTCAGGGACAGAGCCAATCAACAGCCTGTCATCTGTCTGTCTAGACAAATTCATTTCCCCTTTTATGCAAGAGGATGAAAGCAATTCAGCGCAAAGACATTGATAAATACGGCAACTGGGATCTAGCTCATTGCCCGCTGAAGCAACCGAACCAAACAGCCTCAGGTAGGGAATTTCCAAAGAGGTTATTGGAGGTATATTGCCCGCTCGTTTCATTGGTATAGGCCAAGATGAATCTGGGCACTGGGTTTAATGCGGACTTAAAGCGAGCAAAGGAGCCGTTTTTGAGGCAATTTAGTCAAGAGCCCAAAGGACCTTCGTCTCCTTCTGAGTTACTCACTTCTGAGGTTCCCGGGAGGCTGCTGTGAAATTAGTCACCAAATTCAAAATCATAAATTTAAAGGGAACCTCACCACTAAAAAAATCATGCATTAAAAAACAGGCCTGGGCATTATAGTTGAATACCATTAAATAATGGCAGAACACAATCACTTCAAAGGAAGAACTCAAAAAAAATCATAACTGGGGATAACTTTGCCAACCTTTAGACGAGAAAAGAAATCTAATAAAACATAACATGGGCAGAAAAATAAATATTACTGAGATTGGATGGAGCCAGTAATCTGAAGAAACTGATGTGACTATTCTTTTCATTCTAGACTTATCTCATTTACATTCAGAAGTTTAGGCATAAACCCATTTACGAATGCAACTTATACATGTGTGAAAGTTGCTATAACAACAAGCAAAGCATTTTGCATAACAATGCCTGAACATCTAATAACTCACAGAATAAAACTTATGATTTTTCTGGATCCAAATTCTCCCCAAATGATAAAATAATAAGCATCCCTTTGGTATAGGAAACCCCCATTTGGTAATATGAAATGTTAATGGCTACCATTGGTCAGCATTCTTGCATACAAACCTTGCTTCTACAGGAAAAGCATGGACCACCGATGGTCCCTATCCATAAATCCCTCAATCCTAAACTCAATGATTTTCTCAAACATTAATTCAATTATACAGTAGTTCGGCAAACTTCTATTGAACATCTGAGGGCCCTTTATCAATATTCTTTTTTCCCCACCTCCACATATGAAGGGAAGTTTTAAAAAAATTACCTAGTAATAAAATACTGAAAACAACTTCCACCTCTAAATGTGTACCTTCTAATCAGCTTCTACTTTCCAACAACAAATTATCTTGAGTTTGGGGGAAATCAGCTTAATGAGAATCACCGTTCTCATCCTCATTATTCATTGATAGAGGGTGTTCACAGCTACCATCAGCAATCTTTACTGACAAATTGTCACGAGCTTTAGACACGGAATCTGATCAAGTTTCCTTCTTGCTGTTCTTTTTTAAAGTAATATTTTAAGCTAGGTATGTTTATTTTGCTTATTTTAATCTGGGCATGGGTGTGCATACGAATGTTGCCATGATTTATAAAAACACAGTGATGATCAACCTTTTATATGAATAAAAAAGTCTTACCTGCAGTGCTGGTGAGATCCTGTTAGAGTTTCAATGACAAAGCATTCGCCATCGTGAAGACAGTATGCAAGATCCTTATCCTTGCATGGCTTAAAGTGCTCAGATTGTTCAATGGAATAGGTTGTGGTATCTAGAGAAGAAGGAAAAAACAGAATGGAGGAAAAACGCATTTTAATACAATAGATATTATTCCCACGGACCATCAACTTTTACTTTAAAAAGACTCAGCTAGGAGGGTTGAGCGGAGATGGAAATTACAGCATTCGTCAGCTCTAGACTTCAAAATAATTATGTGTATTTGGAGATGCCAGCCAGTTACAAATGCATCTGATGGTGATGCTATCTATCCCACTTTTTTTCTAGCTTACCAAGAAGTAGGTTGTGGTCTACTTTGTCGAATGCCTTGCTGAAGTCTAAGTATATTTTGTCCACAGTATTTCGCTGGTCTACTAATTTAGTCACTTAGTCCATGATGTTTCTTGAAGCATTGTAGAACATAGAACAATAGAGTTGGAAGGGACATTGGAGGTCTTCTAGTCCAACCCCTTGCTTAAGCAAGAGACCCAGGCAAATGGCTATCCAGGCTCTTAAGAACCTCCAGTGATGGAGCACCCATACCTTTCGGAGGCAAGCAGTTCCACTGGTTAATTGTTCTCACTGATTATTGTTCTCATTATGTAGTTAAGAAACAGAGAGATGGTTAGGTCAACATCAGTCACTGGTTCTGAAAGCATGATGGGGAAGTGGAGCATGAGAAGCTTGCATCTACTAAAGTCAGAGCACTCGGTTGGTATTGTCTACTCTCATCAGTTTGAATCTCTCTGAAGTTTCACATTGAATAAGATGCCGGGATCCAGACTGGCCCTTTCACATTTAATGCATCAGCTGTTACAATCCACCATCTCCTCATTTTCGTCTCTGTCAATCAGAATGTGAATTTTCCATTTAGAATCATGAAATATAAAACAATTTGCGAGGGTTTCCTATTATTGGAAAGAGTCTTATTGGATGTCAGCTGTATAATAATTAACTCTCGGTTGATTTCTAAGGCACCAGAGATGTCATCTTTTGAAATTCAGTAGGGACTGATGCCAAATCCTAGAGACATGCTTAAAATGAGTCATCAAGACTCTAACTGATTCCATCTCATCTTCACCTATTACTTTTATATTTATAGTTTCTATCTGGCTGACAAGTATCATGAATTTCATTATTTCCTGGTTGGAGAGACCCTTCTCTTCTCTGTTAAGCATTCCTGAATCATGACTTCTTCCATATTCCCCAAATTGCAAGTAATCATTTTCATTAAAACATTAATATGCTGGGTTTCTCCTTGCTTCCATTCCCACCAACAAAAATGCATTAGATTTGAAGATATTAGGATAATATAAAAATATTATTGGATAAAAGATATATAGATATTAGAATAAAAGAGATAGATGATAGATAGATAGATAGATAGATAGATAGATAGATAGATAGATAGATAGATAGATAGATAGATAGATAGATATTAGGAGGAAAGGATTTCTTAAGGTAGCCCAAATAAACCTGTACTTCTAACACACAAATCATAAATGTTGCAGTTTTCTGCTGCTTAGCAATAAACATCATGTTATCTTCACAAGATTCTCATCTTGAATAGCCAAAACATATATATCCAGTATTGTAACCCACAAAGGAAATAGAACCATAGGTGTGGAAGAAAAATAATGGTGGAATGAAAACAAAGGAAGCCACCCAGTTGTTGCCATCAAGGCCTAACAGTCCAGAATCCAAGTCAAATGCTCAAGCTTCTTTATTTCCATTTATATTAAAAAATCAACAAAACCTAAGCCTATTTGCACCCTCTACGTCTTGTCCTTCTGGCTCAGTTTCTCACACGGGTTCCGGCATGTCCTAAATAGTTTGCCCTAATTAGATTCTGGGACATTAGCAAGTATATCAGAGGTATTGTGTAACGTTACACAAAGCAAGAATATTGGGTTCATCTTAGCTGAAACAACACACTTTCATAATTGGAATAGGATGGAAATAAAAGAAAGCCTCTTTGAAAATTATTTTCTTTGAACTTTCTTATTCTAGTTTTTACAGCCTCAGAACAGTTTCATTGTTATGTCTCAGTGATCATCATTCTTTATTAAATCAATGTTATTCTGTAGGTTGAGATAGCCTTTAATTATCCTTTATCCAGTCACCATGGAGCCAAATGTTGATACATTACATTCTATTTTTTAAGCAGATCTTTCATACCACTGCATAGATAATATACAGCACAACAATAGTCCCATTCGATTCAGTTACATTTCCTCCAACAGTTTTTTTTAATAGATACTCTACTAATAGAAGAGAATATTGCAGATCAGGGTGTTTGGTGTTTTTCTTGCAGATATTTTATTATCAAACTATGTGTCAACTTGCAAAGCATCCCTGGCCTGCTCTCAAGTTGCCATAAACAAGAGGGATGTGAAAATGAATTTGCAGCTACAGTGAAGCAGCACGGCAGCCAAAAGACAAAAGCACATTCCAGACATATCTAGGTCAAGGCGGTCTCCCGGGGTTACCCACAGTGGCCGGAGTGGAGTGATCTCTACAACCCGCAAAATTGCTTTGTTGGTTAATGTGACTGATGACACACCCTGAGGTGAGGGGGAAACAGGGTCAAACTTGGGCCGTAAATTGAGATGGCTTCACTTGGAACGTGCTGACATGAAGCTCCTAATAAATAACTGGATTTCTTTTGAAGCTTGGCATGAGGCTCATGATTTAATTATAGGGAATCGGTTGGAACCCTGACAGCAAGCCAACTCTCTCAAATCTAATCAAAATAACCAGGACTCCTGAGCCCCGGGCTCTCCAGTCGCTCCCTGATCCCTGGTGCATGGAGAGAAACTCAGGCTACCATGGCAGAGGGCGGACTATCCAAAGAGAGCCTGCTCCAGGTGACCCAGAAAGAGGCAGAACTTGCCTCCAACCAGGGACTTCCAGGACCCGCAGCCCAATCGCAACTGGAATGCAGCCCTCCCTGACCATCAAAGCCGGACGCCCGCCCCAGCGACCGAAGCAAAAAGGGATTAGTATTTGTGGAAAAGAATCCCTAAAGCAGCTGAGGACGAGTTCCCCCACCCTAGTGCCCAGAAGGGGGGAAAGCCCATGATCAAGCTAGGAAGAGCGGAATGGATGTGGGACTGGGCACAGGCCAGGCTCCCAAAGCCCCTGACAGAACCCTTGGGGAAATCCATAGAACAGCTAAGGGAGGAATTTGAACAGGCCACTCTTTGTGATGAGGGGCCATCATGCCACCCAAAAGAGAGGAAAGTTGCAGCTGTGCCCTTTGAAGTGAAGAGATGCACACGGGAACGCAGCCCCCCTTCTCCACCCACCAGAAGGAGAAGGAGCCTGAGGCTGCAGCCAGTGCCTCCTCCATGCAACAGGTAAGCCACCCAGGGCAGACATCCCCCCCGTATCTATGAACTAGGGCCAACAATATCAAGCGCAGGTTTACAGGGGCCGACATGAGGAGGGAGGAGCAGTGCTGAACTGCTCTCTGCGTCAGGGGGAAATTTGATGGGGACTCAGATCAACTGGCTCTATTCCTTGACTCGGCTGAGATCCACCTAGAGTGCTACGGACACCTCTACCCATCCCACAGAGCCATGGTGAATACCATTGTGAGGGGCTAGAGGGAGAAGCAAGGGAATGGCTAGCAGCCCTCCACAAGAGGAGAGCCCCCCCAGCTGCAAGATGTAGATGACTTCCTGCAACAGCTAGAAGCCAGATTTGAGGAGGCAGAGGAGGATCCGTACGTGGAAGATGAGCTCAGAAACCTAAAGCAGAGAGGGAGACCCATTAAGGAACACATCCATGAGTTCAGGAGAGTCATGGAGAAGCTACCCCCTTTGCCGGAGCGGCTGTTAGTTCATTTTTTCAGAACAAGCCTGGATAAGCAAATTGCCCAGGTAACTGCCTATTGGGACATCCCGAACGGACTCTCTGAGTGGTTCCGAGTAGCCATAAAAGTCAACGGCGGATTACGCACCAATGACATGAGAAAGCAACTGGACACCAAGGAGAGAGGACAACCAGACCAGAGACCACCTGGCCGATGGGAAGCCACAGTACCACAGCCGGCCCCAAAACCAACTGTCACACGAAGCCAGCTGAAATGCTACAGATATGGAGGGATAGGCCACATGGCATCAGCATGTGCGACCCCAGCCCCGAAACCAAAGCCAGAGCCACCACCCAGGCATGACCAGAACGAGGCACCAGGTGTGCCACCAGCATGTCCTGAAAAGCCCTCCAGGCTGCAGAGGTCCCTCCCCACCCAGCTGAAGAGGGGGGGAACTCCAGCCAACGATGACCAGTCACTGGATTCCTATGACAGCAAGGACGAGGGCAAAAAGGACCCAATGGTGAGTGAACTGGTCCACCCTTTCATCTTCCCAATATGCCTCATGGCCCCAAAAACAAGAACCTAGGGGAGTTTTCAAGCCCTAATAGACTTAGGCTGCACTAGATGCTTGATCAACCTAACCATGGTCCTGAAACTGGGGATTAGAGTGAAAAGACTGGCACACCTGGTCAGGTTAGAACAGGTCGATGGGTCCCTATTGGGGGGAGCCTACACCACCCACCTGACTGAACCAGTGAAGCTAGAGCTAGTGAATCACTGGGAAGCAATTCAATTGGTAATAGCCCCCAAAATGACAGACGCGGTCATACTGGGACTCTCCTGGCTAGACAAGTGGGGCCCGACCATCTGGTGGCAAGGGGGCAGCCAAAGGCAGATGATAGCAAGGGGACTCCAACCCCCTCCACACAAGCAAATAGAAGCACCGCCCACGCAGGGAACCCTTCCAAAGCGACCGGAAAGACTGACCCGCAAGCAATCTAACCACGAAACTCAAAACCGAACTGGTAGCAGACTCCTGGTTCTGTGACAACCACTATATCTTGACAAAAAGGGAGTACCTAGCATGGAAAGGGATGAAACTCTACGTCCCAGAGTCCCTACGCACCTTAATCCTCCAGAGGAGCCATCACATCAAACCGGCAGGCCACTTTGAGTTCCTAAAGACTTTACACTTAGTGTGGAGGCAATTCTGGTGGCCCAGCATGAAGAAAGATGTGGACAGTTATGTGAAAAGTTGCACTATCTGTGCCAAAATGACCAGGAAAACCCCCTGGACTACTGCAACCGGTAGCATTGCCAACGAGGTTATGGGAGGAAATCGCAATGGACTTGATAGTGGAGTTGCCAAAAAGTGGGGGGAACATGGTGATCTGGACTGTACTAGACTTATTCTCCAAGCAGGCACACTTCATACCCTGCAGCGGACTACCCTCGGCCCACCAGCTGGCCAAACTGTTCCTGAAGCACATCTACCGCCTGCATGGAGCGCTATAAGAATTATCTCAGACAGAGACGATAAAAAAACTGGTATTCTGAAAAAAGAGGACAATTTGATTGTACAAATGAAAGATAAGGGTCCAATGCATATAAAGAGATTATATAATATTTTATTGGAATTAGATTCAGAAACAGAATTAGTTAAGGATTGTATGATAAAATGGGCTCAGAATATTGGTGACCCGATAATGATGGATACATGGGAAAAAATATGGGTCAGAAATGTTAAATTTACGCAGGCACAAAATTTGAGAGAAAATTTTTATAAAATGTTTTATAGATGGCATTTAGACCCAAAAAAGTTAGCTTGTATGTATCCATATTTAGATTCTAAATGTTGGAGATGTGAATGTGAGGATGCTACATATTTTCATATATGGTGGACTTGTAAAAAGATCAAGGCATTTTGGATAAAAATATGGTGGATTATACAAAACATTTTAAAGAAAAAGATCAAATTTACACCACAATTCTTTTTGTTGGGGATAATAACGGATTGTTCGGTTATAGAGACCAAGTTGGTTTTGAATTGTATATCTGCTGCCAGATTGTTGGTAGCACAATACTGGAAGAAAGAAGATATACCTACAATTGAAGAATGGACATTGAAAATGATACATTTGGCCGAAATGGCCAAGATTTCGTCATATTTAAAGGACCACTCAAATGAAAGATATATATTGGAATGGAGTAGGTGGACTGAATATATTCAAAAAAAGTATCAGATCAAAATAATTTAAATAGTTTACTAATATTAGAAATTTGTGAAATGATATACTATATTTTCAAGCTTTTGGATTGTTAAAGAGTTAAAGATGAATGGGTATTTTTAAACTAATAACTTTTTTTTTCTTTTATAGTAAGTTTTATGTTAGTTTTTTTTTTAGATTTATACCTTGTGCTTTTTCTGGGAAGTCCGGAAGGGGGGAAGGGGGGGGAGGGGGAGGGGGGAGGGGGGAGGAGGGGAGAAAAATGGGGGGAAAATGTTTGTACTTTGTACTTTTAAAACTTTTTAATAAAAAAAAGAATTATCTCAGACAAAAGGGTCCAGTTCATGGCTAAGTTCTGGAGGGAGTTCCTGCAGTCCATTGGGTCATCCCAGGGCATTAGCTCGGCCTTTCATTCGAGCACCAATGGGGGGTAGAGAGACTGAACGCCATGGTAGAACAGTACCTAAGGTGTTATGTGAATTATCAGCAGTCCAATTGGGCGGACCTCCTGCCTTTCGCTGAGGTTGCATACAATAATGCTGTTCACAGTAGCACAGGACTAATCCCGTTCCAAGTAGTGAGTGGCATGGACTTCGTCCCAATTCTAGAGTATCCAAGGGATCCCCCCTCCTCAGTCAGCTTGACAGACTGGCTGTCAATGCTGAAAGCAACCTGGGAGAATGTCAAGTAAGTCCTAGCTAAAGCAGCACAAACCTATAAGAAACAAGCAGACAAACACCAAGCCCCGCAATGGCCATTCCAGCTGGGGGAGAATACTTGAGGTTAAAACTCCCCAGCAAGAAACTGGGGCCAAAGTTTATGGAACCATTCCCCATAGTAAAGATCATCAACCCGGTCACGGTGCAATTAAAATTGCTCTAACTGCTAGGGAAGATACACCCGGTATTCCATAGCAGTCTCTTAAAACCCGTCGTCAGATAGACTCTGAGGTCACTACCCCGTGATAGGGAGCCAAACCAGTGGTGAAATCCAAATTATTTTACTATCAGTTCTGTGGGCGTGGCATGGTGGGCTTGGTGTGGCTTGGTGGGCATGGCTTGGTGGGCATGGCAGGGGAAGGATACTGCAAAATCTCCATTCCCTCCCCACTCCTGAGGGAAGGATATTGCAAAATCTCCATTCCCACCCCACTCTGGGGCCAGCCAGAGGTGGTATTTGCCGGTTCTCCAAACTACTCAAAATTTCTGCTACCAGTTCTCCGAACTACTCAAAATTTCCGCTACCAGTTCTCCAGAACCTGTCAGAACCTGCTGGATTTCACCCCTGGGCCAAACCCATTATGAGGGGCAGCGAATCCTCGACTCGAGGTGGCACAGGAGACAACTCCAACACCTAATCAAGTGGAAGGGCTACCTCTTATCAGAGGCATCTTGGGTAAAGAGTAGGAACATCCAGGCTGACCACCTCATAGCAAAATTCCACACAGACAACCCAAATAAGCCTGGGGGGAAATTGCAAACCTAAAATCTATACCTGTACTCAAATTGTTTTTGCTTTGTGCAGGTCGCCTTCAGGAAGTGAGGGAAACTGAATGTCAACTCAGAAAGCATCCCTGGCCTGCTCTCGAGTTGCCAAAAGCAAGGAGGATGGGAAAATGAGCTTGCAGCTATGGCGAAGCAGCACGACAGCCAAAAAACAAAAGCACATTCCAGACACTCCACTCTGTCAAGGCTGTCAAGGTTACCCACAGTGGCTGGAGGGGAGTGATCTCTACAACCTGCGAAATTGCTTTATTGGTGAATGTGACTGATGACACACCCTGGGGGGAGGGGGAAACAGGGTCAAACCGGGGCAGTAAATTACGTGGGGTCAGAGTTGGCTTCACTTGGCACGTGCTGACATGAAGCTCCTAATAAATAACTGGATTTCTTTTGAAGCTTGGCTTGAGGCTCATGATTTAATTAGGGGATTGATCGGAACCCTGACACTATGATGATGTTACCTAGTTTGGTAATGAAAATGTCTGCAAGAAAACCACCAAGCTCAGAGAGCACCAAGGACCCCACAGATATTCTATAATATTGCTGGAGAAAGGGAGAGGATGGAAACCCAGCTCCTGGCTATAAGAAATTATTCCAAATTTTGGAAGCACCACTATTTTGGGAGATGAGCAGGGATTGCAAAGTTCTCTAGAACTCCTTCAAATATAATGCAGTGAAGTCAACTTGACATTCACTGGACATCAGCAAAAGATTAAGCATTAAAGTACAATAAACATTATTTATTAAGAAAGTGAAATTGCCAGCACCTTATTCTAAACTATGCTTCATAAAGTGGAAAAAGACAGAGGAACAAATGAACCTGAGACGCATTGAGACCGTCTTCCTTTATTCTTTTATGAGTCCTTAGAACCAGCTTTTCACTATTAGTGGCGATGAATGTGGCTTCTTGTGGCGATGGATGGATGGATATCATTTCTTTTCTCCGTGAAATGTGCTCAGAGCAGATTTGAGCTAATCAACTGAATAAAACTAGAACAAAAAGTAGGATGAGTAATGCTCATCCTCAAATTATCTTCAGTTATTTGGGGGGTGGGATTCTAACCATTGTGGCCTCTTCCAAGTGGTGTATAAAACTGATAGGCAAACATCTTAGCTTGAAATGAGTTTGTGTGTTAGTATTTAATTCTTAACCTTATAGTGTGTGGTGTTATTCCTACAGGCCTCACTAGGAAGAAAATGTGAATGAATCAATAGAGTGAATACAGGTAATCATCGACTTATGACCACAACTGACAGTTGTTAATTGAATCATGCCCCGTTTTGCGACAACCGCAGTTGCTAAGTTAGTAACACGGTTGGTAGCATGGCTTCCCCTTTGACTTTGCTTGAGAAGGTCACCAAAGGGGATCACATGACCCCAGGACACTGCAACAGTCATAAGTACATGCCAGTTGCCAAGAGTCTGAATTTTGATCACGTGGAGATGCTGCAATGGTTGTAAGTGTGAAAAATGGTCATGAGTCACTTTTTTCAGTGTCGTTGTAACTTAGGTCACTCACTAAATGAACTGTTGTAAGTCAAGGACTCACTGTGTCATGTTAAAAATTGACAGTTGACTGTCTTCTTTGGGTTAGCTACAGGCATGGGGGGGCACGGATGCCCTATTCTACTAAAGCCGTAGTCTCTATGGGGGGCTCTCTCCCTTCTACCTTTTCCACGTCTATTTGTATGCTGTAGGTACTTTAGGCCTGGTAGTAGGTCTGGCTTCTGAAGTCAGGATGTTGGCTATTCCTGCAGCATCTGAGCTCCCTTCCTTTTTGCAGCTATGGCTTGTTCTCCTTTCATGGAGTATTTAATAAGTTCTAACTCATTTGTGTTCTTAATTTATATTGGTTTTTTTAATCTTTTATGATTGTAAGCTGCCTTACAACCTTACAAGCTACCTTAGGGTAAGATGGGTGGCGTATAAATTTTACAAATAATGAAATGAACACACAAACTCGAGCTTAAGCCAATTCCACTTGTGCGGTTGCCATCCTGCTTTGGATATTCTACTATTCTACTATTCTACTTCTACCACTACTTTCTCATGGGTCCTTTAGTGGGCAAACACAAAAGAGCCAACAACACCACAGTCCCTACACACACACACACACACACACACACACACACACACACACACACACACACACACACACACAGAGTGAGTGAGTGTGTGTGTGTGTGTGTGTGTGTGTGTGAGAGAGAGAGAGAGAGAGAGAGAGAGAGAGAGAGAAGTCTTCACAGCTATTACTCCCTCCTCATCACTACTCCACTCTTTCCCACTGCTATTCCAATGACTGCTCCCTGTGAGTATTGCTAGAGAAAATTCCCCTTCTAGTTGCTTTACCTCCACACCCAGCTCTCTCTCTCTCTCCTTCAGCACGGCTTTTATAGAGAGTTTAAAGAGATAGGATGACAGCAGCAAAAATGCCATTTCCTGAGCAACCTCTTCTCTCACCCTGCCATAGAAAGGACTTACAACAAGCGAAACTTTAGGTTTTTATAGAGGGGCTTGGCTGCATTGGGTGGTTAAACATCCATCTATGTTTCATATTTCTTCCTCCAAAAGTCTTTGTTTTAAAATAATTGATATTCAGCTTTTCCCTTTTGCAATAATCAGCCCATTTAATAATCTTCCATCCTGGTGCAGGAAATGAGATGGAGATGATTGTCCTGTTTTACAGTTGAAATTTTCCTTCCCCTAATGGGGAGAAGTAGCTTCATGACTTCTTTTTTTGTATCTGGCCTTTTTATTTTTGTACAAATATGCAAACGTATGCAACACACCTTCTCTCCCCCCCCCCTGTTTCCCCCCACAATGACACTCCCCTGTGAAGGGAGTAAAGTGCAACAAAAAAATTTGATCTCCTTAACATTAATTTTTCATTGTGAAAATAACAAAAGTAGGATAAGATAAATAAATAAAGCATCTATGCTTCTAGTTCATGCATGCTTATTGTATTTATTTACCTGTATCCTACCTTTGTTATTTTTACAATGAACATACCTAACACACCTTTCTCTTCCTGTTTTCTCACAACAATCCTGTGAGGCGAGTTGGGCTGAGAGAGAGTAACTAGCCCAAAGTCACCCAGCTGGCTTTTGTGGGACTAAGGCAGGACTAGAACTCACAGTCTCCTGGTGATTGGCCCAAAATCACCCAGCTGGCTTTCCTGGCTAAGGTGGGACTACAACTCACAGTCAGAATATCAGAAATGGCAGGGACCATAGAGGTCTTCTAGTGCAATCCCAGTCTCAAGCAGGAGACCTTAGATCATTCCATACAAATGGCTGTCCAGTCTCTTCTTAAAAACTTTCAGTTATGGAGCACCCACAACTTCTGAAGGCAAGCTGTTCCACTGGTCTGTCAGGAAATTAATCCTTAGTTCTACGTTGGTTCTCTCCTAGAATAATTTTCATCCCTTGCTTCTTGTCCTGCCTTCAGGTGCTTTGGAAAATAGGTTGACTGACCCCCTTTTCTGTGTGGCAACCCCTCAGATATTGGAAGACCCCAATATTTGATAATGTGACCCCTAGTCTCCTTAACCACCAGACCAAACTGGCTCTAACTGACTTCAGATATCAACAGGAATCCAAGCTACAATTGTTGCCCTCAAATTCCTTTTTCCTCTACTTGAGGTCCAAATGTGATTCACACCACTGTACTAACACTTTAAAATATTAAAACACAATATGAGAACTAATCCCTGAGACTAAATGACTGACATATCTCCATTATTCAGCCCATAAATATTAATCTTGGTTCTCAGTCCCCCACTCCCCATCAATATGAAACAAACATTAAAGGAGGAAATTGTGCTAACACAAACAGAGGGTGTATAATGCCACTGGGGGGGGAGCACAGGTCTGAAAATATAGCTAGCTAATAACACTTCACATGTTATAGCTGGGTGACATTTACCACTAGAGATGCAAACATATCAGCTTATCGCTGAATACAAATTATCACATTTTTAGCAGCAGCAAAATGTGAACAACTTCCTCTTGTATTTATTTATCCACCTCTATGTAAATTTCTTCATGAAGTTCAAAATGGTCCAAATCCATAGAAGGGAACTGAAGAAGTGTCCCATTAGAACCAAAAAGGCACATTGATCTCCCCAATATAACTTTACCTATGTATGTATTGTATCTCAGGTAATCCTCAACTTACGGTCACAACTGAAGTTTCTGTCGCTAAGTGAGACAGTTGTTAAATGAGCTTCGCCCCATTTTTACGGCCTTTCTTGTCACCGTTGTGAAGTGAATCACTGCAGTTGTTAAGTTAGTAATACGGTTGTAAAATGAATCTGGCTTCCCCGTTGCCTTTGCTGGTCAGGAGGTCGCAAAAGGCAGGTATTTATGATTGCCACCGTCATAAATATGTGCCAGTTGCGAAGCATCCAAATTTTGATCATGTGACTGCAGGGATGCTGCAATGGTCATAAGGATGAAAAAGTCACACTAGGGACTTATGTGTCATTTTTTTTCCCAGTGCCGTTGTAACCGTCACTAAACAAATGGTTGTAAGTTGAGGTCTTCCTGTAACCTCTTTGTGGCCATTTGGGTTGATTAAATCAACTTAACCTCAGGGCTGCCTCTGTGCATTTCCTAGGAAAGAAAACTCCTGGGCTCCGTAGATGTAGAGAAAAGTACTTTTACTAGGAACAAGAGGCTGGCTGACACTCACTTTTAGGACAATGAAATGAGAACTTTAATTAAGCAACTGAAATATAAATTCCTAACATATGCATGTGATTGTCACCTCAGTTAATTCTATAAGAACTTTATTTTTTCTCCCCCAAAAAACAAAAAAACAGAAATACAAGAAGAAACTCAACTGAAATATGCCTTTGTCTAGTTTTGTCTACAGTCTTTGGAAAATTGCACCAATCTTCTATAGCTTCTTCACATCGGGTTCATGGATGGGCTTTGGATGTCGCCTTGCATGTAACTTGTACTTTGCACCTCTGAAATGTGTGAAAAATAACATTCAGGGCTACAAGTGCCCTTTCTCTCTTTTTTTCTTCGAATTTTTTTTTCATGCTGCATCATGACCGACAAAGGACAAAACCCAGAATATTGAAGGAAGTTCATTTTTACCATGTTCTTGAAAATATTTAAATATTTCCTTCTTTCACAACTTATTGGCAGAAGGCATTGCGGATGTCAACTCTTTTTGTGCAATTCTTTCAGAAAAGTGCATTTAGCAACTTCCATTTTTGTTTTCAATCTACTTTTGGCTAAAATGATGGATTCACTTTTCAAACTGTTTTTTTTTAGCACTGATGTGTAATCTTCTATTTAGTTGTTAGCTGCTGCTTTAGTGATACGGATTGGTTTTAAAATATTATTAAAGATACTTTGAAAGCTGTCTGGGGAAATCTTTATTTTGACAGGCTGTATATGAGGCTTTCAGTAAATGAAGGAACATATTCTGGGAAAGTCATTTTATTGTAGCGTTGTTCTTATTGATATTCTGCATTTCCTCATAGATCCTCTTACCTCTCATAATTTGACCCAGTATTCTGTATAATTTCATCTCAAATATATCTTTCCATGATTTCCAAGTAGTCAACATAGAAATGAAACATACCTAAATCTTCCTAAATATCTTTCTTATGTATTTCTTCAGCCAATATATATAGCCACCCATCTCACAAGCAATTCTGGGTGGCATACAACAGAGCTAAAAACAGTTAATAAATACATTTATTATTTATTATCAGTGTTTATATTAATACATTAGTATAAAAGCCTTCCTATAACTAGATGTCTTTGAAGATTGTCAGCCCACCCACCGTTAAGACCGAAGAAGCATCTTGGATGAGAAGCAAAACATTAAAAAAAAAAACCCCAAGAAAGCCTAGTTGCCTTTTGGAAAAAGCACCTTTGGGACTTCCTATAGCTGCAAGGATTACTTAATTTTGTTTCACCTCTCAAGGGAAATAGCAGGTTGGCTTTGCAATTATGGACAACTTAAGAATCATTATATGTACACCAATCCAACCGGAATAGAAGGGATGCTTTGCTTCTTCTTAATTAGTTGGCCAAGTGGTGCTGAAGATCAATTTTGTTGCCTGTCCCTTCTCTCTTTCCAAAGTTTTGCAGACCTGCCACTTTAAAATTCATGGCAAAAAGATTCAAAACACAGGGAATACACCTTGAAGTTCTGCCTTTCAAAAAAAGAAGGAAGTAAATATTTTATAACCCATGAGCATTAACATTGCCTTTGAGTGGTGAGACTGGATGGCTGCCATGTTTCTTTATCAATATTAATGTCCTTGATATTTTACTATGATATTTTAATATGAGTTACCTTGGTTTAATTATTCTTCTTACGGACACTCTCCCTCCCACTTCCGTTCAATACATCACCAGCTATCTTCTCAGCCATGAGCCATGCCTATAGCTCCCTTCACTGAGCATTATGTTTAAACCTAATTGACTTAGGTTTAAGATCCCAGAAACATGCTTCCTGGACCCTGTGATACAGGAGAAACAGCAATGGGATAGATTCTAGTGAGAATAGATAACGCTTACCCATGAAATATTGTAAGAAGGGATTACGTCATGAAGGTCAAATACAAGGGAAAAGGAGAAGGGGACAGCAGAGGAGGGGGGATGGTTAAATAATGTCATTGACACAAAGGACAGGGATTTGGAGAAATTACAGGAGACAGGGAAGGACAGGGGAGCCTGGCATGCTGTGGTCCATGGAGTTGTGAAAAGTCGGACATGACCCAGTGATTGAACAACAACATTAGGTCAAGGGTAACATAGACTACACTGTTGTCTCTATGACTTCTCCCTAGGGTTTTGGTATTTTTCTAAAACTCTGGAGTTAAAAGAAATATAAAAGCTGAATAATCAGTTTGGTCATGACAACCAACAGTACTATCCCTCTGGGATCATCATAGCTGAAACAGAGAACTTCTCAAAATGCGACACAACACACCAGATATCTAAGGCAACTGTGCTTTTTTATGTCCTGGAGCATCTATTTCTACAACATCTGCTCAAAGTTAAAATACTAGCAAAGGACATAAGCAGATAGGAAAATTGAACCAATACGAATTGGCCATCTTTGTTTTTCTTATCCGATGCCACCACTGATCAAATCTCCTTCTTTATCAATAACTCTTGGAAAACAGCTATTTCCTCCCTACCAACTGCTTTAAATCAGGGGTCCCCAACCTTTTGGACCTCAGGGACCACCAAGGTCATAATTTTAAATCCCATGGACCCTAATTCATAATTTTAAATCCCGCAGACCCAGTGGTGAAATCTAAAATTTTTCCCTACCGGTTCTGTGGGCGTGGCTGGGAGGTCAGGTGGGTGTGGCTTCAAGTGGGTGTGGCTTGGTCAGGTGACCGGGTGGGCGTTGACAACTTGTAAAATGTGGTGAAACTCACTTAACAATGCTCTTGCTTAGCAACCAAAATTTTGGCCTCAATTGTAGTCATAAGTTTTTCTTTCTTTCTTTCTTTCTTTCTTTCTTTCTTTCTTTCTTTCTTTCTTTCTTTCTTTCTTTCTTTCTTTCTTTCTTTCTCTTTCTCTTTCTTTCTCTCTCTCTTTCTTTCTTTTCTTTCTTGTCTCTCTCCCCCTTCCTTCCTTCCTTCCTTCTTTCCTTCCTTTCTTCCTTTATTCCTTCCTTCCTTCCTTCCTTCCTTCCTTTCTTTCTTTCTTTCTTTTTTCTTGCCTCCGTCTCTCTTTCTTTTCTCTCTCCCTTTCCAAGAGGAACCATTGATTTGCCCACAGCCGAAGGCGAGCAGTTCTGGAGAGAGGCCTTCATGCAAAGCGCTTCCCTTGGGTTACATCGCAGCTGGGCTCCTGTCGCCACCGGGGATCGCACTGAAAAGCCTCTTCCCACAGTTGCTCAGCAATGCAGCGTCGTGTCCGTCTCGCGCATTGTGCGTGTCACCTTTTTCCAGGGCCACCCTGATAGCATTACCAGCCAGGCCACCGAAAGAGCCTCACTTCAGCCTACCACTTCCACTGAACAGGGTGCCGGCTTTTCCTCCTTGCTTCGCCCGCCCTTATGATGCTGAGTCAGCGCAGCCCCCCAAGACATTTCCTTCCACCCGCTGAGACCCCTGTCTGGTTGGCAACTGATCTTCTCCCTCTCCCCCCTCCCTCCCGCCTTTCTCTTCCTTTCCCGCCGCCTCAGAGGCCAGCCTGCCTGCCCCGGGGGGCAGCACAGAGAAGGGTCATGGAGCTAGTTTTGGACAGAGTTTGTGGCTAGCTCGCCCCCCTGCAAACGCTCGTCTCTCAAGGAGCGCTCGTTGAAGCGGTGCGGGAAACTACGGCTGGGCTCCTCAAGAGATGAGTGTTTTCAGGGGGCCGAACAAACTCTCGTCTCTCGAGGAGCCCCGCGAAGTGCTTCTCTCAGCTGTAGTGCGGCATCAGAGATCAGAGATTTGCAGCCCCACCACGGCCGGTCCCATATTCCAGAGCTATAGTAGTCACACTCACAGGACTGGCCCACTGCAGCTCCTCCACCCGGGTGCACTGTCCATTGCAGATGCCAGCTTAGCCCCCTGCAAACTCGTCTCTCGAGGAGCACTCGCTGAAGCGGCGTTGGGAAACTTCAGCAGGGCTCCTCGAGAGATGATAATTTGTAGGGGGCCAATCTAGCAGGTGCTTTCTCTCAGGCCTCCCACCCGGAGGCCTCGCAGAAGGAGAGATGTAGGCCCGAAAGGCGGCTGAAACTTCCCCCCCCCCAGGTAGCTGTTCAGCTGAGCGTGGCGAGTTCTTGGTCTTACCTTCCTGTTCCAGATTGTGTGGCTTGCACCGCTATACTCAAGGTGAGGTTTGCGCTAGGCCTTAAGAGTGGGGGCTGGCATGTGGGTGGGGTGATGTTGGGCGGTGCAGCCTTGTGTTCCCGCATGCGGACTGGATTAATTTCTCTCAGCCATATCCAGCCCAGGGGCCAAGATTTCTCCACGGACCACCAAAATTTTCTTGCGGACCACCAGTGGTCTGCGGACCACTGGTTGGTGACCTGTACTTTAAATAACATCTCAAGAATATCTTGAAGCTGAAGATACTTCCTGGATGATTAAAAAAGAATCAAGCTTGGCTTAGCGGGGGGGGGAATATGGGAGAAAAGGACCATACTAGTTTAAATCTAATAAAAATATATACCTTTCACCCTTTGCTACTTTTTTCCTCCAAGTTAAAGGCAATGAAAGATTGTAGGGACTCTGGAGAAAAGAAAATCACAGAGATAGACAATTAAGATGTAGAAGTCAAATCAGTTGGCAGCTTCTCTCCTAAATGGCAACTTAGCCTAGATGGGGAGACATGCAGGAAGTATATATTTCAATACGTTGTCAGAGACTGCAAGGCACCTCACTATAAACGAGCCTGGGAGATTCCTATTGCCCTGTCCATCATTCTGCATTTATACCCAGAGGGCGTTAAAGATACCTGACCAAAATTTGTATCATTCTTGCTGCTTTGATCTTCCCCAGCTGTGTTGGCCTTGATACAAATGCAATCAAAAGGACAGGGGGAAGTGAGGAGATTTAGAGCACCCCAAAGTCTGAAATAATTACAGGTACCAGTGGTCCTCAACTTACAACTTCATTTAGTGACTGTTCAAGATTACAACGTCACTGGAAAATGAGGCTTGGCAACTGCATTTATGATGGTTGCACTGTCCCGGGGTCACATGATCGATCGCCTTTTCTGACCTTCACTTATTGATTCAGTTATCAACCATGTGACTAGCTTAAAAATACAGGGATTCACTTAACAACAGTGGCAAGAAAGATAATAAAAAGGAGTGAAATTCATTTAACAACTGTCTTGCTTAGCAATGCACATTTTGGGCTCAACTCTGGTCACAAGTCAAGGATCACCTGTAAATATGTTTTAGGTTTTTTCAGTGATTTTAAAGTTTCTGTCTTTACTTTTCTGCTTCCCAAATATGGGAGTGTGCAAAGCAGACATCGTAACATACCCAAAGAATATATAAGTCATCAAATACCGTGAGGATTAGAGGGGAAAATATACATAGCAGGCACAGCAGTCATTTCGAACAGCTTATTCCCTCTCTAGAATAATTACAGACAGCTTTATTTGGAAATAAGCCCTGCCAATTTGAGAGGAACATACTTTTAAATAAATGTTGATATATTTTCCACCCTTGTTGTGTTTTTACTTGTCATTCAAGGATACCTGGGCACGCAATCGAATTCCAGAGAACTGCTAAACTGGGAAAAAATGCTAAAAATAATAACCTTGTTGTATTTTCCTCTTACTCTAGAAAGACAAGAGAAGTAGGTCAGGATGTAGGGCTTCGTGGAACGAAAGATAGAGATAAATAACATAATTCCAACTCTCAGCTGGTTCCCTCATCCTGGGGAGAATATCAAAAGAATTATTATTCACGGGAGCATCTATCATTCTGACATCCTAATAATATGGGAATATGGAACCAAGCAGCATTGTTGTCAAAAATACCTTCAAATAGGGATATTGATGCATCATTCATTTTATGCTTTTTAAAAAAAAACAAAGAAAGAAAAAGAAAACAGTTATTTTGACTCCTTTTATCTTTACGCTGGCTGTTTGGCTCTTTTATGTCTGAATCCCAAAAGAAAAAGAAGAAGAATAGCAAAGACATTCTACAGCATTACTTTAAAAGAGGGCCAACTTACTGGCAGGACCGCCTGTCAGATCCCTATAGTGACACTGCCATACATTTGGAGGGGGTGAGGGGAGACCCCTGAATGTATCCTCTTCCTTTTACCCTTTGGCAGCTGCTATTTTATTACTTTTATCCTGGCGCCTGAGTGCCTTGGGATTTTCTCACCTTTCGGGGAATGTATTAAGGGGGGGGGGCATGTGGGTTGTTTCACTCTGAAGCTAGCGGAAGATGACCCTCGGAATGCTGCCTTATGTATTTCCCAGGAAGGCTGTTGAAACAACATCTGAAATCCACATCTGACCAGGGGAGGGGTTTCTAATGTCTTATTTCTAACTGTATTGCTGAGGGGATTTAGAATCTGCTTTGCCTTTGTTCTGCTATCACTTTCTACTCAATAAAAGAATCCTTTTGAAATATGCTGTTTCAAGAGTTCTACTTTCTTGAGTGGGAAGTATAGGCAGGATCTTACACGGCCTCTCCCTGCCCATTGTAATAGGTTAGATAAGGTGGGTCTGCTCAAATGCCCTCCGTTAAATGCTGCCTCCTTGATGAGACCTCAGAGGGATGTCTTCTTCATGTCCCCCCCCCCAGCCCTTTGGGACAACCTCACATCTGAGATCTGGAGGGATCCCTATTCATTTAGCCTTAACCAGGGTCTTCCCCCAAGCATTGAGCTAGGATGGAGGTTGAGTTGGAGATGGTTTGGCCTGGTGTCTGGAGGTGGGGGAGAGATTTTGCTCCTAGCTATGTTTTTGTGCATTGCTGTGAACCTCCTAGAATCCTTATATAAGATGTATTTATGTATGTATGCATTTCTTCATTTATTTATTACATTTATTAAATAAATCTCACCACAAGGTAACTCTATGGCAGTGATGGTAAACCTTTTCAGCGCCGAGTGCCAAAAGGAAGCACTTTGCACGCACTCATCTGGGACGCGACCAGGAAGAGCAGCTTCCCAGGGGGCATGCACGCACCGGAAAATGAATTTCCGGTTTCCACCATGTGCATGAGCGCTGACCAGCAAGTCTTCCGGTTACTGCCACACATGCACATGCGCCGATCAGCTGGGCAGCGCACATGCTCACACCGGAAAATGGAAGACCAGCTCTTCTGGTTTCCAGCACTGCTGCATGCACAAAGGCCAGCTGATTGTCGCGTGCACGCCAGAAACCCAGAAGAGGAACGGGCGACGCTGCGCGTGCCAGGCAACATGACTCCACGTGCCACTTCGGGCACGCGTGCCATAGGTTCGCCATCACGGCTCTATGGCATCCATGTAAGTCCCGTAAATAAATAAATAAATGTATTCTATAAAATAAATGAAAGCATATGCATTTGTCTCTTCTGGTGTTTAATTCCTTGTATTTAGTTATCACACTGGGGGTTTGATTCCTTAAAAATTCCCTTATGCAAGTTTCTTGTAAGGGTTGGTCAGCCAGCGACGGTTGGTCAGCCAGCCATTAAAAACAAAACAGACCAGAGCAAACCAAACCAATCCAATCCAATCCAATCCAAACCAAACCAAACCAAACCAAACCAAACCAAACCAAACCAAACCAAACCAAACCAAACCAAACCAAACCAAACCAAACCAAACCAAACCAAACCAAACCAAACCAAACCAAACCAAACACAAACACAAACACAAACACAAACACAAACACAAACACAAACACATCAAACAAACAAACAAACACAAATAAATAAAAATCGGAATAGGTACAGACCATGGGAAACTCAGTTGTAGAGTGCAAGGAAAGGGACCTTGACAGAAATAGGCCAGATCTATTATCAAAGTTATGTGGAATAAAAACTAAGCCCAAAACAAGCAGAAAGCATCCATAGGTTGCTCCAACAGAAACCTCCTTAATTCACATCAGTAGAAGAAATGGAGGAAGCACAACACAATCAGATTTGCAAAAATTTGTTATTAGACACGCTCTCACTAATAGTACTTTTAAGTCTTTCTCTGGAGTTGAGTTTTGGTTGGGTCTACCTGATGAGACTGACACTAAACCAAGTCATTCGGGAGAACAGATCAGGTTTCATGACTTGGCATATTAGGGGAACCCAACCAAATGTAATTTAGCTAGTCACCAAATTATTGTGTGTTTGTGTGTGTGTGCATCGAATTTGTCTTGACTCCTGATGATCACCTGTAGACCAGTCCCTGCAGTGTTCTTCACAAGATCTTCAAAAGTAATTGTCTATTTTTAAGATTTTTATCTTAGGATCCAAGATGGTACCACCAAAGGCTGCCTCAGTGAAATGCTCTCTAATGGTTTCTTTATTTTTTATTATTCTTTGTGACTCACTACCGACTTCATACTCACGAGACCATCTGCTAAAAATTAAGGAACGTTTCTTTAAGGAAAAGCTTTCTGTGAGGGATACAATCAAGGACCAAAGAGGTACTAGTACCACTCTATAAAGCCTTGGTCAGACCACACCTAGAGTACTGCATCCAGTTTTGGTCACCACACTACAAAAAAGACATTGAAACCCTAGAGAAAGTGCAGAAGAGCAACCAGGATGATAAAGGGTCTGGAAAATAAAACATACAAAGAGCGGTTGCAGGAACTGAGCTTGGACAGTCTGGCAAAGAGAAGGACCAGGAGTGATATGACAGCAATATTCCAATACTTGAGGGGATGCCACAGAGAGGAGGGGAGCAGGCTGTTCTCTATAGCACCAGAAAGCCAAACAAGGAATAATGGATGGAAGCTGACCAAGGAGAGATTCAACCTGGAAGTGAGGAGAAACTTTCTGACAGTGAGAGCGATCAACCAGTGGAACAGCTTGCCAGCGGAGGTTGTGAGAGCCCCAACACTTGTGACCTTCAAGGAGAGACTGGGCTGCCATCTGTCTCAAATGGTGTAGGAACTCCTGCTTGAGCAGGGGGTTGGACTAGATGACCTACAAGGTCCTTTCCAACTCTAATAATAATAAATCTAAATCTCACCACCACCCCCATCTTTACAAATGCGGAGGAGATTCTAACACAGCAAGAAGCAATTTCCCCTGAGCTATGGATTACCAAAAAAAACACCAAATGGAGGAAATGGAGATGGAGAAGTAAAAGGGCAGGAATTTTAAACAGGTTAAGAAATAGGAGAAATTTTAATGATTTTTAAAATTCAGCAGCCCTATGCTTTTCTGAAACCTGGTTAAATTAATCAATTGATGATAGCAGCCTGCATATCCCAAGGTTTCAGATTCAACGATCTGACAGAATTGCAGAAACATCTGGTAAAAAGAAGGGAGGAGGTTTATGCTTATATATCAACAACAGCTGGTCTCAGGATATAACTATAATATATAAATTCTGTGATGAAAACTTTACTTATCAACTGTAAACTATTTTACTCTCCACGTGAGTTCTCCTCATTTCTACTAATTGCTGTGTATGTCCCTCCACAAGCCTGTGTAAGCAAGGCATTGTGAACTATAGCTGATCAATTTATGGAGGCTGAAGCCAAATACCCTGATTCACTGGCCATTATTTTGGGAGATTTAAACAAGGCAAACTTAAGGAAAGAGCTACCAAAATACTTTCAGCATGTCAATTGTCCCACTAGAGGCAAAAATACTTCAGACCATTGCTACACAACACTAAAAGATGATTATCAGTCTTTACCATGAGCAGCTGTGGGACACTCTGATCATTGCATGATTCACCTTGTACCTGCTTACAGGCAAAGACTTAAAACCACAAAACCAACAATTAAGAAAATAAAGAATCAGTGAAGACTTGGACTGAGGAGGCAAAGTTAAAGCTACAGGCTTGCTTTGACTGCACTGATTGGAATATTTTTGAAGATACTTCTGCAGACCTGGATGAACTCACAGATACTGTAACATCATATGTCAGCTTCTGTGAAGACCTATGTGCACCAACCAGGAACTTGCGTATGAACAGTGAACCAGTAACAACTGGTTCACAGCTAAACTTAAGCAGCTACGTCATTCCAAAGAGGAAACCTACAGAAAAGGTGATAACATGCTGTACAATAAGGCCAGAAATGTATTAACAAGGGAGATCAGAACAGCAAAATGAAGCTACTCTGAAAAGCTAAAGAATCAGTTCTCAACAAATGAACCAGCAAACATGTGGAGAACTCTTAAAAATATCACTGGTTACAGCAAACCTCCTTCCCAGGCTGAAGGAAATCAACAACTGGCAGATGACCAGAATGTGTTTTATTGCAGGTTTGAAAGGAAACTACAGTCACCTATCTCCACAACCCCCATCTCAGACACACCAACAACAGCCAAGCCTCCTACAACTGACCCCATCCCATTGGGTTCCCAACCCCTAGTGATCACAGAAAAGGAAGTGCAAGATCTATTTCACAGACAGAAGCCGGGAAAAGCACCAGGCCCAGACAAGATAACTCCTTCTTGCTTAAAAGTCTGTCCTGACCAATTGGCCCCAATCTTCACCTGAATCTTCGATAAATCGCTAGAGATGTGCTATGTTCCTTCTTGCTTCAAATGCTCTAATATCATCCCAGTGCCGTAGAAGCCCACCATCAAGGAACTGAACGACTACAGACCAGTTGCTCTAACAGCTGTAGTTATGAAAACCTTTGAAAGGCTAGTGCTGTCCCACTTGAAAATCATCACGGATCCACTGTTAGACCCCCTGCAATTTGCATACCAAGCAAATAGATCAACAGATGATGATGTTAATATGGCTCTGCACTACATCCTACAACAGTGATGGCGAACCTTTTTTTCCTTGGGTGCCGAAAGCGTGCATGCGCGTGCTATCGCATGCACACGTGTGCCCACACCCATAATTCAATGCCCCCCATGTGCCCTACCCCCCTGCACATGCGCATGCAACTCCCTGTGCTGCCCCATTCCCCATGCATGACCCCCCGCTGCCCCATTTCCTGACTTCTGGTGGGCCCGTTTTTTTGCGCTCCCCAGGTTCCAGAGGCTTTCTTGGAGCCTGGGGAGGGCAAAAATGCCCTCCCCCATCCCTCTGGAGGCTGAAAACGCCCTCCCAAAGCCTCTGTGCAAGCTGAAAATCAGCTGACTGGCATGTACATGCACGCTGGAGCTGAGCTAGGGCAACTGCTCGCGTGCCGCAGATATGGCTCCGCGTGCCACCTGTGGCACGCGTGCCATAGGTTCGCCATCACGGTCCTACAACATCTTGAATCGCCAGAGACCTACGCAAGGGTCCTCTTTGTAGACTTTAGTTCAGCATTCAATACCATCATTCCAGATGCTCTTCTAACTAAGCTAAACCAGCTAGCGGTACCTGAACACACTTGTAAGTGGATCACAAGCTTCCTAACAGAAAGGAAGCAGCAGGTGAAGCTAAGCAGAATCACATCAGATACCTGTACAATTAAAACAGGGCCCCCCCAAGGCTGTGTGCTTTCTCCACTTCTCTTCTCTCTATATACCAATGACTGCATCTCTAACGATCCATCTGTTAAACTACTGAAGTTCGCAGATGATCTAACAGTGATCAGTCTCATTCGAGACAATGATGAATCCACATACAGATGGGAGGTTGAACAACTAGCCTTATGGTACGACCGGAACAATCTGGAACTGAACACACTCAAAACCGTAGAAATGGTGGTAGACTTTAGGAGAAACCCTCCCATACTTCCACCTCTTACAATACTAGACAACACAGTATCAACAGTAGAGACCTTCAAATTTCTAGGTTCTACCATATCACAAGATCTAAAATGGACACCCAACATCAAAAATGTCATCAAAAAAGCACAACAAAGAATGTTCTTTCTGTGCCAACTCAGGAAGCTCAAACTGCCCAAGGAGCTGCTGATACAGTTCTACAGAGGAATTATTGAGTCTGTCATCTGCACCTCTATAACTGTCTGCTTTGGTTCTGCAACCCAACAAGATAGACACAGACTTCAAAGGATAATTAAGAACTGCAGAAAAAACAATTACTACCAACCTGCCTTCCATTGAGAACCTGTATACTGCATGAGTCAAAAAGAGGGCTGTGAAAATATTTACAAACCCCTCACATCCTGGACATAAACTGTTTCAACTCTTACCCTCAAAATGATGCTATAGAGCACTGCACACCAGAACAACTAGACACAAGAACAGTTTTTTTCCGAACGCCATCACTCTGCTAAACAAATAATTCCCTCAACACTGTCAAACTATTTACTAAGTCTGCACTACTATTAATCTTCTCATCGTTCCTATCACCCATCTCCTCCCACTAATGACTGTATGACTGTAACTTTGTTGCTTGTATCCTTATGATTTATATTGACTGGTTTCTAATATGATTTGATTGCTTATTTGTACCCAGACTATCATTAAGTGTTGTACCTTATGATTCTTGACGAACGTATCTTGTCTTTTTTTTAATGTACACTGAGAGCATATGCACCAAGACAAATTCCTTGTGTGTCCAATCACACTTGGTCAATAAAATTCTATTCTATTCTATTCTATTCTATTCTATTCTATTCTATTCTATTCTATTCTATTCCATTCCATTCCATTCCATTCCATTCCATTCCATTCCATTCTCTCAGTTGAGCCTCAGTTTTTGGATTTAAGAGAGGTGATATTTGAGATTCTGGTAACCAATATATTTCCTCACGATAGGACTATGTTATACTTGGTTCATTTAAATCAGCCAAAATAGAATGAAATTGTGGATCCCATAATACTGTATATATTGCCTCGATTAAAAAACTCTCTCTCACACACAGAGAGAAAATATCTGTTTCACATTCACATAGCTAGAAAATCCAAAACTGGAATAAAACTTTATGATGTGCAATAACATTTAAAACAAACAAATAAGCCTGAACAACACACACACACACACCCCACACACACCATATTTCACCTGCTCATTGGACCATCTCATTCTGCTGTGTAAATTTGGCCAAAAAAATAAAGAGAGAAAGGGGAAGAAAAAGCTTTTGCATTATTTAAAAAAGATCTGAATTCTATGGATACTTTCAATGGATACACTCATTTCTAGATGGATTTCTCAAGAAAAAAGAACAACTTTCCCCCCCTCCTGCCTAGGGAAAAGGGAAATAAAGAAGCTCAGAGACCACTTTGGCAGATGCTATATACATTCCTGATGATATATCAACACCCTTCAAAATAAATATTCTTCACAGACTGCTCAGTTTGTAGGTTCTCCTTCCACCAGAAGGATTAAAATCAGCTCCCGGCATTTCTGCTTACATGTCTTTACTGCTCAATTCTGCTTCTGTTTGCTAGGGAAATAATTCCGTAAACTTTCAACATTCTGAACAATGGCTAATAATTCAAGAGACTTTCTTCCGATGGGCAGTTTTTCCATAGGTTGGTCCTTGCTTTTTGTCTTCATTCTGGCTCGGGTTTAATTTATGTTTAATCACTGTAAGGTAGGTGGTTTCTTCTTACGTTACTTTTATTTATTTACTTCTTTGTATCCTACCTTTATGATTTTTACAAATAATTCGCGCAGTGAACATATCCAACACACTTTCCTCCTCCCATTTTCCCCACAACAACAACCCTGTGAGATGGATTGGGCTGAGAGAGAGGGACCGGCCCAAAGTCACCCAGCCAACTTTCATGTCTAGAACAGTAATAGCCATAGCACTTAGACTTATATGCCACTTCACAGTGTTTTACAGCCCTCTCCAAGCGGTTTACAGAGTCAGCATGTTGCCCCCAACAATCTGGGTCCTCCTTTTACACACCTCGGAAGGATGGAAGGCTGAGTCAACCTTGAGCCTGGTGAGAATCGAACTGCTGGCAGTCGGCAGAGTCAGCCTGCAATACTGAATTCTAACCACGGATCTTGAGAGAACTCACTATCTCCTGGTAATTGGCCTGAGGTCACTCAGTTGTCTTTTGTGCCTAAAGTGGGACTAGAACTCACCATCTCCTAGTATTCGCCCAATGTCACCCAGCAGACTGTCATGCCTAAGGCAGGACTAGAACTCACTGTCTCCTGCTGATTGGCCCAATGTCACCCAGTTGGCTTTCGTGCCTAAGACAGGACTAGAACTCACTCTCTCCTAGTGATTGGACCAAGTCACCCAACAGACTTTCATGCCTAAAGCAAGACTAGAACTTACCATCTCCTACTGTTGGCCCAATATCACCCAGCAGACTTTCATGCTTAAGATGGGACTAGAACTCACTGTCTCCTGGTGATTGGTTCAAAGTCACCAGCACTTTCATGGCTAAATCAGGATTAGAACTCACCACTTCTAGCCTGATGCCTTAGCCACGAGACCAAACTGGCTCTCAGTGGTTATCATTATTACCAGCAAGCGAACTATTTTCCTTCTAAAACCCAATATATTGTAAAAAAATACATTTGGGTGGAGACCTATTTGCTTTCTTTTTTCTTTTTTCTTCAAAAGAAAGGTCTACCTCTGAACTGAGAAGTTGCAGAGAAGTGTTTCTATCATGATTTTTTTGTTATTATATACCGTATTTTTGGAGTATAAGACGCACCTTAGTTTTGGGGGAGGAAAACAAGGAAAAAAGGCCTCTGCCTCCCAGCAATTTGCCAAACAGCAAACAGCACAGATGATATACACTGTTTGCTGTGTATTTCTGTGCATGTGTGCCTGACCCATAGAAATGGCAAAGAATTGGAGAAATGTACATTTATGGCAGTATATTAATCCCAGAAACTTTTCTTAAATGTAATCACACTAACTCCTCCCAATTATTTAAATAGATCTATTCCAAACATGACTAGTCAGGGTTTCTCAGCTGCCTTCTTTTAATACTAATACTTAATACTAATACTTAATACTAAAACAGGACATTTCAGATGATACTTTTACAGATCTTTAAAATTTATGTGGCTTTCTGGAAGTATTCTCTGCTATTTAAAAGAAGATACAATAGCACTGGGCCTCTTCAGAGCAAGCATTTATTTTAAAAAGCTTCTTCATTTTGTTAAGTTGTCTAGAACAATAATAAAGCAGTCTTTAAAAAATATGTCTAATAATTTGAACACTCTACAAACATTTAACAAAATAACATATTAACAGAATCTGCCTGTACCTAGGATAGAACTCACAACCTACTGATTGTGAGGCAAGAGCTCTAGCTCTGAGCCATAGCAGCTATAGCTTGCCTCCATTTGATTTCAGCAGCCTAATATTGCCAGCAGTTTATCTCCCAGCAATTTGTCACATTACAGCCACCATAGTTAGTTTCATTTTACCACGTGGCTTGCAAGCCTGTCAGCTGTAGATCGGGTGGCAGTTTATCTCTTCTTGTGCTCTTCTTGTGCTTTGCCCTGTTTGCTGCAAAGAGGTAAATTGCTGGCAGGCAGAGGCCAAAGGGTGGGGGTGGCTGGGTGGGGCTGCATTCGGTGTATAAGACGCACCCAGGTTTTCACCCTCTTTTTGAGGGTAAAAAGGTGCATCTTATACTCCGAAAAATACGGTAACAACCTTTTGTTATTCTAGGACCTCTTGTAGATACCTTAAAGTAGTTGTGTACAACATATCTTTGTTCCTTAATTTAACATTTATAGGATGGTTACAATTTCAACAGAGGAGAAGCTTGTAGCTCATACTTCATCCAACTCTAATCAAAAGAAAAAGAGAAGGATTTGCTTAAAAATTGCATGGACCTGCAATGGAAGAATGGATGGTGAAGCTGGTGGGATTGACAGAGATGGCAAAATTCACAGCCTCGTTGAAAGAAAAAACTTTGGCAACTTTTATTTTTACACGGAAACCACTTTTGGACTTTTTGCAAGAAACTGAAAGTTGATCTGAGGGTTTGATGATTGGAATTATATGAGACTATGGAAATAAAGTAGACAAATGTTATGAGACTAAGAGTTTGGTGTATATCCTTTAACTATCTATGTAGAAGAGAGACTGGCAGAACCAGGGAAGGAATCAAACAGGGAATCCATTTAGACCCTCTATGTAGTCACAAGAGGATGAAGTTCAACCCCCCTTGAAAGCCATTGAACCTTATCTAGATTTACTTATCTAGATTCCTGTGTAGAGACTTGAACAATAAATCAGTAATTTTGAACTCTTTGTCCGACATATCTATACCAAGGTAAGTCGGAAGTCGTTCTTTTTCCATCTTTCTTTTTTCACTACTCTCGCCTCTGCATTCATTTACTTCATCCCTTTACTGAACTTTCTTCTATTTTAAAAATAATTTTCCCATTTATTTTTTGTTAATGCTGAACTTTTCCTTTGAAAATCAATAAAGTTATATATATATAAAGAAATTCAGCAGAGAAAGGGAAGCCTGAAGCTTACATTTCATTCAGCTCCAGTCAAAAGAAAAAGGAAAAAAAAGACAAAGATTTGCTTAGAAATTGCCTATAAGCAGATCGTGACTCTTAAATAAATCGTTCAGTGGTAACAACTCCAAATGGCTGGTTGGGGTGGAAGGTGGTTTTTGAATGCAGTGCAATGATAGATCATAGGAGATCATACATATTCATAGGAGCTCAATGAAAGGAACAGTGAAAGGGCTGTGCAAAACTTTTTTTTAAATCAAATTCTGCATGGGTTTTCAGAAATATGTAGGCCAGAAGTTATGAAATGACCTCATATGGGGAGGAAGAAAGAGGGATTTATTAGTCTGACATAATCTTGACTACCTCCCCTGGTGTGCAAGATAGGCTACATTTTAAGGTTCTCTTCTTTGATACCCTTCATTGCAACATGTCTGGATTAGAAGTTCTTCTAAAATTAATATTTCGGTAGATGGTTACATAACAGTAAATTTGCCAAACTCGGTGGGATTTTCCATTTGGGGAACAATGTATATACATTGGTCCCTGATCAGTTCAATTAAAGAAATTCACTGCCATTAAAATTAATGCAAAGAAATGCAATCGAGTTATGATTGCTAAGGATGACAGTCCTTTGAGGGTTGGAGGATGGGGAGACCTTGAGAGGAAAATTAATAAATAATATGTAAACTAACTTAAATACCCAGACAGCTATTTCTCCCAGGATCAGATACAGCTTCTTACTTATAAAATTAATCTGTCAAACATTTCTTCTTTAATTAAACTAGCTAAGGAACTGAGGAGGGGAGGGATAGACTAATTAAATGATATTAACATACCAAGGACATTCATGTTTCATTTTAATAAAAGGATATAAAAAACTTTCACATTACTTGGTGAAGGGAGGGAGGGAAAAGTAAAACTCCTGGAACTTTAATTCTAGTAGCAGTGATGGCAGGGGAAACTGCCAGAGATTGCATTTCCAAAAGGTGGCTTAGATTAAAAATAAATTTTAAAAAGCCATTGAGTTTCCATCTGCTGCATTTGGATAGTCAATGCAAGGGCAAAGTCTTTGACACTGAATTCTTTCAGATAAATAGGAGAAGCTTTTCAAGGCAAGATGAAGAGAGTTTCAAACGTGGTTATTCAAAAGCACCAAACCAAATAGGAATCTTTTCATGTATATTTATTCTCTCTCAAGCATCCTTGGTTTTTCCTGAACCAGTCCAAGCTGGCTGAAATATATTGTAACCTATGAAATCAGTACAGAGGGACACGTTCACTGTCTGCCATAAATGTTAATGCTTTATGCCTGGATACTAATTTTTTCCCCTCAAACATACTGTTTTGAAACTAAAGAGAGCATAGGTACAGAGCTCTGCAAAGTTAGCAAGCATTTATTGAATAAATAGTTACAGACCAGCTAGCAAATAAATTAATGGACTTAAAGATTAGGCTTCGGCAAGTCTTTCATGAAAGCAATGGTAAAATAAAGAAAGTTGCTTCGTGTAGCCATAAATAGAAGCATTCAAGTTATTAAGGGAAATACAAGATCTTTAACATTCATTCGTTTGTTCATTTGTTTGTTCATTCATTCATTCATTCATTCATTCATTCATTCATTCACAGTAACAGAGTTGGAAGGGACCATAGAGGTCATCTAGTCCAACCCAGTGCTCAAGCAGGAGACCTATAACATTCCAGACAAGTGGCTGTCGAGTTTCTTCTTAAAAACCTCCAGTGATGGAGCACCCACAACTTCTGAAGGCAATTTGTTCCACTGGTTGATTGTCGTCACTGTTAAGAATTTTCTCCTTAGTTTTTGGTTGATTCTCTCCCTGATTAATTTCCATCCATTGTTTCTTGTCCTGCCTACAGGTGCTTTGGTAAATAAGTTGGTCCGTTCATTTATTCATTCATTTATCATACATTCCTAGAGGTCTAAGGTCAAAGTGCAACCAGTGATTAGAATGTTGCAAGACTGATTTTGTAGAGGTGGAAGAGAGCGCTGTACATCAGCTAACCAAGCTTTGCACGGCAGGAATTCTTCCTGGCCCAGAGAAGCAGGGAGCATCACTGACCTGAAAGCATTAGATGAGCAGAGAAAGAGTAGATTGAAAAGGAAGCAGAAGCTGTGAAAATCCTGTGCCAGTTGAGGAAAAGACAATTCTACTAAAGTCCACAGCTCTCTCGTGCCTTCTAACTATTCTCTCTCCCATTTTGCAATAGAGGTTGGGACTATCATTCTGTAAACAGCTGGCTTGATCCTTAAGGAGAACCTGACCAAACCATGTGGCCCAGGGCCCACCGCTCTTTTCTCCTTTCTGAGAAGCACTTGGGGAATGCAGTTACACTTACCTTATAATCACTTTCACAGGAATTCTCCGTTCTCTAATTTCCAAGGCTAACCGCCAATTCCAAATCAATCAAATTCAATTATTCATAGACCTTGGCATCAGGAAATAGTTAATTTCTCAATCTCTCCAGTTAAAATGAAGATGATATTAAATGTTTGGTTTAAATTATACCCTGATGAAATGCTCTACAAGATTGCCCTTATCATCGCTGCTATGGTCCGTGTGCTGATGAAATATACTTAGCTATCCTACAGAGCAAAAAAAGTCACGGACTGTAAACATTTGGAAAGAACATAAGCCAATTTTCTGCTATTATGGCATCAGCATCAGTAATAGTAGTAGTAACAACATCAGCACATTTTATCCTATGTACACCTTTTGTGATGGAATGCAGACCAGTCCCAGGAGGGAGCAGCTCTTTCCCAGGGAGCAGAGAGGCAACATAACTTCAGACCTTCGACATGCAGAGTGAAGGTGGGACCCTTCCCAGCGGTTTGCAAGGTATATTCTAATTATTATGCAGATTTTTGAGTCCTAGCAGACAATCACTTAAATATGAGCCAGCCGTGTGCAGCAGCTGCTAAAAAAGCCAACACAGTTCTAGGCTGCATAAACAGAGGGATATAATCAAGATCATGTGAAGTGTTAATACCACTTTACAAGGCCTTGGTAAGGCCACACATGGAATACTGCATTCAGGTCTGATCACCACAATATAAAAAAGATGTTGAGACTCTAGAAAGAGTGCAGAGAAGAGCAAGAAAGAGGATTAGGGGACTGGAGGTTGAAACAGATAAATGATTGGTGGAATTGAGTATGTCTAGTCTAGTGAAAAGAAGGACTAGGGGTGACATGATATTTATAGTTGTAGACAGAAAAAAGGATTCTAAAGGTACTAATAAGAAAAAAGCAAGAAGATTATTACCGGCGACGTTTGATCAAATGATAACAGAAATTAATTTGAGAGACAGTTGGCGATATCAAAAACCAGACAGTAGGCAGTACAC